>OZ010799.1:366499030-366893947 GCA_963932465.1 Maratus speciosus | reverse complement strand
ATTAGATTTTTTTTATTGTAGTATTTTATTTGAATTTATTTTGCGCATTTTGTTTTAAATATAATTTATTTATACACAGAAAAAGAACTTGATAGTAATTCTTTCGCACTTGAAATTAGAATTCAAGGGATATATAAAGTAAAATATATTAGTCACGATCCCTTATTTACAAGCACAGTCTTTTGCATTTTATTTTCAATGACTCCTTTTTACCAATTGCTATGTAACTGTAATTTTTTACGCATATTTACATAATGACATTTGAAGAATAAAGTATGTATTTTTTTAGAACTTCTCTTTTAATTTAAATTATTATTCGTTTGTGTACTTTACATTAAATTTCATCTCAATTATTTTGAAGATGAAAGAACTTAAAAGTATGATCCCTTTTACCGACATCTGAATTGAAAATACAAAAAAAGGAAGATATAATGAAAGTATTTTTTCAGTGAGAAATATAATAGTCCACTTATGTCATTCCTTTATTTTTAACTTTTACTATCATCACCTCTTTTTTTATTAATTTTGAATCAAATTCATTTAATAATCTCTGTTTAACCATAAATTTAACAATAAAGCACACTTTGATACGAGCTCTCGATAAAAAATGTCAATGACTAATTTTTAATTCTATTTTTTATATAAACTTATGCCCTTTAATTTAAACTTCATATTAATTTGAAAGAAGCTGGAGAATTAACTTTCTTTTCTAATACCCGAGTTAGAAATAGTAAAGGAAAAATTCTTTTGTGTGTAAAATATAAAAGAAATCATTGTTACGTATTAAATTTATGTGTCATCCTTTTATTCTTTTGTTATTTATTTTCCACTTATAACTTTTCTTTTCTAAAAAATAGCCGCTTTTATCCTGTTACTTATCTATTGTTGTTTTTTATTATATATTGTTCCGCAAATAACATTAAATTCTCTTTACGATTTATGAACTGAAACAGTACTTTTTGGAGCATATTTCTATATATTCCTCAAAGGATTAAAATTTATAAGGGCTTTTCAAGCTCAAATATCAATAGCTGAAAAATGAATTATTTCTATGAAACTCCAGAATTTCACTTTAAGGGGTATTATAGGAACTTAAGTGTTTTATAATAAAATATCTATTATTTAAATTCATTTTAAACAATTATTATACAATTTTTAGGGTTACGTATTTAAAAATTAAAAACGGAACCATTATACGATCACTCCTGTGTCTGTCTCTGTCTTTCTTTCACAGCCGTTTTACTCGTAAATTATGGAACATGGAAAGTTTAAATTGGTGGAAGTAATAAAGATTATTGACACACATACTTACAGATTATTAAACATTCACAAATATATTTAGGAAAAATGTAGAGGGGCTAATTAAGTTACTTGAAAATAAAATCTTTTCTTTGTATATCGTGTAGGGCAGGCTCGGCGAACCTTTATACTTGGACGTGCCGAAAATTCACAAACAATATCTATCAACAATGTAACGTGCCAAACGTATACAAAAATAATTTTGAAGAGCTTGATGATTATGCAAAACACTGGTTATAAAATTAGTTAATTTCATGCATTAATAATAAAAAAATATTAAAAATCAAAATGAGGTTTTCCTGTATACCTCAATCAGTCATTAAATGAATGAATTTTTAATTTGTAAATAGGATTCATTTATGCGGTATGTACTGTAATAAGTGTAAAAATACGAGTTTTTTTAATTAATTTTTAACGTATTATTAATGCAAGATCTCGGTTATAATTTTCCAAGTTGCATTAAACATTGTACTAATAATGGCTCGATGAGATTTTTACTGTTGTACGTTCGATGAAAAGTGATTTAAATATAGTTCATATTTTGATAGTTTTACAAATATCCATAGCTAAATTGGATCCTTTGCCAATTTACTGCAGTGATTGTGAAACGAAATTCATTTCAAAATTACAGCTTTTTTAATCCACATAAAAAGGCAAAATATGTGTCAAAAACTCTGTATAGAATGACAGGAAAAGAGAATTACGTTAATTGACGCAAAAAAATAATTGTGATCTGCCCACATGGAAAAATTTTTTTTTTTTGGTTATAACAGAAACAAAAAATGGGTTTTAACTGTAACGATTACCAAATTAAATTTTTTTGCGTGCCGGAAAAATGAGTTGACGTGACATCTCTGGCACGCGTGCCATAGGTTCGCCAACCCTGGTGTAGAGTATCGTGTGAAAGCTTTTGTAAAGGTGAACTCAAAAATACATTTCTTTTAATTTCCCTTATTATATTTTCAGACATATCATCGAAAATGTAGTTCAAAAATATTTCACCTCCACTTCTATTTTCGAATCTACTGAAACTAAAATTATGAAAAAATTAGAGGTAGTAGACATTAATTTAAACCTTGCAAAAAAGTTATAGCGATTATCCTAGGTCAAATAGTTTTTGAGTTAATTGCATTTTTACGTTGCACACAAATTTCGATTTTCGGGCATCTCCTCGGCAAAGTTGTTGAAGAGAGCTGGATGTACCTATCGTATCAGAAGTATAAAAGCATCGTTGATAATGATTTTCGAAAAAAATCGTCGGTAATTAGCCGAGGTATTAACCCTTAAACACACGGCCGGTTAGGACTAACATAATGGCAGGGGCGGCGTATTCTCTGTACCATCGGCTTTTAAACCCTCTATAACAAATTTTAATGATATATTTGTGTAATGCAATGCCCAGTAGCCTTTAAAATTATTAAAAACAGATTACTTTAATTAGAATTAATCCCATAAATTTTGTGGGGTTCACGATTAGTTTGCATTGAGGGTATCTCTCAATACGCCTCCCGTGTCTTTAAAAAATAATTAAAAAACTGTCTGGAAAAACTCGGCACGGAGGAAGGCGACGTTGCAACTTTGGGACCTCCTTTCGAAGCGCACATAGCACAATGCCAAGTTTAAACTTTGAACAAGAGTTTTGTTTTAGCTACACTGTAAAAAGGAAGCATTATTACTATGCTGAATTTAGTTTTATGAAATGACACATGAAGTTAAATATGCACTACTTTTGTTGTCAGTGCCGAATTAAGTTCATCATAAACAGATTAGGGTAAGATTAAAAAAAGAGTTATAGAGAATAGAAATGTTTGATATTATTTAGGCTTCATATTTCTTTGAACTTTCATAGTACACCCATTCATACTTTTCTAGTATATACAGCTATACTCAACCCTACGTTGTATAGTTTTTTTAGAAATCCTTATTATTCTTTTAAAAACGATTTTTTTAATAATACAGTGGATAACTCATATATATACTGTATGGAACCCTCTGAGCGCGAGTAATACTCGCACTTGAACGTTTATTAATAAGGTACCTGTACCAAATAAGCCCAAGTTAAGGTTTAGGAGGACAATAAACTGTGTTGTCAAAGAATTAATATTTTAAATGTTGTTGGATGTAATATTTATACACATTTTTATAATATTAAATCCCGCATACTCTCCTCGCTGTTTAATTTTTGCGATGATGTTTAAAAATATAAGACGCTTTAAAGTGACTTTTTTTTTTGTTTTGAAAATGTTTCTCATCTTTTCTGTGCTTGGGGGAAATCACTAGTGAATTTATTAAAAAATATGTAATTTTTGGTTCTTGTTCTTTTTAAAGATCGGCAACAGGAAAAAAAGAATTATTATTTAAACAATATTTTTAGGTTTTCTCTATTAATTTCTCAACGCATACCCTTAAATTAATTAACATTAAACTATTAACTGATAAAAGAATATTTAAAAAATATATATTACACTCTATTTTTTATTTATAATCTACTTTCTACTTTGTTGTCTTGTTTCATGTTTCATTTTTGAAGTTTCATATCAATTTGGCCTATTTTGGCAATAGTTTATTGTCGCAGCATTAAGTCCATTTTTTTTCATTCCCATACAATTGTACGAGTTACAGAGAATATCTGACAATAGATCACCTGTGGCGGACGAAATGGAAAATGTCTTAAATTTAATTTATCAATTTGTAACTAAGTTATAAAAATATAAAAATGTTGTGTTGTCAACGAAAACACACCTTTGAACATAATTTGTATATTTTTAGCATTTCAGGAAGTGGATTAAAAATCGAATGCGAAATTCCATATTTTATAGAAAAAGCAGATTCAGTTAAACAAAACGGTGTAAAAACATACCTTTTTTTTTAAATATTCCATGGACTAATAGCGTGAACAGCCATACATTCAAGAAACTCCAAACTTTCTTAGACATGTGCGCTCCTGTCACCAGGGAGAAGTTACACATGACCAAGAGACGTAAATGCACTTCAGCCAGAAAATATTCCATGTCAGGTGCGAACTGCCATTCATGCAAATAACTGCAGATTTTTTTTAGATAAGTGCGTCACTGTCCCTTTGTTCTTTAGAATTAAAAACTTTGGATATTTAAGAAACAAGGATTCACCGCATAATGCGATTTCTAACTCATTCATCCGATCCACGGGATAAGTTAATGATGACCAAGAGACGTAATGCAAGTCAGTCAGAAAATAGTCCATGTACTATTGGTGTGAACAGCTATTCACATAAGAAACTCCAAACTTTTTTTTACAAATTTTCGTCCCTGACACTTTCATCACACAAGAAACTCCAAACTTTTTTACAAATGTTCGTCCCTATCATTTTCATCTTTACAATTACAAACTTTTTATAAATAAACAAGGATTCGTCGCATAATTCGATTGATAACTCATTCGTCCGATCTATGTGAGAAGTTACAGATGGACAACAGACGTAAACGCACGTCAACCAGAAAATATTTCATGTACTATTGGAGTGAACTGCGGTTCAATTAAGGAACTCCACATTTTTTTTAATAAGTGCGTTACTGTCACTTTGTTTTTTAGAAGTGCAGTTAAGAAATGAGGATTCGTCGCATAATTCGATTCACAAGCCATTCATCCTATCTATTGGGAGATGTTACAGATGACCAAGAGACGTAAATGCAAGTCAGCCAGAAAATATTCCGTGACCTATTAGCGTGCACAGCCATTCATGCAAGGAACTCCAAAATATTTTATACATGTGCGTCCCTGCCATTTTCTACTTTACAATTAGAAAGTTTGTACAGTTAAAAAAAAAGGATTCGTCGCACAATGCGATTCATAACTCATTCTTCCGATCTATGGGAGAAGTTACAGATGACCTAGAGACATGAATGCACGTCATCCAGAAAATATTCCATGTAGTATTGGCGTGAACTGCCATTCATGCAACTAACTGCAGATATTTTTAGATAAGTGCGTCACTGTCCCTTTGTTCTTTAGAATTAAATACTTTGTATATTTAAAAAACAAGGATTCGCTGCCTAATGCGATTTATAACTCATTCATTCGATCCACGGCATAAGTTAATGATTACTAAGAGACGCAATGCAAGTCAGTCAGAAAATATTCCATGTACTATTGGCGTGAACAGTTATTCACATAAGAAACTCCAAACTTTTTTTTACAAATTTTCGCCCCTGACACTTTCATCTTTACAATTAGAAACTTTGTATGGTTAATAAACAAGGATTCGTCTCATAATCCTATTCATAACTCATTTACCCGATCTTTGTAAGACGTTACAGATCACCAAGACAAGTAAACACATGTAAGACAGAAAATATTCAATGTACTATTGGCGTGAACTGCAATTCAATCAAGGAACTCCATATTTTTTTTAGATAAGTACGCCACTGTCACTTTGTTCTTTAGAATTAGAAACTTTATATACCTAAGAAATAAGGATTCGTCGCATAATCTGATTCATAACTCAATCATCCGATCTATTGGGAGACGTTACAAATGACCAGGAGCCGTAAATGCAAGTCAGCCAGGAAATATTCCGTGTCCTATTGGCATGCATAGCCATTCATACAAGGAACTCCAAATATTTTATACATGCTCGTCCCTGTCATTTTCTACTTTACAATTAGAAACCCTGCATAGTTAAGAAACAAAGATTCGCCACATAATGCTATTTATAACTCATTCATCCGATCCACGAGATAAGCCAATGATGACCAAGAGACGTAATGCAAGTCAGTCAGAAAATATACCATATACTATGGCGTGAACAGCTATTCACGCAGGAAACGCCAAACTTTTTTACAAAAGTTCGTCCCTGTCACTTTCATCTTTACACTTACAAACTTTGTATAAATAAACAAGGATTCGTCGCATAATCCGATTCATAACTCATTCATCCGTTCTATGTGAGAGGTTACAGATGACCAAGAGACGTAAACGCACGTCAACCACAAAATATTACATGTACTATTGGCGTGAACTGCCATTAAATCAATGAACTCCACATTTATATTAGATAAGTGCGTCACTGTCACATTGTTCTTTAGAATTAGAAACTTTGTATAGGTAAGAAATAAGGATTCATCGCATAATACGATTCAGAAATCATTCATCCGATCTATTGGGAGACGTTACAGATGACAAAGAGACGTAGATGCAAGTCAGACAAAAAAATATTCCATGTACTATTGGGGTGAACAGCCATTCATTCAAGGAACTCCAAAACTTTTTATACAAGTGCTTTCTTTTCCCTTTGCTCTTTACAATTTGAAAATTTGTATTGTTAAGAGACAAAGAATTGGGACATAATCCGATTCAGAAGTCATTCATCCGATCCATGTTAGAAGTTACAGATGACCAAGAGACGTAATGCAAGTCAGTCAGAAAATATTCCAGGTACTATTCGCGTGAAGAGCTATTTACACAAGAAACTCCAAACTTTTTTACAAATGTTCGTCCCTGTCAATTTCATCTTTACAATTACAAACTTCGTATAAATAAACGAGGATTCGTCACATTAATCCGATTCATAACTCATTCATCCGATCCATGTGAGAAGTTACAGATGACCAAGAGACTTAAACGCACGTCAGCCAGAAAATATTCCATGTACTATTGGCGTGAACTGCGGTTCAATAAGGGAACTCCACATTTTTTTTTTTTAGATAAGTGCGTTACTCTCACTTTGTTCTTCAGAATTAGAAACTTTGTGCAGTTAAGGAGTCATCGTATATTTCGATTCATAAACCATTCATCCGATCTATTGGGAGACGTTACAGATGAACAAGAGACTTAATTACAAGTCAGCCAGAAAATATTCCGTGTCCTATTGGCGTTAACTGCCACTCAGTCAAGGAACTCCACATTTTGTTAGATAAGTGCGTCAGTGTCACTTTGTTCTTTAGAATTAGAAACTTTGTATAGTTAAGAAATAAGGATTCGTCGCATAATCCGATTCATAACTGATTCATCCGATCTATTGGGAGACGTTACAGATGACCAAAAGACGTAATAGCACGTCAGCCAGAAAATATTCCATGTACTATTGACGTGAACTCCCACTCAATCAAGAAACTCCACAGGATTCGAGGACTCCACATGATACGTGACTCCATTCCATAAGGATTTGTCGCATTATCCGATTCATAACTGATTCATCCGATCTATTGGGAGACGTTACAGATGACAAAAAGACGCAATTGCAAGTCTGACAGATAAATGTTCCGTGTCCTATTGGCGTGCACAGCCATTCATGCAAGGAACCCAGAGTATTTTAATCATGTGCGTCTTTGTCATTTTCTACTTTACAGTTAGAAACTTTGTATCGTTAATAAACAAGGATTCGTCTCATAATCCGATTCATAACTCATTTTCCCGATTTAGTGGCGTATTCAGGGGGTGGGCTGATGACGCTCCACTCTCTCCGAAATTTGTAGAAAATATCAAGTTTAATTACGAAAGTTTAGAAAAATATAATGAAACCTGCTAAGATTAAATTCAATAGGAACCAGAAAAATATTTCGTCTTAGACAGGTTTTTATCTTAGAAAATGTGTTATTTCCCAGAGACCACAAAATAGCCATTTCAGCCAAGTTTCAGTTATATTACTCGGCCCCACCAGTGGCCGAGAGGTTCTGCCCTCGAAGCTGGTAGACGGGAGGTGCTGGGTTCGAACCCAATCGCGCCCGTCGGCCTAATCGTTCGGAGTTTTCGTGGATTTCCATGCGTAAATACGGGTTAGGTTCCCTTAGCGAAAGGCACCCCCCCTCGGGCCTATATCCCTAGAGTAGATAATCGGCCGTCAAATTCAACCAACCAACCAACCGTTATATTACTCAGGGTCTCTTTACACGCGTTTTATGTTGTAAAACGTGGTGATTCAAAGTGAATTATTAACTTTAGTTAGTTTAAAACATTAATAAAAGAATTACATCACTTCCTATTTATTATTTGAAACTCTGTGATTTAAGGTAATACATAGATTGGAAGTGTTGAAGGAGGTGGGAGGGGGAATACAAAGAGAAGCTCTTAAATAATTTTAAATGTCTTTTCACTTTGGTTTTATTTACTATTTATTGAGATATCATTTAGTAGATAATTTTCACCATTTCGTTTTAAGATAATGTGGTATCACCATGAAATTATACTTGTAAAGACAAAAACCTTCCGAAAATGAAATTTTTTCCAGACCTACATGATTAAATATCAGCAGGTTTGATCGTGGAATAGATGCGTTGCCTGCTATGATAAGAACCTGTTTAAAGCGGAATTTTCACCGTTTCTTGTGATTATTTTACTATATCTCAGCCCCCTCCAAAATGACAAGTCTAAATGCACCACTGCTCCGATCTATGTAAGACGTTACAGATTACAAAGAGACTGAAATGCATGTCAGCGATTGTGGATGTATTAAGTAATACCTGACATATAATTTCTAGAAACAATTTTAGCTCAAATATTCAAACGAATGTTTTAAGGACGTTATTCCAAAAATTTCGTTAAACTTGAGTCAAATGATTTTTCTTTTGAAAAAACAATATACATGAAAAAAATATGAAAATTTCAGATATAGATTTTACTTTCTGTTCTGAAACGTTACTTCTCGAAACGTCGTTTCTCCTTTATTTCGTTTTTATTATAGATGTGGTTGTTGATAATCCCTCTCATAAGAAGATGTTGATTTCTTATACTTATATTTAGATTTTCAGATATACAAGTGAACAGGAGAAATAGAGGAAAAAGTATACATTATATGTTTTCTTTTTTACACTCAAAATATATTTTAGTTAATTATAGAAATAAATGATTTTAATAGCGTGAAGCCGATTTCATAGAAAAATAATTAGATTATAAACATTTTTTTTTCCATTGAATAATTTTCTAGAATATGTAATAAATTAATTTACTTCTAAGAAAAATATTTATACTTTACGTTCTTCTTCTTACAAAAATATTTAAACTACACACCACTTATTAAAATTTCCGTTATATAATTTCTAAGAGAGGTTATCGATTAATATACTTATTAATGCATATTCATAGTTGTATTATACTTTTTTTCGGGAAGAAAAGCGAATTAAAAATAGTTAGTTTCCACGAATTAGTAATTAAAATATGTAAAGTAAATGTTTCATTAATTTTTGTTAATATTTTATGTACGCTAGTTAACTATGTATAACAATGTATAACTATATTAAATATGTGCGTTAGTTAATTAGAGTAGACCTCTGCTAATTCGAATACTTCTAATCCGAAATAACTCTTCTAATTCGTAAAATTGGACCCGAAATTTATTTGAAATTTCAGAAAACAACTTAAAAAAATATCAATCTTGATAAAGAAACAAAATTAATAATAAGAATTAAAAAATATTTTTAGCATACTTATTAGTGTATTCCTTAGGAAAACATCATAGAAAGATATTATGTTAATACAAAATTTTCAAACTCTATTACATTATTTTTTTAGCTCGCAGGGTTTTATAGTATGTGAGCGTGCCCGCATGTTCTGTATATGCGTACGAATGTACGTAACGCGATAACTCTTGATAGAAATATCCAAATTTCTTCAAATTTTGTAAATAGGTTCATTCTTATAAGACGCTTACTGATTAGATTTGGAGATTCATTGGTTAAGTACAAAGAGCGGAACGGGGTCTTATCACTCCTTAAATTAGATAAATGAGATTTTCATGCAAAATTATGCAATTTCCTTCAAATTTGGCGTACCGATTTGTTCTGATAAGACGCTTAAATGATTAGATTTGGAAGTTCAGTGGTTAAGTATAAAGGGAGGGAACGGGGTTGATCCCACCTTAATTTAGATAAATGGCTTTATCATAGAGAATATCCAATTTGCTTCAAATTTGGTATACCAGTTTAGGGGAACGTGGACTAATCTCCCTCTTAACATAGATAAACGGATATTCCTTGCTGAATTGTCCCATTTGCCTCAAATTTGCTATAGCGGTTTATTCTGAAAAGGCGCTTCCCTGATTATTTACCGTTTTGCCCGAAAAAGAGAGAGTTCTATTTTATGAATAAGAGACACAAATAAGAATACAATATACAATTAGTGTGAATAGTCTGTGAGCTCAATGCCATCAGTTTAACTGGGCTTTTCTCTTTTTTACTTTCCAACTGAAAGGTGTTTATGACTTCGTTTTGTCTGCTGTCATCACCCGTGCTCTAGCACACTAAATGAATGAGGAATATGCGTTATAAAGTATTACTAAATTGTTTTTCTATCAAAAAGGCTATGTGTCTCATTTATAATTCGTTAACAAGAACATGCAAAATAATGCTCTTGCAATTTGGAATATTGGGGAAATCATTTACTGTGTATTTAATGATATTATAATAAATCATATATAAGGACACTGATATGCATTACTCAGATGGACTGTAACATGCTTTCTGTGATTTTTAAAATAAGTAGTTATTCAATTTTGTTTACATGGGCAAACAAAATAATTTCATTATACTATGATATATTAAGAATAATTGTTTGGAGAGTATTTCAATGATTTTACTCTGCTTCAAACTTAATAGAATTTATATCACTGAGGGACACCACAACATGTTTTCTATAGATTCTGGAACACGTAGCGTTTGTTGTTCCTTTACAGATTCACGCAAAGGAATCGCTAAAATGATAGATTTTGTTAGATAATTGTTTGAATTTCTTCAACTGTCGTATGTAAGTTTAAATTATTTTTAATGCATTATGTGGTTTGTATAAAATTTACAGATCTTACACAGTGCTGAATAAAATAATTTTCTGTCATTACTGGCTATGAACAGGAATTTCTTAAAATGGGTTTTTACTGCATTATGTGATTTAAACACTTTCCAGCAAAGTTGAAAAGTGTTTATGACTTCGGTTTGTCTGGCCGTCTGGCCGGGATCTAACTCCCGTAAATATACTTGGATTGCCATTAAATTTTTGGCTGTTATTGAAGTTTACAATAGCACGTTCCCTATTTCAAATGAATTTTGTAGCATGTTTAGTTAATTTACAGGGACTGTCAAAAGTTTTCCGTTACATTACCACCTATGGGAAAGAATCGTTTAAAATGATTTTTAATGGTGTTACACGCTTTCAAACATAATAAAATTGATACGTGTTAATGAAGTGCTCTAAAATATGCATTCTGGATAATATGCGGTGAAAAGAACAGTTATATATTTACAGGCACATACAAAAGAATTCCGTTACATAATTATATAGGGGTGGAGGGAATTTTTTGCGGCGCATTTTAATTATCTTAAATTATTTCATATATAATGAAATTGTTATCCGTCGCTCAGGTTTACTATATCTTATTTCATGTATAATATGGAGTGCATAGCATTTACAGGGACACGCTAAAGACTTCAGATGCTATATTTTATCCGAAGTATTGTACATTAGCGATGATAGCTGGAAATGCATTTTTAATTATGATGTGCGCTTTTATCTTTCACTATATTTATACATACTATATGATGTTTATAAATACTATAATTCATATACAAGGCTATCCAAAAGAATTCGTAATGGTTACTGGGTATGAGTGCAAATTGCTTAACGGTGATTTTTAAATGAGTTATGCATTTTTACCCTGAACTGCATTTTGTTTATTAAGAAATGTTTATAGAATATAGATAAAATGATATACAGGGTGTCGCAAAGAATTGGATACACAACCGTCTATAAATGATAATTCAATGGAAATGTGATTTCAGTAGTTTTAAGAGTGTTTTAGTTTGAATTAAATTTTAGCTAAATAGAGGCGTGTAATAAAGGTACTAGGTTAACCACAAGGTTATACAAAAGTATTCAAGTATGTTGCCATCTATTACTATAAATTGCTGATAGAGAAATTTCAACCTGTTTTGCGTTTTCTTGCTAAACTTAATTTCCCAATTACATTAGTATATATATTACGAAACAATTTAATGGGTTAAGTCGAACAATAACGTCGTGCTTTTTACGACATATTACTTGATTCGTACCACCTTTTAATCAGCTGTTGGTGAGGTTGTATAGTAGGCATACCACTTAGCACAAGCATCGCTAGTGGAGGTGTCAAGTCTGTGAAAATTTAGCAGCTGTAGAGCGATGATAATATTAGTAGAGTCCAATCAAACTTTTATTTATTCATGATGAAGACATGGCAGATTAGGCCGCGTGAGTGGTGAAAAAAGGCTTATGAAGAAATTTGGGATTTTCCCAATTAAAAACATGGAAACGTAGTCATAGGAAACTGTTTATTCCATCAGAACATACCAACATTAAACAATTCACACAGGATGAGAAATCAGAGCATTCCACTCGAGCATGAACTAGTTACTCATGCGAAATACATGTTGATTAACGAAATGAATTCTCTACTCGACTTCGGACACCGGGTAACAAATTAAGTAAACAATCCAACAGCACAAATAATCTACACCTGAGCTCATGCTCTAGCTATTTATTAGAATGCGCGGAGGAATTCCGATTGAAATGAAAACTTCAGGCTAGCCAAACCAAATCACGAACGAGACTCGAAGTGAAACTGCGATCCATCACTCAGCCAATGAAGAGCGACCGAGAAACGTCACAGAAAAGAATCCCGGCGCTGGTAATGGAAAGATTTCGATGAAAAAAGGCGGTCGCCCATCTGGCGGGAAAATGAGATGAAATAGAATAAAAATGTAAAAATGTTTTTTATAAACATTCGAAAATAAGTAACTGCGTTCAGAACTTTACAGTTTGGTAGACGATAAAAATTAATGAAAGGATTAAAAGTTTAGATTACGTTTTGGAATAAATCTATTATTAAGATACGCGTTTTAAAATTATAGGAATTTAACTAGAAATAAATAATAGAGCATATTAAAAAAAAAGGGAAATTATGAATATGCCGGCAAATTAGAGTAATTTAAATGAATAGTAAAAGTAAAATTTTTTATATAACATATATATTAACCTACAGATCAAATACAGGGCTGTTCAAAAGAATTGGAATACATATTTGGCTATGGAAGATAACTGCTGAAATCAAATTTTCAAATGTTTTATACGTTTTCTAAAATGTTTACTTAGTTATCTTATATACCTTATATCCCTAAATAACGAAGTTTTGTTAAAACCTTCGGGAAGTGTTGGAAAATTGTTCATAATCTATACTTAACACATCATTTTTCTTTCTTGTTTAAATTGTTTCTTTAGAATTTTTTATTTCACTGAAGAAAAAAGTTAAATGTGAAAAAAATATTCTGATGGTGTAGGAAATTGTTTCATAATATATGGGAGATGCATAATTTTTTATTTTTATCTACTTTATTTACATTGGAATTCCAGATAATCCCCTAATAAGGACGATCTAGCTCCCAAACAATTTCGGATTAGCGGGTTTTACTTCATTTAAATAAAAGTATTTAATTAGGTTTATTATTCGATTAAATACAAAAGAAGTCATTTTAGACATAATTGATTATAACTTTTAAAAATTAAAATTATTTTTTTAGTTATTTTGACTTTTAGAATTTTTCGAAATTTAAACGTTAATCTTTAGATACTGTAGTTAATTATTCTTAATCCTTAGGAAATACATCGTTAGTGATAATGCCGGCTTAAATCTTTTCAGATGAAGCTCTTTTAATTGGTATTTCGACATATGATTGAATAGCACGTCCGGAAGCGATTTTTACGAATAAGTTAAGGATTTTGGAAATTACAGTATTATTTTCTCTCCTTAATACTGATACAAAATTCTGATTATACAAAATACTGATACTGCGCCATTAATTGATTATATTGTATAGAGATAACTTTATCGGAATTATTAAAATAAACTATTTTATATTCTTTTGCTTTAGTAGCGTCATATTTATATTTTTCTGAAACATTGTTGCATTCAAAAAATCTTCCAATATATATACGAGAATAATATTGCGCTATTGACATTAACGTACATTGATTAATGCAAAATTGCAGAGTGTCCATCTGCATTTGTTTCAAAAGAGATTTTGGTGCATGTAGGGGAGAGCAAAAATGTATATTCGTGGCAAAACCGGATGCTTCAGTTTTACTTAATTTGAGAAACCATCAACTAGAAGATTGTTAAAATACTTACAAGGAAGGTCTCCTTACTGGGCATACTCAGAATATTTTGAAAAAAATACCAATTAAACTACTTATGTATGTAATAAAGGATCATTCAAATTTAGCGGCGGAATTACAGTAGAAAGAGTGTAAAAAAATAAAATACTTTCGAGTATTTGGCGCGAAAAGCGAAAGCGTCACGCGATTTGGCGAGCACTACTTTTCCTCACCAAAAGCAAACGATTTTAATGCTCCTGAAAATTGTTTGTTAATTGATTTTTAGAATGCGTGTTAAAAATATTAATGAATTTAAACATAAACAATGAGAGAGTTTAATAAATACATTTTTTCGTATTACATATTTATGTTGCTTGTTATTCAATTTTATTACTTTAAAAACTATTTCATATATAAAAGTTATTTTCATATATTTAAGCGTATTCCAAAATAAAAGCAAGATTCATTTACCAGTTATTTATTTCAATATCAAAGAATTCGTTGTTTCCATAGCAACAAAATTGTATCAACAGTGCTTAATTGGACTTACTTTTGAGATGTTGAAACAATTTTCATTTATTTTAATTTTGTTTTAATTTATAAAATTTGATATTTAACTTTCATTATAAATGTATATATATATGTGACAAAACTATATTTAAATCAAACTAAAACTGACAAAACTAATTTACATAAGATTCATTTAAACAAGTTGAATATGAAACATTTTTATCTTAAAGAGTATTCGACATAAAAAAGGTGTTTTTCGCCATTTCATCGCCAACCGGTGATAAATCGCCAAATAAACGAAATTTTCATTATTTTTTTACGAACGTTCTATCGAGTTTCCGCCAAAATTTTTTTTATAAACATGTATATTCACATGAGATTAACACTCTGTATTTTTTTCAGATTTTTCTGAATATGCCCGTATGGAGACCTTCCTTGTTATTTCAAGTCAGAAGCAGCAAAAACGGTATATCACTACCAGTATTTGTGTAGCTTTTTGTGTTGGAATGTTTGTTTTATCATTGTGTTTTAATTTTTACTGTATTCTAAAATTCTTAAATAAAGCTTTTTTAAACTTACTGAAACTTTCTATATTATTGCGTATAGCATATTTTATAAATATTTATTTCCCCACAGTAAACTTCTTGCTAGCATGTTTCGGTGCAGTTTTATGACTTTCTTTACGACCCACTTTCTCTTTGGGTAAAATTACATATCATGGGAAGGGTAAAAAGGATATTAAAAAACAATAATTGGAGATCTCATAAAAATTGTTTGTAAAAAAAGCATTACAAAATACATAGAAAAGAGTCAATATAATTTTATAAAGTTGATAAAGAATGTATTTTATTCTACATTTTCTCAAATTGTTATAAAGACACGCACACACATATATATATATATATATATATGGTTGTTATGGCTGGATTATTTATCAATACATCGACAAATATTGATATTTTTTAAATATCGCAATAACAATATCTAAATCTTGATTCTATTGATATATCCCAATAAAATAACAATATTTTGAGCTCACTGGAATTATGAACATGAACCTCGAAAAAAAAAGTAGAATGTCTCAAAACCAAATAAAATAATAATGTTTTGTGCATACCGCCACAGCCCCGATTAACAGACCCCAATATTAGTACATTACAATGTTTTCACCCCCCACCCTCTCCAAAACAGAAAATCTACCTCGATTATCTTTCTTTCCGCTGATTATCTCTAGAAATATCCCAATTATTGGAATATTCATTTGCTGGAAACTTCGAGTTCAGCCCTATGCATGTCTGCGTAATACTGAATAACATTTATCGTACTTCTCTTCTCTCGCCCTCTCGCCGTTGTGATTGGCCCACTCATATTGATATAACTACAGCTATTGATATGTCATGGATAATCAAACGAGCTCTGATTATTACTCAGTTCCAGTTCATACTGAATATAGCTGGTTATCACCCAACAGCTGGGATGATCGACTTGCGAGGTACCAATCAGAGTCCGCTAATATTAAACTTTGATTTTTGTTACTCGTCAACTTGGGTAAAAGTCAAGGACAAAGCAGCTGTTCACTTTGATGATTCGTTGCTTTTAAAAAGAGCTTCCTAGACTGTAATGTCTACTATGCTACTGAATAAAATGCTTATTTATATTGTGTATTGATATTCTTTCTTATATGTCGTTTGTTGTATTTTCATTAGAGCAAAGTTTTCTCGCATGAATTTAATATATCATGTTTTGATATTTTAGTTTAAAAGGAATATTTATCAAAAAATAAATTTAAATTAGTATAAAACTCTACCGAAATGTGATTTGAATATTTATATTTTAAAAAAATATTTTCGTTGTTGTTTTCTTGTAGTAATTATGTAAGAAGTTATAAATACAGGGAATGTTTTCGATTAAAAATCCATTCATTCCTTAGAGAAAGGTTGTAAAACAACATATCTGCTGCATCTATCATCCAATGAAACATACCTAATTACAAGTATATTAGCATGACATGTGGCATTAAATTAATTTTAGTTTTTCCCTTGCTTTTACTTATTTTAATTATAATAAAATCGTCAGTGTCCTAAATTTAAGAATATTTTATTTTAATTCGTTTTTTTAATAATATCTGAGTTATACGCGAAGTAATTAAATAGTTAAAATGTTATTAATAAATAATCCATAAAGTAAGAAAAAAAAACATACAATTTTTAAAGCAAAATACTATGCAACAAATTGTATAAGTGCAAACAGATATCAAACATTGGTTTCTTTTTCTAAAGTATTTCTATTTTGCATAGATATATATACATATTTTAATTATGCTGTGTGAACATATATATGTATAAAACATTGATTCGTTGCTTTTTACATCTGTTGGTACTTAAATTGCTACTACTGTACCATTTTGTTTTCGAAATTAGCAGTATATCTACTCTTACACAGTTTAAGGTAGTTATCGCGATATATCACGAGTATCGATATTAAATCGTTGATATATTGTGATATTAAATTTCTGATATGACGGTTGTATTTTAATAACAAATCAATGCACTTATACTTGAAATATTATTAATTTAGTTCATTAGTTTAATTTGCAATAGATATATAATCTCAGTCTGCATCAGGTTTTAAAAAAATGTTTCATGACGTATGTCGGGTTTCCTCTAAGTCCACACAACTTTGAAGAAATCCTTTACTATTTATATGCTGCCACCACCGATATGATTACGTGATATAGGTCACGCTATGAGAGGATTGTTGAAAAGAAAACCAACTCTTTCAATAAAACTGAACTAACAATTTATTTACACATTTTTTACGGATAACAAGACACAATTTACAATTAAGAACTCGGAAATAGGAGATCCGGTCCAACATTAAATTAAATACAGCAAATACTTGCTGTGTACTGTTAAACTACTTTATATTCCTCTCGCTCTACGCTAGTTAAATTAGATTTATCAGAGATCATTATTAATCTCCCAACACATTAGCTCTATACTCCAAGAGCTTCACTGCCCAATTACGCTCTATCCAATAGCTACCCTCGAACAAATCACACCTTGATTTCCAGGCATCAACTGTGCTCTGCGAGAAAGTGACCACACACTTTCAGCTATACGCCTTAAATGATCTCCTTCAGCTATATCACTCCTCTCCCAAAAACATAAACGGGGTTTTCCTTCTGTCATCAGTGTCCCCTTCCATTCCTCCAATCCATTGAACCTCCCCGTGGCACCTTCCGTCACGTCCGTTATTTCGTTACCTGGTGAAATCCTTTTGTCTGCCTTATCTCAGGTATTCATTTGAATAGCAGGGAGCCACTCTATTAATAAACTACAATCCTTCACCTACTCTGTAAAACTCACTAGCTCGGATTAAATTTCAGATAAGAAAATAGTGTTACTTTAAAATTCCCAGTACACAGACAATATACAAGCAAGAAAATAATATATAACCATAGTTCTAATAGTATATGTTCCTCAGAACCTGACAACGTGTTTTTTAAATTCATTTAATTGCTCGTGCTCGTCTTTTCATCGCCATTCAGAAAAAAATATCATATCAGCAGACGTAAATAGTGATCATCCGAATAGCACAGTCAATGTATCTGTAATATAAAGTTAAAACATTCACAGCAATGGTGAAAGTTGACTTTTTTTAAACCTTCGTACTTTGATTCAGGTTGCTAGTTCGTGACTCTACTGTAAACTCGCTAATAAGACAAACAATTTGGTGATAATGGCAAGTCACAATTGTCTAAAACTGTCACAAATAGAAAGGTGATTAACCCTTTCTACTCGGACGTCTCTTACACAGATTTTATTCAGTTGACACCAGTTTTTTAAAAGAAGTTTCCTTCAAGTACACACTTACAAAAATTCTCTAATTAAATAAAGCACCTTTTATTTTCCTTTATTACTGGTGCCAAAAAGAATTTTGCAAAGAAAGATGACGACTAGTCAGACTAGACATACGAGTGCAAAGGGTAAAAAGCTGACTTTCTTTACATTATCATTAATATTAACACTTGGTGACTGTACTGTAAGCTCCATTTTTTAGTTATATGAGAACTCATTAACAAATAAAACGCATGTTAGCTATAACGTGGATATTTATCAGCTTCCTAACTGAGTGATCGAAATGACGACAAAAAAATTGCATTGTGATCACGGTACATTTTCATTTTGGTCACATTTGGTTCAGAAATCTACTATTATCAGCTAAAATTATACTCTGAAATTGCAACAATGAAACATTTTATACACCAAAAATCAGAAATAAAATATAAATTGAAATTAGAGTATTGTGTATTTTTCAAAGTGCGCTTTTATTCACAAGTTCAGTTTTTCTTTCATAAACTGTACTGGGACTGTAGCTAGAAAAGGAAAAATATATGATAATGACAAGAGAGAATGCTCTGAGGTTTTGGTAGTATTTTCTTTTAATTTTCTAATAGTTAAAATTATAATTTATTAAAAATGGTTCCCGCTATTAATACCAAATCAGGCATTATTTTTTTACCTTAAAGTTTCCTCCTTTTTAAACGTAAAACTACAAAAAAGCAGCACAATCATGTCAGCCTAAGCAATAATTTTTTAAATATATGTAAAACGAGAAACATGATCTACTTACCCATATGTTCAAAATCTAACACCACATTTTTGTAACAAAAAAAAAAAAAAAAAAAAAAAAAAAAAAAAAAAAAAAAAATTCGTGACGGCACATAAATGAAAACCCGTTGATGTTACATATACGAGTATTACATTGACAGAAGGGATATTTTTCTTTGCAAAATCCGGTCTTCTAGACGCCATTCACGGTTTACTAAGGGAAATGCTTCATTTATGATGATTTTATTCGAACGAAGTAAAAGCAAATAAGATGCAGCATTCTACTTTATTTTTTGTCAAGTAAAGTTTAGTATTATTCAAATTATTCCTTTTTTGTCAGAGTTTTGTATTTTTTTCAATTTTCGGAAAAAAATTACTTTTACGTTAATGATATTAAAAGTAGCTATATAAATCACTCCATTTAAATGTAGGATAAGTATCTATCTATCAATTTGTTT
Organism: Maratus speciosus; assembly: GCA_963932465.1. NCBI lineage: Eukaryota > Metazoa > Arthropoda > Arachnida > Araneae > Salticidae > Maratus > Maratus speciosus. The sequence goes on along the minus strand of OZ010799.1, from coordinate 366,873,981 downwards.
TTCATACTTATCGAATACGTAAGAAATATGCGCCGAATATTTTGAAAAATATTTAAATTCATAAAAGCAATAAAGTTTACCAAAATAAATCATAAAGTAGGGGAGCCAAACGTGGCCATATGGGGATGTATTATAATTTTTTGATTAAATGTGTGCGGCTGATTTTTTTTTTTTTTTTTGTAAACTTTTATGCTTATCTCTAGAACATATAAAGCATACTTTTCCTTGTAAAATAAAGTTTAATTACTTTTGTAATAGGATTTCAAAATCATTCCTTTGGCGTATAGTGTTCAGAAGGCAGCCCTTGTATTTAAATCACTTTTAAAATGTAAGAAAACACTCGGTAAATTGCTTTTACTTTTCAAAGAGTATTACATTGTTCATCTAAAATTAAGTATTTAATTACAAAGAAAAAATTACAATAAACATTTTTTAAATATGCATTTTTAATCAGATTCCATGCAAAAATTGCAGATGATTTTTTCAATTTTGTCTTGTTTAGTAAGGCCATGGCACTCTTTATGCACATATTGCAAGCATTGATTACACAATCGCATGTGCATTATTTTATATTGATAGCATAAATTACAAAAACAGCAGACTTTTGGCTGGAAACAACTTGTGCAAAACATGGCAGAGTCAGTTTGTTTAAGAGACTTGCTTAGCAGTGTACCGGATTGACTTTTTATTTTATTTTTAAGTTGCTTACTAATATGATCTAATGATTGTTTCTTTCTTTTCGTATCTTTTTATTTTTTCTTTTTAATCTTCTTATCTTCTGACACGAAAACACATTAAACTGCTTTTTGTGCATGGTAGTTCAAGGGGCTTTTGCTTCTGAGAGTTACCATTTTCTTTGAAGGATCTCTTGTGTTCTTAATAATATTGAAAATGTTAGAGAAGTTTCAGAATCACTAAAATGGAAGTTGTCGGGTTTATCAGAATCTTGTCTGGTGTCAGGCTACCTTGGAAACAAGCATGTGGTCGAGATTTGCACGACGTATAACTATTAATATGATACATGTATTAAAATTGAAGTAAATGTGAAAAAGAATAAGAAATAACCTTCCAAAAAACGTATAATAGCTCAAAGTTCTACGAAGTTTAACACTTCCAAATTAACCTTTTACCCGCCAACGTTCGACAAGTGGAACATAAACTATGTGGTGCTGTATCTTTTTAAATATTTGTTTAATCTGTTTGAAAATTTTAATATATCTTTTTAAAGATGTGTTTTAATGGTTTAAAAATTACTTTTTTATAATTTTTTGTGGTTTCTATTTTGGAGCTTGTTAAAATGTAACAAAAAACGTAAATGTTGTAGGCTGTGCTTTTTACTCTATCTATAACTTTAGAATTCAAATGTGAGTGCTGTGATGATTATTATTGCATTGCTTAGTGTTGTTTATTACGTTTTATACATAAATTAATGTTTTATCTTATTTCGTTTTTGTTTGAACATCATTTGAATGCCAATGTTCCACATGTGGAACGTTGGCGGATCAGAGTACAAAATTATCTTATTGTTACTTTTTTTAGGATCTTGATCATTTTTACTGTGCTTCCTCGGACGATTATTATTATTTTTATTTTCGTACCAGTATTATTCAAAAATAAATTTTATGATATATGTCTCTTGCATCTGTTGCCAATGTGTCTGTGATATATTTTTGAACCAATAAATGCCAATAAAATCTACAAAATAATTACAAAAACAAGAAGGAGGAGTCTTGATTTAGGTTTGAAGGAGGTTTGATTATTATAGTGATGGCAAAGTTGTTTGTGTACGATGGAGTGACAACAGTGTCGTTACTGTTATATCAAATTGGGAAGTTAACACATCGCTAAATTAAAGTGGAACGTGATATTCTCGAAAATTAAAGCGAGAAGTTTCAATCAAATATCCTCGATTGATTAGATTGCATAATTAGAATGTGGGTAGTGTAGAATTTTTGGATTGTCTGCTTGGAACATATAGTCCAGTACTTCGATGATAAAAATGGTGAGGAAATCTGTTTGCAAATGAACTAAATATGGCTGTTGTTACTTGTCATGCAGTAGGTTCAAAAGAAACCCTAAGCCATTTGGAGTTTTGGCCTGAAATTGTAACTGTGTCCATAAAATTGGGATTTGATGTTTGAGAAAGGAAATCGAAAGTCCTACTGCCCCAGTAAGTATGAACGTTATCACCTCATTCAGTAGCTATTGTTTTTCGTCTAGTACTCAAGAAAATTCTCAAATCGACAGAAAAACATGAAGAAATGGTGTGAATATTATGGAAAGCGTAAGCATGAAAAATGTTTTCAGGCCTTTCATAAACATTTTGCTGTTAGTGACTAGTTAACATGCTCCTAAAATAGAAACATTTTTTACTTTACCTTGTTTTCTTTGTTTTGTTATGTGTGCAGTGCTGGTATGATTTCGAAAGAAAAATTCGCCAAAATGTACAAATGTTATTCGTACCGCCAACGTTCCACAAGTGGAACATACCTGTAATTCCACTTCTATTTTACAGAACGTCCCAAAATTCGGCACGCAACCTTAGAAATAATCTAAATCGTCTGAAAAAAAATTTCAAATTAATTTGACAAGCATGGTGCGGCGGGTAAAAGGTTAAAATATCTTCTTACCTCGAAATTAGAATGGCTACCCATAAAAAATGAAACCACTGCATACAATGACGACCAATCAAGGTGATCTCTTGAAATTCAGCCATGTGTACTGCATATACGATTTGCACCAAAATCTATAAAATGCCAATTCATGTCAAGGACTAACTGATTTTGAAGTTTGATGAAAATTCGTGCATTAGTTCTTGAGATACAGCTATAGTGGAAATTCTGAAAAATTCAGTATAGCAGCGCCACCTGTTGAGCGATTTACACCAAAATGTATATAACTTCAATTCATGTCAAGGAATAACTGAACCTGAAGTTTGATGAAAATCCGTGCATTAGTTCTGAATATTGAGCTATTGCGGAAATCGTGAAAAATGCTGCATAGCAGCGCCAATTATTGAGCGATTTACACCAAAAACTAATCAAGACCAGTTTATATCGAGGTCTAACTGAATCTCAAGTTTTATTAAATTCCGTGCATTAGTTCTTGAGATAGAGCACCCACAATATTTTTGTCGCATACAGACTCACAGAGTGACAGTGTGACAGACAGACTCACAGACAGACATTTTCTAAAAACCATCAAATCGTGTTCAGGACATTCTAAAGCGTATAAATCCGTCGTAAACCGGAAGTCGAAAATTTTCTCGAATCCAATACTTTCTTCTTGTAAAGATAGAAGAAAGTAAAAATGAAATTAATTCTATTGTTGCGGGTTGGGCTGCCTTAGGAGCACTTTCCAAATTTGACTCACCTACCTTTCACAAGTTAACTGAAACAAACAAACATAAAATTGCGTAAATGAAATATTTAAATATTTTTGTGAATATATATAATATATTTCACAATAAACTGACAAATAACCTATCATAACAAGAATATATGTAAAACCACCAAAATACATTGGAAACTGAAAATAATAAATATTTTATTTTGCAAATTTTTATATAACCGTCTGGAAAAAAACAAAGAATACCCGATTATAATGATGAAGTTCAGAAAGAATCGAATAAAATACGTCAATTCCGATACATTCGCTTATGAAAGTTTCCCCTAAAAAATAAACTGACTTTGCAAAGATTTGTCTTCTTCATAAAAGCATATACAAAATCATAAACAGTAAACAGAATAATTTTTTATAGTATCTTCCGTCAAAAAAACTTAAAGTTATATATTTTTTAAATAGTTACCGGCAATAATATAAAATTGAGACAATATTTCACCTAAAAGTTTTCTGTTTCTTCCTTGTAAAATTACCAAGACCAGCTCAATTATGGCTTCTGAAGCGATACCCTATTTATATAATTGTAAAATGAGAAACGTGAGCTATTTTCCCACTTGTTTAAGAAGTAACATCACGTTTTTGTACCAAAATGCATTACGGCACATAAATGAAAACAAGATGATGTTGCGTATATTACATTGACTGTAGTGAGATTTTTTTTTTTTTTTTCTTCTAGACATTGTCTGTCTAAACTGATTCTTCACTTTTCTAAGATATATAAACAGTTCATGACGATTTTATTTGAAGGTACTAAAAACAAGTAAGATGCAGCGTTCCAATTTATTAATTCTTGATTAAAATTTGGAATATTTATAGTGTACATGATTTTAATATTATAATTAAATCCTTTATTTTTTATAAATTTATTGCTTAAGGAAATTCAATACAAAAACAAAACAAATACGGGCACATTTTAATCTATCTGCATCCGTAGCGTGCATTTCAGAAATTTTGTTTTTATTTAGAAATTCCGAATTTATACCAGAGTCCTTGAATTATATTTTTTTCTTAATTTAACCACAGACGTTTTGTCATAACATAATAAAATGTTTCTTTCGGAACTTTTGATACGGATTTGAAATCCCCCCCCCCCCCCAAAAAAAAAAGAAATTCCCGAAATGAATGAATATGCTCTTCTTTGATGCAAATAGATAATAAGGTCGAGCGAATGAAAATTTGATTTTTTACCAATCTATTTTTCTATCAATTTTCAAAAACTTATAAGATCATGCAAGCACTTGTCCCACACAATTTGTTAAATACATTTCTGTGAAAAAAGTAGAAAAAACTCTATTTAGAATATGTTAGTAACAAATAACAATGTAAAAGAAAATTAATGTTGAGTTTCTTTAGTGAGATTATCTGTGAGTTAAAGTTTTAATGAGCAAGTGACAAAATGCGCTTCAATGAATCAAAAATTCAATGAATCAAAAATGCGACAATGTAAAAGAAAATTAATGTTGAGTTTCTTTAGTGAGATTATCTGTGAGTTAAATTTTTAATGAGCAAGTGACAAAATGCGCTTCAATGAATCAAAAATTCAATGAATCAAAAATGCGACAATGTAAAAGAAAATTAATGTTGAGTTTCTTTAGTGAGATTATCTGTGAGTTAAATTTTTAATGAGCAAGTGACAAAATGCGCTTCAATGAATCAAAAATTCAATGAATCAAAAATGCGACAATGTAAAAGAAAATTAATGTTGAGTTTCTTTAGTGAGATTATCTGTGAGTTAAATTTTTAATGAGCAAGTGACAAAATGCGCTTCAATGAATCAAAAATTCAATGAATCAAAAATGCGACAATGTAAAAGAAAATTAATGTTGAGTTTCTTTGTGAGATTATCTGTGAGTTAAATTTTTAATGAGCAAGTGACAAAATGCGCTTCAATGAATCAAAAATGCGACAATGTAAAAGAAAATTAATGTTGAGTTTCTTTAGTGAGATTATTTGTGAGTTAAATTTTTAATGAGCAAGTGACAAAAGGCGCTTCAATGAATCAAAAATTCAATGAATCAAAAATGCGACAATGTAAAAGAAAATTAATGTTGAGTTTCTTTAGTGAGATTATCTGTGAGTTAAATTTTTAATGAGCAAGTGACAAAATGCGCTTCAATGAATCAAAAATTCAATGAATCAAAAATGCGACAATGTAAAAGAAAATTAATGTTGAGTTTGGTTAGTGAGATTATCTGTGAGTTAAATTTTTAATGAGCAAGTGACAAAATTCGCTTCAATGAATCAAAAATGCGACAATGTAAAAGAAAATTAATGTTGTGTTTCTTTAGTGAGATTATCTGTGAGTTAAATTTTTAATGAGCAAGTGACAAAATGCGCTTCAATGAATCAAAAATTCAATGAATCAAAAATGCGACAATGTAAAAGAAAATTAATGTTGATTTTCTTTAGTGAGATTATCTGTGAGTTAAATTTTTAATGAGCAAGTGACAAAATGCGCTTCAATGAGTCAAATATTCAATGAATCAAAAATGCGACAATGTAAAAGAAAATTAATGTTGAGTTTCTTTAGTGAGATTATCGGTGAGTTAAATTTTTAATGAGCAAGTGACAAAATGCGCTTCAATGAATCAAAAATTCAATGAATCAAAAATGCGACAATGTAAAAGAAAATTAATGTTGAGTTTCTTTAGTGAGATTATCTGTGAGTTAAATTTTTAATGAGCAAGTGACAAAATGCGCTTCAATGAATCAAAAATTCAATGAATCAAAAATTCAATGAATCAAAAATGCGACAATGTAAAAGAAAATTAATGTTGGGTTTCTTTAGTGAGATTATCTGTGAGTTAAATTTTTAATGAGCAAGTGACAAAATGCGCTTCAATGAATCAAAAATTCAATGAATCAAAAATGCGACAATGTAAAACAAAATTAATGTTGAGTTTCTTTAGTGAGATTATCTGTGAGTTAAATTTTTAATGAGCAAGTGACAAAATGCGCTTCAATGAATCAAAAATTCAATGAATCAAAAATGCGATAATGTACAAGAAAATGAATGTTGAGATTCTTTAGTGAGATTATCTGCGAGTTAAATTTTTAATGAGCAAGTGACAAAATGCTCTTAAATCAGCAACTGTCGTTCTTAATTTGCAAGTTTTTTGTTAAAAATTTGATTACGTGTTAGTCCTGGTAGGTGCAATTTTTTCCCAACAATCAGGAAGAAAACTACTTTAACGTTAATAATATTAAAATTAACTGTCTACATCACAAAAGTTAAAATTCACTGAAATTTAGAAAAAAATCTATCCTAAATTGAAAATAATGACGAATTTTTTTTACTGAGATCATCATTAGTAGTAGATGGAGATTATTACTTAATGAGCAGGAAAGGAAATGTGTGTCAACCATCAAGTCTAGTTCTTACTTTGTAAGTTTTTCTCTTAAACTTTGATCATGTATTAGACCTTTAAGTGCATTTTTCTTCCAACTTGGAGAAAAAAAAATTACTTTAATGTTAATAGAATTAAAATTAACTATCCATATCACAAAAATTAAAGTTTACTCAAAGTTAACATAAAGAAAAAAACCCTTCTAAATCAAAAACAATGCCGGGTGTCTTTAATGAGTTCATCTGCGAGTTCAGTGCTTTATGAGCAAAAGATAAAATGTGTTACGTGCAAGCACTCTAGTTCTGACTTCACAAGTTTTTTGTTTGAAATTAGATCATGTTTTAACCATTTTGGGTGCAATTATTTTTTTTCAATTTGGAGAAAATACTAACATTTACTAATTAGTTAATAACATAAATTAGCTATACACATCACAAAAGTTAAGGTTTACTGAAATTTAACAAAAACAGATTCAATTGCAAGTTCAACACTAAATGAGAGGAGGATAGGATGTGTTTAAGCAAAATCTCTAGTTCATATTTTTCAAGGTTTTTGTCGGAAATTACATCACGTTTTAACCCTTACAGTGCATTTTTTTTTTCAATTTGGAAAAAAAATTACGTTAATAACGTAAATTAGCTATTCACATCACAAAAGACTGAAAATTTCCTGAAATTTAACAAAACAAATCTAGGGTCAGGAGGGGTAATTATGACCACTTTGTATATTTTCAATATTGTTATTTTTTTTTACTTTTTTCTATTTGAAAAAGTGGTGTTTTTAGTACATAGGAAGTAATTTTCACCCTTTAAGAACACCTTATAGAAATTTTAATTGTCATAGCTCTTGTTTTTTAAGTTTAAAGGATGGTTATAATTATTCCATCAAAAACTCACAATCACAAAAGTTTGGGGTAATTAAGACCACTAATGGGGAAATTATGACCACTAATATTTTCTCTTTACAATTGCCTATACACATTTGTTGGGGGTAATTGAGACAACTTTGAACTCCAAAGTGACAAATCCGTTTATCAAAAATTTTGATAAACTTAGTTTCAATTTCCAATTCTGATCTCAAAAAGGCTTCAGACTAGTGATAAAGAATATCTAAAATGAAATATACGTTATGAGATTAATATCTAAGCTTGAAATAAAATTTTACCATACAGTTTTCTCCAATATGGTGGCGGTCACAATTACACCTGATCATAATTACCTTTCCTGACCCTAGTCATAAATGAAAAATAATACCAAGTTCCTTTTTTCAATTCAATTCAGAGTTCAGTACTAAATGAGCAGAGAAAAATATGTGTTTTAAGCAACGCCTCTAGTTTATATTTTGCAAGGTTTTTGATGAAAATTAGATCGCGTTTTAACACTTTAAGTCCCAACTTTTTTGTATTTTGGGGAATATTTATTTTAACATTAATAATGTTTAAAACAGCTATTAAAAATATAAAGTTAAGGTTTACGAAAATTGAACGTTTTCATTCATTTACTGCAATTTAACAAATATAGTTATTTTGCGTACTCTTAATATGACAATGGCTTGAGGAAATTTTTTGAAACATATTTGGAAAGTATTGGGCATACTAAATTACAACTGGACTAAACAAACACAACAACTTTCAAGTATTTATGTTTTATAACTGATTCGTTCGTAAAATTCATCCCTATAATACATTTAGGGAGACAAGGGACCTTCAAACTCATTTTTGTATTACTTTTTAAATTGTACGTTAAATACTACTCAAGGGTGAATATACTCTATATGAATTGTGACTTATATGTATCACACGAGAAATTAAAAGAAACATTTTTTTTTTTTTTTTGAGAAAAATAAGGATTTTTTCTGAATATTTTAAGCGTTATCAAGAACTTTCAAAATGTTCCAACCTCACTCCAAATCAATTAAAATCCCCAATATGTTTCATCTTATTCGGTTTACATATGCAAATGAAACGGTGCATAGTTTTTTAAAACTAAATATAATTGGAAAAGTTAAAGGCAGTTTAGTGCAGAGTAATGATGTAAAAATTATGAGAATTTCACAAAATTTAGAAAATATTTCTTTTCTTACCTTTATATTCAAATATATAATTCGATGCACAGTTTTATTTGTATGTGTAAACTGAACTGGCATAAAAAATATTGGGGATTTTAATTACTATAGAGTGAGGTTGGGACATTTTGAAAGTTCTTGATAACACTTAAAATATTTAATAAAATTCCTTATTTTTCTGCAATTTTTTTAAAATTTCTTGTGTGATAAATACATGCCATAATTCATACAGTGTGCCCTTGGAAAGTATTTAAGGTGCAACTTTAAGATAATAAACTAGAAAACAAGAATTATGCTTTTTCAGAATTTAGTGTCGCCCCCGATATATATATATATATATATATATATATTACAAAACATATTACAATTTTAAGACTTAAAGCACACGCTTTTATTTTATGTAAAATGACGTCATTCGCATCCGCTTAAGAATTCTACATTTTCGATCCACTCTTAAACATCTACAGTAAAGCATGCTTAGGACATCGCTGTCGCAAAATAATACACAGATGCAGCAAAAAGATGGCGTCATTCAAGAAACTCGACGAAAAAACGGGTATCTAATGATTCATAGACCTTCATTTGTTTGTAACATTAATACAGATAATTTAAAATTAAATATAGTTTATAATAGCTCCATCTTTTAACAGAGATTATTCGTTTATATTTTTTCAAAATAGCACGTATTTTAATTATATTTTCTTTCGGTTGTTATGACAAAATGGCAACAAAAAGATATAATTGCTATTTTTCAACTATTTCGCCTTTACTTTCTACATAAATGGAGTACTTGCCAAAATTAAACAAATAGTGCTAAAAGCTACAAAAAAAAATTAATATTTCAAAAATCAATGGAGATACAGTTTTCAAACAAATGGAATTTAAAAGTACTTTTCTCCAACACGACGGTATGAAAATGTACGATGCTTAGAAATTTTTAAAAAATGTTATAGAGTATTTAATTCTACAATGATCATCTCATTTGTTTATTGCTGGCTTCTGTACGGTAACGTTATATTTTGGACACAAAATAAGCTGGGAGAAAGAAATAGCATATCGTACCGGGGGCTAAAGAATGAGTTTGAAGGTTTCTTGTCCCTTTAAAGAATGAAACATATGTTTGAAATAAAAGAAACGTCAGTGGTGTAAAGAGAAATAAGCATATTTTAATATTATAATTATTGTATGGTTAAGCATAAATAAAGTCACAATATAAATGTATGAACATATATTATAGTTTCTCCATACAGCTAATAAGAAAATTAATTTTTAAAGCAAAGTAATACTCAGGGAAAGACGCGCCTTATTAATAGCAGGAAAGGCTCGAATAAGTTAAATTTGCACCATGTAACAGCAATCATTCGCTCTATTTTTGTATTACAATGTAAAAACGTTTTCCGTTAATGAAACTATTCCGTAATATTGAAGAAAAATCTGCTGTATTTCTAGGTAATATGTTTTTCAATGTAACAATCATAAAATGAAGAGAATAAATATGGTTAACCTTTCAGTGTACAGAAACACGTTTAGAACAATTACTTTTTCCTTCTGCTAAAGATAGAATAATGTATTATGTTTTTTTTTAAATTATTTATTTTGATATTTTATTTTAATATTCTCGTTGTATAGATTTTAATTTACACGTTACGAAAAGGTAAATTGTTAGTCAATAAATGATTTTCCTTCTGTTACAAACAACTGAAAAGTAAATGTTGTAAGAGAAAATTGTTCTATACACATTAAACACTAAACACTGAAATTTCTAAAATTCTGTATTAAATATATAAAATCAATTTGCATTCTCATGATCACATTTTATATTATATTTGAATTTAATGTATCATTATGTATATGTTTAATTTTCTAAACAAAATTGACTTGAAAAGTGGAAAAAACCTAAATTTGCTGGAGACGATTTTGTTTACACGATTTTTTACACTATACTATTTACACGATTTTGGTGTTTAGTTATAATCATTTTTTCATAAACTTATTTTCACAGATATCTAATACAAGACAGTAGGTGCTTGTAATGCATGCCAAAATATTTTTATTATATCAGAGTTCTGTTTCTAATAAAAGGACACATTTAGTATCTAAATTTGAAAATAGTAAACACATAAGAACCCTTTCTTGTAGATAATATTCTATTGTAAAGTAATTTAATTTAAGTGTTCTAATTAAATAAAATTAATAAAATACGTAAATAATTTTTATATAATTTTTATAAATCTATTTAAGTGAAATAAATTTCGTTCAATTAAATAATCTAGTTATGTATTTAAAACAATTGTCATTTATGATTATTTAAATAGAAATTTATATCACCTTAAATAACACTTAATATTCATTTAAACAAATGTTTGATAGTCTTATAAATTTCCTTCATTTGGTTTCTACTTATGGATAATTGGTAGGCATATTCGTGAAAAAAATCGTTTTTTTTTTTTTTGTTTTTTTGTTTTTTTTACTTTTTAATATTTTGAATCCGTTATTTTTCCCCATCCGTATGGTAGTTTACTTTAGTCTCTACGACAATGACAAGGTATTTTTTCAAGTAATTCGGTTTGTTTACATCATACATAAAAGTTACATACTTAAACTTTGAACTCAATTTTCTCAAAATGTTATTTTCTGAACTTTGATGTACCTTTTTACTGAAACTACTACATATTATTATCTGCGAACTTGTCTGAATATTTACACATATCACTCCATCAATCTGAAGTGAACATTTGTTACTAAAATGTGTAAAACTTTTTATTAAACAGTTTTTATTTGTAACAAGTAAGAAAAAAACATGCGTTAAGCATTAGATTATGAAACACTTTACAACACATTCACAATAATGTAACAAAACTGCAACGTTTAAAAAAATAAATAATTACGTTTTAATTCAACCATGTGGAAACGCATAATACATTTCAAAACCCAATTTCAGCTGTTCCCATCCACAATCGGAAAATTATGCGATTTTTTTCAGCTGACCTGTATGTGATATATAGATTTGAATCTATTAACTACATGCATGCGAAAATTTAGTTCACTTAAGAGATTCATATACTTCAGTTTAAAATTTACTTTCAGTAATTTCCTCTAATAAGGAGAAGGGTGCGTGAATACTTTTATGCAGCCCGGTGTTTGAGGTATAGAATTTATATATAACGAGTAAGATGCAAAACATTAATTAGATTTAAAAGCGCATACCGAATTTTAAATTCAGTATACTGTTGCGATTCTTCTTTGTCAGGTTTTTGGAAAGTTATGTTAAATTTGGTTGAAAACTCTGTATGCTATAAACAAAAAACTTTTGAATTTTTCACAAAAACGATAACATCTTCACGAATATGATTGCTATGCTTACACAAATGAATACAAAAGTTGAACAGGACTCAAATAGTCATTTACCACAGTGACAAATCATTTCCAGCCTTTTCTGTTACATAGGGGATCGGAAATATTATTTTATTATTAAATTTATTATTAACCCCCCAATTGTACCCCCGATAAATCTTCACTGAGAAATATGAAATCAAACATGTACTTTACATCCCAGAAGTTCAAGAACAATTCGCCAATAATGTTGGTAAATATTCGACAAACCGCGTACAATCGGAAGCATCCAGTTCATGTACCTTAACTTTTGGAGGCCAGTGTTTAAATATATATATATCACATTTGAAAGGAGGGTGGTTCCGGGGTCTGGGGGTCATGATCGGAGAAAATATCCCAAAAGTTTTCGGAATCGTTTCCTCCGAAGGGCTGCAATAGGTAGCTTTTTTGTAATGAAAGCTACCTAATAATGGTATGAAAATGATAATGACAGCACTTGCTCTAAGTTAGACTATATCTTATGCCTGTACTACCCCAAAGGAGTGCAGGAGCAAATAACATTCTAACAATGCGATTTTTGTGTTACTGAATGACCTAGAAAAATAAAATTTGGCATGGTAGTCACTTATTAGATATAAATTATCTCTAAGAGCATTTCTTCAAAAAAAAAATTGTGATTTAAAATGGGTGAAAATGGATGAAAAGCGTTCTAAAATACGTTCTAAATGGCGATTTCTACGAAATCTCAAGAAGTACCGAACCGATAATACCGAACAGTGAGTATCGATCAAACATAGGCTACATCTTATGCCCATGCTACTACCTCAAAATGGGTTCAGGAGCAAAAAACGATCTAAAAATGTGATTTTTGTGTTACTGAAGCGCATAGAAACATGAAATTCGGAATGGCAGTTACGTATTAAATATAAATGATTTCTAAGAACATTTCCTGAAAAAAAAATCGAAATTTAAATGGGTGAAAATGATGGAAAAGAGTTCTAAATTGCGGTTTCTACGCAATCTCAGGAAGTACCGAACCGATTTAAAAAATAATGGTGTGAAAATGATGGTGACAGCCTTTGCTCCAAAGGCTATATCTTATGTCTGTACTACCTCAAAGGGCGTACAGCAGCAAAGACCGTTCTAACAATGCAATTTTTGTGTTACCGAATGGCCTAGAAACATAAAATTTGGCATGGTAGTTACTATTAAATATAAACTATCTCCAAGAACATTTCTTTAAAAATTCGAGGTTTAAAACGGGTGAAAATGCGTGAAAAGCGTTCTAAAAAACGTTCTGGATGGCGATTTCTACGCAATCTCAGGAAGTGACAAACCGATTTCAAAAGTAACGGTATCAAAATGATGGTGTTAGTCCCTCTTCCAACATAGGCTATATCTTATGTTTATGCTACTGCCACAAAAGAGGTACAGGAGCAAAAAATCTTTGCGATTTTTGTTTTACTGAAGGAGCTAGAGACATGGAATTCAGTTGGTAGTTAACAATTACATATAAATTATCTCTAACAATATATCTTCAAAAATTCAAAAATTTAAAACGGGTGAAAATGCGCAAAAAGCGTTCTAAATTGCGATTTCTACGCAATCCCTTGTACTACCAAACGAATTTCAAATGTGATTGTTGTAAATCGAGGGTGACAGTTCCTTGCTCCAACATAGTCTCTATTTCATGTCAGTGTCACTAACATCTGTAGGTTGCAGGAGCAAAAATTGTTCTGAATTGTGATTTTTGTGATACTGCAGGGGCTAGAAACTTTAAATTTGGCATAGTAATTACTTATAAGTTGTAAATGCTCTCTAAGAACAGTTTCTAAAGATTCGAAATTTAAAAGGGGTCAAAAAGCGTTCTAAATTGCAATTTCTATGCAATCTCAGGAAATATCGACCCCATTTCAAAGGTAATGGTTTCAAATTGATAGTGACAGTTTCCTGCTTCAACATAGGCAATATATTATGTTGTTGTCACTACCACCTGGGGGTTGCAGATGAAAGAAATGTTCTAAATCGCATTTTTGTGATACTGAGGAGTCTAAGATTTTGAAATTTGGCATGTTAATTACTTAAAAGATGCAAATGCTTTCTAAGAACTCCCGAAAGAAAATTGCAAAATTAAAAGGATGAAGTGTTCTAAAAAAGGCCTAAATTACATTTTTTATGCAATCTTATGAAATACCAAACCAATTTAAGAAAATAATAGTTGAAAATTTGTGGTGATAGAACCTGCTTAACCATAAGTTATGACCGTGTCACTACCACCAGAGGGTTGCAGGAACAAAAACATTCTAAATAGCGATTTCTGTGATACTGAATAAGCTAGAATCTTTGAATATGGCATGGTAGTTACTTATAAAATATAAATTCCCCTAAGAACTGTCGAAAATAAATTCGAAATTTAAAAGGGTTGATGCGAAGAGAAGGAGCAAAAAGCATTCTAAAAAAGTCTTAAATTACGATTTGTATGCAATCTCAGGAAATAATAAACCGATTACAAAAGTAATGGTTGCGAATCAATAGTTACAGTCTCTGATCCTACACAGGCTATACTTTATTCGTTTGCCATTACTTCCCGGGGTTGGCAGAAACAACAAACGTTCTAAACAAGCCTTTACAAACTTTCTAAATTACATTTTCTATGGAAAAGGGGAGAGTAGCCATATTTGGACCGCCATGCCGCGTTAAATGGATCGTTGTAATTCTGCGGTTATTTACGGAAAGATACGCTATCTACTGCTGAAATTCTACTTATCAGAATGACGTCATTTCTGATTAGGAAAAGCACCTGCCTTCCATTTATTATTTTCACACAATTAAAAAAAAACCTACAATTAGCCGTTTTAATCTAATGTCTTCCTACTAAATGTAAGAGAAAACTTTAAAACTAAGGTAAGTTGTTATGTTTGCATATACATATCTAAATTCATCTGTTTATTGCGCATATTGTTCACTCGGATTTGTTTAATTTCTCTTTTGTTTTTAGCCTTGAGATTACATGTTTTAAAAAATGGCACATTTGCCTTTATTGGACCAATTTGATTTTCTTAAATTGGACCAGGTATACCATCATCATTTCGCTGTTGCTTCATCACTTATTCCTTACGTGGAGACAGGCACTGCATATAGATCCGTTGATTTTCCTGTAAGTGAGATTTCGGAATTAGAGTCAGTAATAATGAAACCTACTAAAATTTAGAAGGTGGAAAAAAATGATGAAAACGACACAGACAAATAGTGTGTTAGAAGAACATCTGTGACAGCAAAATTTGTTAAAGATATAGGAAAAGAAAAGGAAAGAGTAAGTTGTGAACAGATTGATCCTCAAGTAGGTTGCATCTACAAAACTCTACAAAAAGCCAAAGAATCATTAGAAATGTTATCTCCCATGCCAAAATCAGTTAAGTCAAAGTGCAGAAGGAGAAAGAATACAGCTGTGTTAAGATCTTCGCCATATTAAGTAAATCTTGAAATGAAAAAACAAAAAACGACAAAAAAAAGTTCTTGTGGAATATTTGCGCAACTCCCTGTTCGGTCCACTTTCGTCCAACTTGAACAGTGCCAGTGATCACGTGACCTTCCAGAGAATTAATAGTAAAAACATTTTTTCTTGTACTTTTAGTTTTAGAGGTAGAATGTGAAATTCGATAGCAGTTTGCACGCTGTAGTTTTATTTCTTGATCTTCCAAAAGTGGAAGAAAATAAATGTTCCTGATTATAAAAATATTAGCTTTGGTTCCCAGAGAGGAACAAGGGATTTTCAAGTATTAATCAAATATTTCTTTGTAAATATGGTGTATAAATGTAAATTATGTATATAGTCGGAGTCTACAAAAGGTTCTCTTGCTGGTGATTATTCTTAAATGACAAACACAAAAGTAGAACATTTTGATTTTACTTTTCTTCGGAATATAAAACGTGAAAGTAAATACTTTTAATATGATTTTAAAAGAACCGTGAATTCTTCAACTAATGCTCTCCCCATCAGAATGTCGTGAATTGTGATATAACGTGAAATTCGTGTACTATCTGATTATCTTCATTAGCTCTTAAAATACAAAATAAATTTTAATATCAAGTTTTAAAAAATAAGCGTAATTCAATTGGGAAGAAAATTATGGAAGGAAAGAACTACAGACATAAAGTAAAGAAAATTTCTGTTACAAAGAAAAGTCTAATGATGCAGAATCTAAAAATAAAAATCCATGTATTAAGACAGGGATGATTGATGATAGAGATTTAAGGCAGTATTGATTGGTTCTGCTTTATTTGTAAAAAAATGAAATAGCATAAATGATTCAGTGCTAAGATTGCCAAATATGGTTCCATGTCGTGTGCGCTGAAATAAAAAATGAACAAAAGATATTCATATGTAAGCCTTGCATCATTTCTTATATGATATTCTAGTAACTGGCAATTAGTTTCCCAATTTCTATTGTTTATTACATTTAACTTTTATTTATATTTTGAAAAATTGATTATATTTACAGTAATTTTAATTTAAAATATTTACTCTTAGTTTCAGACATTTGATTTCATTATATTCCATTGCTGTTGTTTTGTTACATTGTTTCATTAATTGCAAACTTTGCTTTTTATAAAATGAGATATACTGCCTGCTCACTAAAACAACCTAATATTGTTTGGTCAAATTTAGGAAACCGGGTGTCCATCTTAGGCAACCAGTCGCTGAATTTGGACCAGATTCGCAATTTTTTCAAACTAAAATTAACTTAATTTTTTCAAAAACAAATCTTTGTAAAGATTTATTTAGTTAGTAGATGTATAGATTTACCACGTGTCGTGATATTTTGCGTATATTCCAAAATTGAAGTTAGTTATAGGTGAAAATAGGTGAAGTGGTCCAAATTCGCCTACACTCCCCTATTAGGAAATAACTAACCGATTTCAAAATTAATGTCGAGAAATTAATAGTGACAGTCTCTGTTTCAACATAGGTATGTTATGTTAGTGCCACTACCAACGAGAGGTGGTAGACCATTAGACAAAAAGCTTGGAATTTGACATGACGCTTAATTTCAAGATGTAAATTCGTACTAATAACGGTTTCTAAAAAAAATCAAAATTTCAAATAAATACTGAAATGAGTGTATTAAATGAGCATAAAAGCTTCAAAATATTTTCTAAATGACCCTTTACATAGATTTAGTTTTGGTTCTTATTAATATAAGTCTCATTTCTGCCTAATGCAGTGTAATAATGAAGATTAGTCAAACTGTGGCGTAATTAGTAATTTTTTAATTATTCCTAAATGTGCAATTTCTTCTAATAAAAATTAGACAAACGATTATCACTTGGCATATTTCAACAATTACTCGAACAAACCCGCGAGTTTTGCTAGTATATATATATATATATATATATATAAACTAGCAAAACCCGCGGGTTGCTGCATTGCACTCATTCTTTATCCTGTCGACTAAATGTTGCATTATAGTAACATTGGATTACTTTATCGTTGAAAATGCAGTACTGGCTGTCTCGGTAGCAGTTGTGGATCACATCCAGCAATAAT
Organism: Maratus speciosus; assembly: GCA_963932465.1. Lineage (NCBI taxonomy): Eukaryota > Metazoa > Arthropoda > Arachnida > Araneae > Salticidae > Maratus > Maratus speciosus. The sequence continues at coordinate 366,856,287 of OZ010799.1, read as the reverse complement.
AGCGTAATAGAAGTGGTCAGAACAGTTAATTCGATCCTGTTATATTAGTATAACATTTTGTTGTATTGCAGTCGTCCAGTGAAGGATATGGAATACATCTTTCCGTGAAGTTTCCTCAGAATAAATTGAAACTACACATAATATAAGCTCAGCACTTTATTAGAACATTTTTCGGCGGCGCAGTTTCCACCAAAATTATTAGCCATCTCTCCGTAGTAGTAATTAGGCTAACACAAAGTTGTAGATAAGGGATAAAACAAAGTAGATAATCAAATAAATGGACGGTGACCAGGGGATGGTATGTAATCTAGAAATGCGACTCAAATCTGCTGAAACACAGCGAGCATTGACTTTTCGTTCCTCAAGTGTAAGAATACAAATATGACGTAGATCGCGCTCTCAACCAATGAATAATTAAGAATATCACATCATGAAAAAAGTGCGGACAGAGCAAGCGGATGCATTTGACGAGGAAAAGGATAACCTCAGAAATGCGCGGGAAAGTAAAAATGGAAGCTAAAAGAACATTCTAGAAAGAAAAAAGCGCGGAAATGGAAATTTAATTTAAGACTACTAAAAGCGTAATATTTAAGCAATTGAGACAAGTGAGACATTAAATTAAAGGGAACTTAACAGAGTTAAAGATAGAGATTATTTAAAAATAAGGATTTAGTGAATATAAAGTAGTAATTTAGGATAAAATAAGGAAATCGCGGAAATATATCTAATAATGTAACAAAATCCCTCCCCTCAAAAAAGGAATGAACTAGTAGGTCCCGAAGACCTGCTAGTTCATTGAGAGAAAGCAGATACTCGTTTTAGAATTTTTGTTTCTTTGTTTTACGATCATCTTTAAAATGATACCGTCACTTGGTCACCAAATCGCGTTGCTCAAAGCTTTAATTTCATTTTGAAAGAAAAAAAATTATAATTAAAAATTTTAAAAAAATCGCGTCTAAGTGGAAACTGTTGTAATACGTACATAACCAATAATAAAAACAATCATAATAATATTTGGTTATTATTCAAAATTAACATAAGTTTTCTTTTCTGTGAATTAATATAGTAATATTAATACAAGTTCATTAGTTAGCAACAGCGACACATTTTTCAAAACCATCTCTTTTTATAAATGACCATATTTAATTAGTATCTTCACTAATTTATATGTCCTCTAGTGATTTTTTGTCCGTACTGATATATGGATTTGTAGAGTTCATAAGAGTTTTTATGGTTTCTTAAATCTTATATCACAGACTATGTTGCACTAATAATTCTAATAATATTAAATACTAATAACAATAATAAATAATAATAACAACAATAATATGAATAAATAATATATCTAATAACAATATCAATCTCTAACAACTATACAAATATTTTCACTTCTGTCTTACTGAACATTTTTTAGCCCTTTAATGTTTAAAATAAAGAAAAAAATATTCGGTCTAATCAAATAATAAAGTATTTCGTTATTTTTTATTTATCTTATTTAAGTATTCAGACCATCCTAGACTAGTTCTGTCATTGCCCCACAGATGAAATATAATTTCACCAATAATCAAAGCATAAGGACTCGCAACTTTTCTTTATTTCATTTCCTCTCAGAATTTTAACTTAAGCAGCTTTATGAATGAGTAAAGACCATTGACCTCCAATTATAGACAGAATGGGGTGTAAGTTCTCCCCATTGGTCATTCTAGGAGTCAAAAAATTCTATACTGTTCGGCAATTCCTGTTAATACAACTCAAGTAAAGAACAATAATTCCACGAATATGTACAGTACAAGGTTTAGTTTCCTCATAGGTCATTCATGGGTCTAATTTTCCATCACCAATCCTTCAAATTATGCCTGGTTACTACCTAAATTCAATTCCATCCATATTGAAAATAAAAAATTTACGTCCTGAACAATCCTAAACTTTAATATATTAACTTTCTATAACTTTAATTTTTAATTTTATATTTTTTTCTAAAAAAAATTCTATTTTATAATAAATAATAATAATAATATATTTAACTAGTTGGATGTGCCAATCCCAAAACTTTCTTCTATCTTATACATCTTAATATTTCAAAACCTTGTTACACATGTTAATACTTCAATATTATTAGTTCAATACTATACCAACTTTGATTTTCATCTTAAATTTCTGCTCAAGTCAATTAAACGGACTAAAAACGAGTTAATCTATATCATGATATTTGTTAAAATTATTAATTTTTCCTTATTTTGTTGTTATCAGCTGTTTGCGAATAGCCGGCTTAACAGGTAGCGAGTTCCCGCCGATGCACAATAGAACTACGAAAAATCAAGAAAAATATACAAAAATCGGTAGCACAGAGCCCCTTTACCGCGCAAGGACCTGTTGGTCAAAGCCAAAAACAAGCACAAAAATTTTGGTTCACTTGTATGCATAATTTTATACGTTGTTCGATGGTACAATAATGAAAATGGCACAGAGATCGGAATTATAGCGCCCCCTTCTGGCGGAATTTTTTCAAGTTCAGGGAGGACTTGTTTGCCATAGCCAGAAACATGCACAAAAAATTTGGTTCAATTATATGGATAACTTCATACACTTTTCGATGGTACAATAATGAAAATGGTACAGACATCGCAATTATAGTGCCCCCTACCGGCAGAATTTTTCCAAATTCAGGGAGGACCTTCGTGACATAACCAAAAACAAACACATATAATTGGTTCAATTCTATGCATAACTTCATACACTTTTCGACGGTACAATATTCAAAATGGCGCAAAAATGGCACAAAAATCGCTATTACAGCGCCCTCTACGGGCGATTTTTTTACAAATTGAGGGAGGACCTCCTCTCCATAGCCAAGAACTTTAAAAAAAATTTTGGTTCAATTTCATGCATAACTTCATACACTTTTCGACGGTATAATATTCAAAATCGCACAAAAATCGCTATTACAGCGCCCCCTAACGGCGAATTTTTTTCAAATTCAGGGAAGACCTGCTTGCCACATCCAAAAACTTAAAATAAAAATTTGGTTTAATTCTATGCATAACTTCATACACTTTTGGACGGTACAACATTCAAAATCGCACAAAAATCGCTATTACAGCGCCTTCTACCGGTGAATTTTTTCCAAATTCAGGGAGGACCAGCTTGCCATAGCCAAAAACTTAAAATAAAAATTTGGTTCAATTCTATGCATAACTTCATACACTTTTGGATGGTACAATATTCAAAATCGCACAAAAATCGCATTTACAGCGCCCCCTACCGGCGAATTTTTTCCAAATTCAGGGAGGGCCTGCTTGCCATATCCAAAAACTTAAAATAAAAATTTGGTTCAATTCCATGCATAACTCCATACACTTTTGGATGGTACAATATTCAAAATCGCACAAAACTTGCTATATCAGCGCCCCCTACCGGCGATTTTTTCCAAATTCCAGGAGGACCTGCTTGCCATAGCCAAAAACTTAAAATAAAATTTTGGTTTAAATCTATGCATAACTTCATACACTTTTTGATGGTACAATGGCGACAGACAGACGGACAGACGGACGGACGGACAGACGGACAGACGGACAGACGGACACACAGACAGACAGACATTTTCTATAAACATGTTTTTTGGAATCTCTGACCCCTAAAACATGTAAATCCGTCGAAAACCGGAAGTCAAAAAAAATTTCGATTACAATACTTTCTTCTATTGAAGATAGAAGAAAGTAAAAACTCATAATACATTAATATCATATCGCAGTAAACATTCATACTAGCATGAATATTATCCAATAATATTAATCTTCAATCATATTAATCTTTCAGTGAAAACATAAAAAATTATACTTTATAAGTTGTATAAATTTAATCTGTATCAATGAATCAGGAGTTTTGTAATATTTTTTCAAACACTTGCATTTTTACATTTATCTCAACTAATAAAAAGAAAAAAATAAATCATCATCTTCGAAATAATAAAAATCTTTTGCAAAGGGAGTAAAAAATAGCTGAATACACTAGTGTTTCTTAATCCGCATCTGTAAATTACCTTTACCTCAAATAATAAAAAAAAGCAAATCTGTCACTACAAAATGAAATTTGACTTTGGTGGTAAGAAAGAAAAAAAAATAGCAGACGAAAATTTTTGCAATTCTAATAAGCAAGTGGTTTCGCAATCATCTTGTTCTTCAAATGTATCTAGATATTGTAAATTAATCCTGAATAACTTTTCTAGAGCTCACACAATAACCTTCCGATTACGTAAGTTAAGTTAAACACCTTTCGCTTAAATGCTTATATACTTTGTCAGTAAAAATAATCACAACTTATTTCGAATTAATAATCACATAAAATAAAATCAAAAAGTTGATGCAATAATAAAGAATAAACATAAAAATTTTCAACATAAAACAGAGATCATTTTTTTAAATGACTTACGTAATGGTGTCTTTATTTGGGCAGGAGCAACATTTTTGTTGTCGTTGTTCTTTTTTATTTTACTGATGTTATAGGATTATCTAAATTTGTTCTTCCTGGAGACCGTCTTTGAGTGAAGTGAGACTTTTTTGGACATTTTTGTTGGCATTCGATGTTTTGAATTCTCGCTATCTAGATGTTAAATATGGCGTTCATGCTAGATAAATTCTGGAGTGGCGTAGAAGTCTTTTATCCCGCCGGCTAAATGTTAAGTATTATGTCATTAATTGCACTGATTCTTTATCCTGTCCACTTAATGTTGCATTATAGCAATATTGGATTACTTTATCGTTGAAAATGCAGTACTGGCTGTCTCGGTAGCAGTTGTGGATGACATCCAGCAATAATAGCGTAATAGAAGTGGTCAGAACAGTTAATTCGATCCTGTTATATTAGTATAACAATTTGTTGTATTGCAGTCGTTGAGTGATGGATATGGAATACATCTTTCCGTGAAGTTTCCCCAGAATAAATTGAAACAACACATAATATTAGCTCAGTACTTTATTAGAACATCTTTCGGTGGCGCAGTTTCCACCAAGATTATTAGCATGGACGGTGACCAGGGGATGGTATGTAAACTGGAAATACGACTCAAATCTGCTGAAACACAGCGGCCATCGACTATTTGTTCCTCTAGTGTAAGAATACAAATATGACGTAGATCGCGCTCTCAACCAATGAATAATTAAGAATATCACGTCATGAAAAAGTGTGGACAGAGCAAGCGGACAAATTTGAAGGGGAAAAGGATAACCTCAGAAATGCGCGGGAAAGTAAAAAGGGAAGCTAAAAGAACAGTATAGAAAGAAAAAAGCGCGGAAATGGAACATTTAATTTAAGACTACTAAAAGCGTAGTATTTAAGCAATTTAGACAAGTGAAACATTAAATTAAAGAGAATTTAACAGAGTTAACGATAGAGATTATTTAAGAATAAGTATTTAGTGTATATAAAGTAGTAATTTAGAATAAGTTAAGGAAATCGCGGAATTAGACCTAATAATGTAACACACACACACACACACACACACACACACACACACATACACACACATATATATATAATATTAATTAAAACTTAGTCTTTCAATTTTGTTCCTAAAAAAGAATAATTTCTATATGTACTTTGAAATAACAAAAATATTAATATTTTAAAGCTATCTTCTACCCTAAATATGTTATAACAAATTCAAATAATTGGATTTCAAAGACGATGCTCATTATTAAGAAAACTTTTTCGTTCTAATAGCCATGTTCAAAAAGAGAAAATAATGTTTAGATGCATTAATTTATTATTTGGAATATATTAATATTTTGTAATAATTATTTTCAATATTTTACAGCATTCGTTGCACTCTAATTTCGTAAACATAATGTTTTATCTTGATGTAATGTGAAAAGCTTCATATACAATTTTGCTTAGTGAAAAGAATACATTTTACTATAATAATGGTAACATATGAAAACATCTATTTTAGTATAAGTTTTATTTCTAAAGATATCTGTATCATAATGAATCCAAATAATTATATTTATCATAAAAGGATATCACAAATAAAAGAAAATTATGTTTACAATAAAAAAAAAAAACATAAAATATGCAAAGAAATACCGGTTACAAATATTTTTCTATTGAAGGTCTGAAATGTTTTGAAACAGACGTTATTAATAATGTATTTCACTTAATTTAATTTTGTTGCAGACTTGTTTCTTCAAAAATACAATTAATCTTCCTGTAATCTCATATTCTCTGGTAGAAAACATTTGTTATCATTTGTTTGTGTAAATTATTCTTCTCTATATTTAATTTTATTGTTGCTGACAGCCATGCTAACGAAGATTCTATTTCTAAACATTATGTGTAATTAATGATATTTCATAAAACTTCTACAATATTTTAAATTTTCTTGATTAGCTTCAATTTAATAAAGTAAGTTTAGTTTCTAAAATGTCACTTTTGTACTACTCACAATCTTTACAAAAGAAAAAAAAAAACTCGATATCGCATTTTAAGTTTAAGGAAACATATGAAGTTTATAAAATGTGAATGAATAACATCCGTAAAAATATTCCTTTTGCTCATAATATTGCTATAATAATAGAAATATATGAAAACACTTATTTTTTTTTTTCAAAACATATCTATATCATAATGAATCTAAAAATAAATATATTTATCATAAAATAATTTCGCAGATAAAAATAAAGATATTTACAACAATGAAATATGGAAAGAAACACGAGTTCAGTAATTTTATTATTGAATATCTGAAAGGTTTTGAAAGGGACATTTTAAAAAATGTATTTCACTTAATTTAATTTTGTTGCAGACTTGTTTCTTCAATAATACAATTAATCATCTAGTAATCTCTTATTCATTGCTAGAAAGGCATTTATTATTTATCTGTGTAATTTTTCCTTTTCTATATTTCATTTTATCGTTTCTGACAGTCTTGCTAACGATGATTCTATTTCAAAACATTCCATGCAATTAATGAAATTTTGGAAAACTTCTAATTTTTTTCTTACTCATCATACGTAGTGTTGGGTAAGACTTCTAATCGTTTTAAAAATCGAAAAAAAATTTGACGAATTTACACGTTTCAGACTTTTGAGATTACAAAAAACATATTTTTAGAAAAAGAAATTGCCGTCCGTCCGTCGGTGTCTCTGTGTGTATGTGTGGCTATGTGATTGTAAACGCTCCATCTCCTAGACAAATTCAGATAGAGACTTGAAATTTAATGTGCACTTTGTATGCAACAATGGGAAGAAACCTATTGAATATCAGTAACCTCGATTATCCGGAACTATTTCTTTCGTACTCTCGAAATATTCGTTCTTATAAAAGATACATAAAAATTTTTGAAATTGTCTATTTTAAGGTTTAAATATAAAAGACAATTGAAAAACATAAATTTTCCGTAAATAATGAAATCAATCGGATAATAATATGTCGAGATATTTGTAATCATATTTTTCACCCTCTTCGATTTTTCATGACCCTGTATTTCATTCAAATTTCAATTTAAATTGGAAATGAGACATTTAATCCGACGCAGTAAACTGTTAGTTAATATGATTATTATTTTTGGAGTTATAAGGATGTTTCTTTTACACAATTCGGTACTACTCGATTATCCCGTCGATCAAAAAATCTATCTCTAAACCATAAAATTAAGTACCAATAATGACTTATCGTAAATGTCACATTTCACTTGACATTAATCCCTTGGCTACATCGCACTTTTTTTTGGGAGAAGAAATAATTCAGTAATAATTAATAATACTGCATTAATACTCAGCATCAAAGAGGTCAAGTATTGTACTTATTTGTATATTATTATCTACGTACTGGAGACAAGGGCACTTTGTCGTATAAATGAGATTAAAATGAGTGAAGTGGATAAAAGGGGGTTCCAAAAGCACTGAAGTCTAGGGTGGGCCGAAAAAACCTTTTTCTCGATTTCTGAAAATGGGTAGGGCGGAAAAGTTGCCACTAATGGCACTACGTTCACACAAAAAATTTGAGAGTTTTCGGACAAATCCTTCATATGCCACAAATGTCTTGAAATCTTGCTCAAATGCTGATTCTTGAACTTTTTTAGGAAAAATTTAAAAAATGTTAAATTTAAGTTATTTTAGCTGAATGTACTTGAAATGTCATATTTAGTGTACGAAATGATTAAATAAGCTTTGATTATGTGTTATTAATAGTTATGTGCATTTTGAATTAGGTGACTTTCGTAGCTTTTTTGCGTATAAGTGAGCAAAAATTGCAAGAATTGTGACAACAGGGACTAAGGATCTCGTCATCGATAAAGACTTGGTCAGGAGGCAGAAAAAGAAACTTGGCAAGAAGATACAGGAGGAGGAAGGTCCTGGAGGAAGAAAAATTACTAGAATCTTTTTTGATAGTAGAAAAAATAAAACGATCTTCATGGGGAAAAAAGGGACTAGCAGCACCGTCTATAGAAAGACGAAACAAATATCACAATGTTCTCTGAACATGGTTCGGGATATTTTGGTCACTTGACACCTCCTTCTGGTCACTGTCAAGAAATAGAAAAATCTTTATATAATTTTCTAAGCCAGGATAAAGTCTGCTTTGGAAAAAATCAAGAAGAGAACTGCAAAATTTGATATGTATTCTTTATACAAACGAGCTTCCACTCTGACAGTGACATCAACTGTCTAAACTAGACAGAAAAACCACTTGACCTAACACCTTTACCACCTGGAACGGAGCTAGATTAATAGAGTAGTCATATCTTCAGCGTTTTGCCTTTCTGATGTCCATGAAACAGGAATAGGCTGGTAGAAATGGACACGTACATTTTCACACGCCATTAGTGATGTGTGCTTCGTATTTCTCTCGACGGTGCCGCTTGTTCCCTTTCTTCTATGATGATCGTGTTATTATTTCTTACATCAAAAAATATGGTCGTAATTTTTTATCCTCCAAGATATTCCTCCTGTATCTTCTTTTTAAGTTTCTCTTTCGGTCTCCTGATCAAGACTTTATCGATGACGAGATGCTTATTCCTGGTTGTCTTAATTCCTGCATCCTGAAGCACAGATGAAGCTCTTAACGCAATTTACCTATATGATATACCAGTTATAAATGCGGCGAACGCTTTGTGAGAAAGATATATGCATTTGGGAGTGTCTGCTTTGAAGGCCATGGTTCAAACTCTGATTCAGATGAACTGCCTGCTTCAAAGTTCCCTTTTTTTTTATCTTCTGACAATAGCTGTATTTTAGAGCAGAAAAATAATTAACATCCCATCTCGCAGTTACTCCCAACTCCTGTTTACTCCCTTATCCTCATGATGACTGATTTCGTTTTCATTGGTTTCTTCTTCACATTCTCCTCTCCTTCCAGAATCCATGTCAAGACCTGCTGTGGTCCGGCATTCAAATAAGTGACTCTGAACGCACCAAGAAACCGAAGGAAGAGCGAGGAACATAATAAAGACAAAAGAGAGAAACAGACGAACGAACCAAACAATACTTACAATTTTTGCTCAGTTATACGCGAAAAGGCTATAAAAATAGCCTAATTCAAAATACACATAACTAATAAATAATAGATAATCAGAGCTTATTTAAACATTTTGTAATAAATAAATGTAATTTAACATGTTTAAAATTTTTGCAAAAAAAGTTCAAAAATCAGCATTTGAGCGAAATTTTAAGCCATTTGCGGCAAATGAAAGAATTGTCCGGAAAATCTCAAATTTTTTGTGTGAACTTAGTGCCACCATTGGCAACTTTTCCGCACTACCCATCATTGAAAATAAAAAAAAAAGTTTTTTTCGCCCACCCTACTGGATACCAACCTTCTTACATCGTGTTCGGTATCACGCGCCTATACCGGTGCATATAATTTAAGGAGTATATATTTATAGTTTCCCGTTTAGTGGATTAAAATTGGAGTGATAATTATCAGCACAACTGCAGCGTCAATTTTATTTTCCACAGACAGTTGGCTTTAGTTCAATGAACATGGTTTAGAGCATAATGAAGTCCATTGTCGTCATAACTCCTATGCAGCTGTAACCATAAAATATATCTGTTAGTACACTACATAATATTAACTTTTAAAAATTTCACACATTACTTAAAAGGCGACAACTAATAACACTACAGATGTTACAAGTTTTAAAATATACATTTTTTTATTTAAATTTCCGAGTACTTTCGGACCCGCTGCCATCATCAGGGAATATTTTAATTATTTCAGTTCCATTCATTCAAATACGTCGCTTCGTTTAGAATGGGAGAGTATATAATTCTTAGAGTAGCTGAGTAGTAGTGCTTCGGATTAAACTTGTGTTGAATAAATATTTAAATACGGTTCGTTCATTTTTAATACGTCACTTTGTTCATATACGCCACTATGCATAAAAATAAAATAAATATTAAATGCGTAGCTGGAAAATGGTAGAAGTGTAGTGCTTCGAATAAAACCCGTGTATAGGGAAAATATTTAACTGCCGGTCTATCCATTTACTATTATTTGTCACCTTTTAAGGAAACGGTGAACTTTTTTTAATGAACAAATTATGTAGTTCGTGATTGTATCAAGGTGGAATACTTCATTTTGCCTTATGATTTTATTTTATATTTGTCGTTTTAACACTTACACCCAGTTAACGGAAAAATGTCTTAAAATTAATTTATTAATTTATAATTATGTTCTAATGTATTAAAATATTGTATTGTCATCGGAAAAACACAAGTGTACATGATTTTTTAATTCTAGCATATCATGATGTCGATAACTATATTCCATGTTTGTATTCATCATTCAAGTTAAGTTAAATAAAGGAATGTAAAAAGCATAGTGTCAAAATCGGTAGAGAAACCCTAATATTAAATGATGGTGGACATTGAATTATTTCTCAAATCATAACTAGTGATAATAGCCTGTGTCATGTGACTGTCATCAACAGTTCCGGGCTGACCGCTTCACTCTTTAAATGCCAAGCGGTCATTTTGGTACTTTAATTTCAGCCGGGCGCAGGTGATAAATCGCCAAATATTGTTCCAGCGCCATCATTTCATCTATATTATAATAGTGCTAGCCGATGACTGTCATAAACAATTACGGACATACGCCTTCGCTTTTCATATGCAAGGCGGCCATTTTTAGTAAAAAAAATAGAATAAAGCTAAATGAAACTTGTCATGATCGGAAACAATTCATGTTTTTTATGTTTTTTTATGATAGCCAGGCACAAATCTCACCAACAGCTTTTTTTAACTTTGCAGTTACTATTTTTTTCCGCGTGGTAAATAGCAACAATGTTTTAATGTTGAAATTAACTGTCATGGTTTATGATATTATTTATTATTTTTCTTCATTCTTTTCTTTTAAAATGAGTGAAATGATTATATTTTAAATGAAATTAATGAAATATGGAATAATACAACGGAAACAATGTTTGTCGATTTATCACCCGTGCACAGCTAACATAAAAATACGAAGTTCTTGATTTCTCTATCAGATCTTCCTATTTGGCGACGAATTAAGCAAGTAAATTAAATTATGAATAAAAGTAACATGATAAATGCTTAGCATAAATTTAAGGGAGACCAAACTGGTCGCCAAGGGCGGCTAGTAACTAGTGAAGAAAGTAACAGACCATTTTTCAGGTTCCAAAGGTCAAACAGAAAAGTACAGGCTTTTGAAAACAACCCAAAATCAACAATGCACAAACAAACAACAAGTAATGAAAAAAAAACAATATATACGATTTTCTCTAGAAGTTCAGGCTTAGTGAAAGGAGTGAAGTTAGAGGAAAAGAAGACAAATAAAGCCAAATACTACATAATTAAATATCTTCCAAAAATTCTTGTGTGGGAGAATGTTATAGGAAATACATCGGCCATGCGGTTTTTTGAATTTCGGTTGCTTTCTAGAAGTATCTAAAATAAGTGATTTTGCAAAAATTGTCATTTTTCATTAATCGACAAAAAAGTAAGATTTCAACGTAATGTCCATGCGCAGATTTTAAACGGCTGTTTCGATTTGGATAATCCTTTCTTTCTATATATTTTTAATGGACTCATTTCGATATTTCTTACAAAGAGAACTAAATAATAGGTTGAAAAATGATAAATTTTGAAAATTTTATTATCATCCAGCTACTTTTAGAAAGGAACTAAAATTCAAGTCCCTATATCGCCAATATATTTTGAATTTTCATGTTATTCGACTTCCCTTTTTATATGAGTTGCCTTATATAGTTTACAAGGAAAATCCAAAGCAACATACGTCGTTCGTGCAAGCGCTGATGAAAATTTAATCATAAAAATGCTAAAATAATATGAAATGTTGAATGTATTTGTATTCTAATTGCAGTATGTTGTTTGTATTTCACTTTGTCAAGTTTCTGAAAGTGGCGTTAAATTTTATGGAATGCTCTGAAAAATATAATAAAACATGTTTAATTTTTTTAACTTTTTAGAACAAATTGTTCAATTTCAATGATTATGCATTCTATTCTTACACAATTCTGCATAAATGTTGCACTGTTTCCACACGATCATCTACTTCAGATCATTCAGAGCATTTTATTTCACATGGTGATCACAATTTATTTTTAACAACTTGTTCGTCCCCTAATGCCTAATTGATTTCTTAACTAAACCGTCACTGTAAAATATGAGGTTAAACATGCTCTTAAGTTTCTTAAGTTTCAGAAGAATTTCTCATGAATTCCTGTAGGTATTAGAAAAAATGTATGAAAACGAATGTGTCTCGATATCTTTAATCAGATAACGTATATTAGTTTTCTGTCCTTAGTTTTATAAGACGCATTAAAATAAACTTTATTCCAAGTATTGACATAGATTGATATTTATTTAATTTCAAGAATTTTTTTTTTTTACACAAAATCTGAAATTCGATTTCCTGCTGTTTTAAAGTCCACTGTCCTAATAAAGAGAAAATATTAAAATACATTTAAAAAAGTAAATTTTCCTGTTGATGACATGAGATATGAGAAATTTTATCAATTCTATATTTTATTTATCTTACGTTTCGTTAAACTTTTATCAACAAAAATATTTTTCACTTTCCTATAATCTCTTATTAATTTTGTAGAACATCTGTATACACTGTTCGCGTTCGTTTCAATTCTTTATCGTTGTTTTTGTGCATGCGATTGATCCTGGTACTAATGCGTAATTAATCAAATTTAGACGTAAACAACTAAAGATACAGGCTACCATATTTTCAGATGTCTCAACAGTCCGATGGTCAAAATTGGCATGGCTCTACTAACAGTAGAACCACTTTTAAGACTACCTAGATCACGTGATCCAGTATCACATTTTGTATCTCTCATTAGCAGCGAATTTTATGTCAAACTAATTTTATTTACAGACTACCTTGATCATGCAATCCACTACATAATTCGGTATCTCTCATTACCTCTGATTTCATAGGATGTGTACCATTTTTATAAATATTTTATTAAATTTTCGACTTTTAGAACAGTGATTTTGCAACCTCGCATTTATTCAAAATGTCCTTCCGGAAAGTGCCGGGAGGAAGAGGTAGCTTTCATATTCCTTATTTTAAAAAACCAACTTATATTATTCAAACACAAGAAGCTCAATTTAGTGGAAACCGGATATAGGAGATTCAATACTAATTTTTATCAGTATAATGACTTAGAATTTCGCGAAATTAGTCAGCTTTATCCAAGCTGCTTTTCTTTAAAGTAACTTATATTTGGCTGCCAAATTCGGCGATTTCTTAAAGTGCCTGCCATTGTAAGACAACATGGAGGATGAGGCTAACCAGTGAACTTGGTCGAGACCTTAGTAATTGCTGTGCACATGCTCACTCACATCGGAATCGGTTGATATATACGAGTGCTGTCGCCTGCAAAAAATCAGATTTTTCAAAATGTCACCCACAATAGAAATTGAAACTGCTATATCTGAGCCATTTTTAAGGTAAAGACAAACAAAAAATGCTCCTGAATCCTTATATCAAGGTCGAATACTTAAGAAAGAAACCCTTTTCAATTTCTAATTTTTTTGCACCTCACTTTAAATATATATATATTTTTAATTTAATGGCCGCCATTTTGAAACAAGATGGCTGATGAATATGGCCAGCGAACTTGGTCGAGGTATTGATGTATACTATCCACATGCCTTCTTATATTGAAATAGGCGAATACGTGTGTTATCGCGTGACAAATACAAGATCGTTTCAAAATGTTAGCCATGCTAGAAATGAAGTGCTATAATTCAAACATTTTTTAAGATATAAACAAAAAAAAAACAAATTTTCAGAAACAAAAACTGCTCCGGAATCTTTGTATCAAGGCCAAACACATAAAAAAAATCTTTTTCATTTTCCAATTTTTTAAAACCTCATTTTAAATTTTAAATTTAATTTATATTTAAATGGCAACCCTTTTGAAACAAGATGGCGAATGAAGCTGGCCAACGAACTCGGTCGCAACATTGGTATGTACTATGTACAGGCCAAGTTACATCCAAATAGGTTCATAAATACGCCTGTTATCGCGTGACAAAAATCAGGTCGTTTTAAAATGTCAGCCACAATACAAATTCAAAATGCTATTACTCAGCCATTTTTTTAGATATAGACGAGACAAAAACTGTTCCGGAATCTTTGTATTAAGGTCAAACACATACGAAAAAAAATCTTATTCATTTTCCCTTTTTTTGGTATCTCATTTTAATTTTTAATTTTTAAATTTTTTTTAAATGGCCGCCATTTTGAAACAAGATGGCGGATAAAGCTGGCCAACGAACTCGGTCGAGATATTTGTATGTACTGTGCACACACCAAGGTATATACAAATCGGTTCATAAATACGCCTTTTATCATGTGACAAAATTCAGGACGTTTCAAAATGTCAGCCACGCTAGAAATTCAAAATAATGCAACTCAGCCATTTTTTAAGATATAGACGAAACAAAAACTGCTCCGGAATCTTTGTATAAGGGTCAAATACATAAGAAAAAAATATTTTCCCATTTTCAATTTTTTGGTACCACATTTCAAATTTTAAATTTTTTAAAAAAATTTAACTGGCCGCCATTTTGATACAAAATGGCGGATGAAGTTGGCCAACGAACTCGGGCGAGACATTGGTATGTACTATGTACACACCGAATTACATCGAAATCTGTTCATAAATACGCCTTTTATCGCGTGACAAAATTCAGGACGTTTCAAAATGCCAGCCACGCTAGAAATTCAAAAGTCCTTCCGGCCAGTGCCGGGAGGAAGAGGTAGCTTTCATAATCCTTATTTAAAAAAAGCCAACTTATATCATACAAACACACGAAGCTCAATTTAGTGGAAACCGAATATAGGAGATTCAATACTAAATTTTATCAATATAATGAATGAGAATTTCGCGAAATTAGTCAGCTTTATCAAAGCTGCTTTTCTTTAAAGTAACTTATATTTGGCTGCCAAATTCGGCAATTTCTTAAAGTGCCTGTCATTTTAAGACAACATGGTGGATGAGGCTAAGCAGTGAACTTGGTCGAGACCTTAGTAATTGCTGTGCACATGCTCACTCACATCGGAATCGGTTAATATATAGGAGTGCTGTCGCATGCAAAAAATCAGATTTTTCAAAATGTCACCCACAATAGAAATTGAAACTGCTATATCTGAGCCATTTTTTAAGGTAAAGACAAACAAAAAATGCTCCTGAATCCTTATATCAAGATCAAATACTTAAGAAAGAAACCTTTTTCAATTTCTAATTTTTTTGCACCTCAATTTAAATATATATATATTTTTTTAATTTAATGGCCGCCATTTTGAAACAAGATGGCTGATGAATCTGGCCAGCGAACTTGGTCGAGGTGTTGATGTATACTATCCACATGCCTTCTTACATCGAAATAGGCGAATACGTGTGTTATCGCGTGACAAATACAAGATCGTTTCAAAATGTTAGCCATGCTAGAAATTCAAAGTGCTATAAATCAACCATTTTTTAAGATATCAACAAAAGAACAAATTTTGAGAAACAAAACTGCTCCGGAATCTTTGTATCAAGGCCAAACACATAAAAAAACCTTTTTCATTTTCCAATTTTTTAATACCTCATTTTGAATTTTAAATTTAATTTTTTTTAAATGTCAACCCTTTTGAAACAACATGGCGAATGAAGCTGGCCAACAAACTCGGTCGAGACATTGGTATGTACTATGTACAGACCAGGTTACATACAAATAGGTTCATAAATACGCCTGTTATCGCGTGACAAAAATCAGGTCGTTTTAAAATGTCAGCCACAAGAGAAATTCAAAATGCTATTACTCAGCCATTTTTTTTTAGATATAGACGAAAGAAAAACTGTTCCGGAATCTTTGTATTAAGGTCAAACACATACAAAAAATCTTTTTCATTTTCCAATTTTTTGGTATCTCATTTAAATTTTTTTATTTTTTTATTTTTTTAAATGGCCGCCATTTTGAAACAAGATGACGGATGAAGCTGGCCAACCAACTCGGTCGAGATATTTGTATGTACTATGTACACACCAAGGTACATCCAAGTCGGTTCATAAATACGCCTGTTATTACGTGAGAAAAATCAGGACGTTTCAAAATGTCAGCCACGCTAGAAATTCAAAATGCTATAACTCAGCCATTTCTTAAGATATAGACGAAACAAAAACTGCTCCCGAATCTTTTTATCAAGGCCAAACACATAAGAAGAAAATATTTTTTCAATTTTCAATTTTTGGTACCACATTTCAAATTTAAATTTTTCTTAAAAATTTAAATAGCCGCCATTTTTAAACAAGATGGCGGGTGAAGCTGGCCAACGAACCCGGTCGAGACATTGGTATGTACTATGTATAAACGAAGTTACATCCAAATCGGTTCATAAATACGCCTTTTATCGCGTGACAAATTTCAGGACGTTTCAAAATGTCAGCCACGCTAGAAATTCAAAATGCTATAACGCAGCCATTTTTTAAGATATAGACGAAACAAAAACTGCTCCGGAATCTTTGTATAAAGGTTAAATACATAAGAAAAAAATATTTTTCCATTTTTAATTTTTTGGTACCACATTTCAAGTTTTAAATTTTTTTTTAAAATTTAAATGGCCGCCATTTTGAAACAAAACGACGGATGAAGCTGGCCAACGAACTCGGTCGAGACATTGGTATGTACTATGTACACACCGAATTTCATCGAAATCGGTTCATAATTACGGGAGTTACAGTGTGACATAGTTCATATATATATATATATATATATATATATATATATCAATTTTGAACGGAGGGTGGTTTCGGGGTCTGGGGGTCATGATCGATGAAAATATACCAAAATTTTTTGAAATCGCTTTCCTCCGAACGGCTGCAATAGGTAGCTTTTTTGTAAAGAAAGCTACCTAAAATGCTATAACTCAGCCATTTTTTAAGATATAGACGAAACAAAAACTGCTCCGGAATCTTTGTATAAAGGTCAAATACATAAGAAAAAATATTTTTCCATTTTGAAATTTTGGTACCACATTTCAAATTTTAAATTTTTTTTAAAATTTTAAATGGCCGCCATTTTGAAACAAAACGGCGGATGAAGCTGGCCAATGAACTCGGTCGAGATATTGGTATGTACTATGTACACACCGAATTACATCGAAATCGGTTCATAATTACGAGAGTTAGAGTGTGACATAGGTCATATATATATATATATATATATATATATATATATATATATATCAATTTTGAACGGAGAGATTTTTGAGAGAGAGGTGGTTTCGGGTTCTGGGGGTCATGATCGATGAAAATATACCAATATTTTTTGAAATCGCTTTCCTCCGAACAGCTGCAATAGGTAGCTTTTTGTAATGAAAGCTACCTAAAAGGAATATGATGTTCCATACTTAAGTTTTATATATCGTGTTAAGGGGATCGTGGACCTTATTTCGAACAAAAATCGAGTCCAAAAACAACATTTCGTTTTGTGTGTATTATTACTCCCCAAATTGTACTACGTCGTTCATGGAAAACTGCACGCAGATGGTTTTATTTTAGGCAAAGTTCAAGTGATTTAACTTTGTTCACAAGCAATTTTTTTGGCCTTTTAATATACTTTTAAACTGTTTTCTCAATACTGATTTTTCAGCTGTTTTTTAATATTTGAAATGCTTCTTTCTACTTAATTTTTGAACAATATTCTTGAAACTGGTGAGGAAGAATCCTGATATTTCTTAAAAAGAAACTGTGCATGCATTTTAAAATTCGACTTCATTAAGACAATTAAATTTGATTATTAATTTAATATAAGGCAGAATTTTGATGAAAATCGTTATGGAATTCAGAAAAATATCTCTAAAAAATTAACTATTTAAGGGTTTAACAAATCGATACACAAATGTCTTCGTAATAGAGTTTGACGTGATTAAAATCCAAAATTGAGGAAATTAAGACGCAAGGAACATTTTAAAATTTCGTTTTAAAATTTTAAATTTTTAAATAAGATTGGAAATTTCTTTTACGGTGTTCTATATACTTGTGGTGTAATGTATATTTGCACAAAATATCAAATCTCTATTACGAAGATTAAAAGAATTTTTTTTTTAACGTCCACTATCCCCTTAAAAATTATAAAGTAATAATAAGCAGGAAACCAGTAAGTTTAACTGTCTAGGCACAATTATTATGCAGTACAAATATTATTTACAAAAAGCGTTCCATAAAAGCGGAGAGTAAAATCATAAAAAAAAAGAAATGTATTTACAACAAAATATGCATCATTTTTTTTTTTCAAAATAACTTCCCTCAGATTATATGGAATGGTCCGATCGTTCAACCCACTCTTCAAAACAAGTGGAGAAGCCTTTTTCTGGAAGTTGATTCCAAGAATCCTGCACTGCTGACATGACGTCAGTATCTGTATTAAATATTCTGCCTCGGAGCTTCTCCTTCAATGTCGGAAAGAGCCCGAAATCGTATGGTGCGAGATCTGGACTGTAAGAGGGATGTCGCATGGTTTTAATATTGCATTTTCTAAGATATATCGACATGCTGGCGAGTATTATCGTGATGTAATGTCAAATTCCCTATCAGTTCATGATGCTTTTTCAAAATGCGTTGTCACAAAATTTTCAAAACGGGAACACAATATTCATCATTCACAGCAGTTTCGGAGGTGGAGAATCAGTGTGTTTCCATACACTTGTTGCGAAATTGTTAAGGAGATCAAAATGATGCACTCAAGTTTCATCAACTGTTATTACAGTCTTTAGCAAATTCGGATTATTTTGAAGCATCTGTTTCTACTCACAACATTGGTGATACTTGTTTGCATTTGTTCTTTAGTAAGTTGGTGAAGGACTCATCTAGAACAAGCACGCGAAGAATAAAATTGTTGCGTAGAATGCAAAATATCGACGTTTTCGAAATGTTAGTTGATCTCCTCACATGCCATCCGTTGATTTTCTTGTAAGATTGCCCAGACAGTGTTACCATTTCGATCATTCACCACACTTTCTGGTAGGCCAGGCTTAGGGACCAGTTCTGCATGCAAACGTCGTTTTTTTAATCGCCGTGCCATCTAAAAATCGTAGACGCTTCAAAATATTTGTCCTCGTAAGCTTCTTTCATTAACTTAACTGTACCTTGAGCTGTTTTGCCCAAATGATATCAAAACGGTGTTGGGCGGGGATATATAATATGAAAGCTTGGTCAGAAGGCTGTGCAATGATATATCACATGAGGAGGGATTGGAAAAACTTAGAAAAGTGCCTAGCCAGGTGCAATTCAATCTCTTATGATCAGGGGAGGTTAAACAAGTGTAGAAACGGATAGCCGGTACCGAGATACCCGTTTGGTCAAGCTTTCGTGAAAGGGGCGATAAAGGGGCTCATATAATTAGGCGGCAAGATACGATTTTCAGAAATCAATATTCGGAAATAAGTGTAATGCGTATTATTTTTATATGTTATGAAAAATATGTATCCTAGAGCTTCTATATCTTACTTTAGTGAAAAAAGCTCTGCGATTTAAATAATTTGTGATAGGATTAATATTAGATTTCATTTCTTTTTCCGTGTAAAAATGGGTTTTTTTATAAAATAAAACGTTCTTCATGGATTTCCTTAATTTTTCAAATTTCTGAAATAGAATATTATTTTACGTATATGTACCAATTTTCAAAATAATTTTAAAAATTTCGATATGCTAAAAATCTCTTATTTTAAATATCTTTCCTATGGGAAAGTAATTGAATATACGTATCCCCGAAACAGAAAAATAAATTAAATAAGCACCATGCAGATATTATTCGACATAAAAGACCTCATTTTAATTAATGATTTTAAATTGATATTTCAGGATTTTGTGTATCGATTTTTTTAATTTTTGGAATTCCTTTAATAGAATATTATTTTGCGTATGTGCGCAAATTTTTAAAAACCCAGTATTAAATAGTTTTAAAAATATCAATTGTTGCGAAAATCAACACTGTCCTATTTTTCTTGCAAACCCGCATTTTTTCTGGCAACCCTCTTCCTGCTCTGAGCGTTTCAAACATATGTCGGATGCGTTGCACTTAAAACATTATAAATAGTTCAGAGTTTGTCTCCGCTAATATTCCATAGAAAGTTAACCATTTATGAATAAATAATTAAATACATAAAATAATACAAGTAAACCAAAAATTAAAGATATATATAAACAAACTACGTATTTAAACACTGAAATAATCAGAAGCAAATAGCACACTCCGGCTTGAAGCTAATAAAAAAGTATCGTTTTATATAAATTTAAAAACTTTATCTAAACTTTATCTACATAATTGATAAATTTGATATAAAGAGCTTTTTTGTGTCTTTAGTTGTTAATCTAAAAAAATATATAATTAATGAAAAAATATATTTGAGCTTTCAATAAAATACAATTTTCCGCTATGTCCTGCACCATACATCGGTAAATATATTCTATAACAGGAAAGCTGGTATTGAACTCCTTGGTTATAAAAAAAAGTCTATGTTGAACCTGAAACACGGCGGAAATCCCAAGTGACGCTATTGCATTATGTTACAACTGATATTGGATAGGTGAGAGAAGAATGGGAATACGTACATTTTACATTTTAATAGTGCTATACTTTTGTGTAGAGTAATACTCATGTAAAGACGGGTATTCATACACATACGCGTAAACGTACGCGTGTATTCCTGCGCCAAATTATTGCAAAGCCAAGAGATATTAGGTGAATAATTGACAAGTTAGGCGCTAAAAATAAGTCGTAATAAATGAAGAATACGCAGCTATAATCAGCTAATTCGGCGAAATTCCCATTCAAATTCAATATTGGCAAAAACTGGCAACCTTTCATCTTTTTTAATAGGGTTCTGCGCAACCGTAAAATTAGCTGCATTATTAGAACCAAAAATTAATTTACGTTGAAGACATTCAGACACGTTCTGTGTTATGATGCTGCATATTTTGTATGATATTGACTTCTTATATTTTACAGCGTCATATTCAAAAGCCTCAACATTAAACAATATTGACTATTTTTATTTCGAACGCATTCCTTAACGCGAAGGCCGATTTCGAAAAACTGTTTTCAGATCCTTTTGGTGAAATGTATGAATTCTGAATAAATTCTGAATTTTACATAATATTTATATTATATATAGGATATATTCAAAAAGATTTGAATAAAAATAATTAGGAAAATAATTCTTAGTTAATTTATTTATATTTTTGTTAAAGTTTCTTTTCAGTCGTCATATTTTATGGCGTGTAATCTAGTAAGATAATTATTTTCTTATTTATTCCAATTATGTGTATAACATAAAAGATGTGGTTCATAATAACAAACAACATCTACTCTTGACATATGTAACACGAGAATACATTCATTATTCAATGCTATAACATAAAAAGTTATGTTTTGGATACAAAAGATAATATAGTACCGACATCACTAACAAGGAAATTCTTTCATTACAGGAACAGATGAATAAGACATGAAAAATGTCATTTTAGATTAGCATAAGATTTTTTGCTAGAATATTTTCGTCTGAAACGGTTTATTTTGTTAATTTAGAAACCCGCATATTTATAGTTGAAGTTATTATACATTTTGTAATTTTATAATTTTTTAAGTAAAAATCTCTCAATAATCTTTCAATATACATGAAAAATTAATATCATTACGCAAAGAGAATTTTTTTAACTAAAGTAATCATCTTCTCGCGTTACATCTATTCTTAATTAAATAAAATACCATAAAAAAAGGCGTGTAATACTCTTCTGTGTATAACACGCACCTAAACTTTCAAACTTGATTTTTCTCTTCTTTGGTATACTGGGTTCTCAAAGCCGGCTTCCCGGGTTTCAGAACAAATAAAAATTTTCATACAGTAGACGCTCGAGTTTACGAACTCGAGTGAACTCATATAATGTGTTCGAAAATGGAAATAACATTAGTTCAATGAGATGCTGGTCAAGACCAGTACATCAGTTCGTAAAGACGAAGAATTCGTGAAGAAGAGGTTCGTAAAATCGAGCGTCATATGTGATTTTTTTCCCTATTCTTTCTTTGATATTACCCACTAACAACCCCTCAAAGCATTTTGATATGAAAAATATCAATTATTTTAAACAAAAATAGCTTTGAAATTATTTAAGTTTGCTACTTTATTATTATCTGAAGTCTAGGTTTAATTGTCGAAGAAATAGAGAAAAGTCACCATAAATGATGCCAACTTGGCTATAATAACTGGCAAATTTCGCGAAATTATCATTGAAGTTTACTAATAACGAAATTGTGAATTAATCTTCCATAATCGTATTCCTTGCATTTTAAGTTCGTGTATTTCAGTAAAATTAGCTAAAATCTTAAAACCAGGAAATACAGGAGTTTATGTTTTACTCCAGATAAAAGACGGAAGGACTTTTGTAACAAAAGCCGGAATATGTTCCGTTTACTCGTAATTTTTCTATTCATTGGATTCGTTACTAAGCTGTTATATTTCTAGCTAAATGTCAAGAGAAAAAATTTGTCAACACGTCTTTTCTGTAGTAGCAAGAAACTTCTCTATATTATAAATATGACTTAAGAATAAAAAATAAATGTATAAAAATGTTTTTCTTTTCTAATATCAAAGTTTTATTAAATTTAAAGTGATCTAAAAATTTAAGAAAAAATATTTTTTTTTCTAAGTCAGAATAAAAAAAAAAAAAACTATTTCTGGATATGACATATATGAGTAAAAAATAAAATTTGAGGCGTTCAGATAAGCACCTAGAGGCTATTCGGTACCGAATATTAATCTGTACGATCAGTTGGTTGTAACGCCTGTTCGTTGGTTTGTATTCATCATGTTCAATGTTTTCTGAGCAACGCAAGATTTTATTTTAAGTCATATGTAATATTCATAAATACGTTTCTTATTCGGGCTGAGAAAATGTTTTATTTTTTATTTTTTATTTTTTATTGCGCTTTTAATTTAATAAACACAATAATTAATTTCCCTTTAGAACAAGTATATTTCATGCTCTGAATATATTATCCGAATTATAAAAATAAGTGGTATTTTATTTCATTTGTAATTATTGTACCACACAGATAAATGAAGAACGTTTAGAAAGATATTCAATTGATAAAGAATTTCTGGAGCATTTCTGAAACAAGAAGCTATCGATGTTTTATAACTGATCTTATAATTTAATTCCCCAGGTATCAAGGATTTCTTTTTAATCAAATGCTGTTTAAAATAATTTTTTACTACTTTAGACACCATTACTTGAATTTAAGCATAAATGGTGCATTTTTTCATAAAGAATTCAAAACGTGTAACAGAATATTATAAGTTTTCATTCGGTATTGCTGAAAAAAATGGGATGAACGCATCCAAATGGTGTATGTGCACTTACGATTTATTTAATATTTTTTAAAACCAACTTATAAAAAGTGAAATAAATGTTATCGAACTTCCACTGATTTCAAAATATCCATAAAAGTCTTAAAGAATTTCCTGAACTATTTTCGGTTATAATCGCGATTTACACCAAAACATAATCATCAAAAATCTATGTTAACATCTAACTGCATCTGCATTTTGAGAAAAATCCATGCACTAGTTCCTGAGATGTAGCTAAAAAATGCAAAACCATTCAATTCCACTATTCACTTTCTTAAATTTTTGAAACCAAAATTCCCAACCAAAGAAAATAAAAGCGACAACTATCGCAGAAATGTACATCCAAGCCTAATAAGGATCTATTCATCCGAAAGTCTAGCAGAATATGGTTTTATTAAACTCTGTGCGTTAGTTTTTGAGATATAGGTATCATAAATTCTTGAAAAATTCCGCATAGTAGAACCGTCTACTATATGATTTACACGAAAACATAGTCAGCACCAACTTAAGTCAAGGTCTAACGGAATAACCGTACATTAGCTCTTGAAATATGGCAATCGCTAAAATTGTCTAAATTCTGAAATAAGCGGCATAGCACCACCGCCTGGTGGGCTATTTACACCAAAACCTAATCAGCAAAATACTATGTGAACATCTAACTACATCTGCAGTTTGATGAAATTCCACGCACTAGCTGTTGAGATATAGCTCTTGCGGAAATCGTAAAAAATCGAAAATCATTCAATTTCAGCACTCACTTTCTTAGATTTTTTAAACCAAAATTTTCAACAAATAAACATAAAAGCGACAGCTGTTGCGAAAATATGCATGCAAGCCTAATAAAGATCTATTCATGCAAAAGTCTAGCAGAATATGGTTTTAATAAACTCTTTGGATTAGTTTTTGAGATATAGCTATCATAAATTCTTGAAAAATGCAACACAGTAGAGCCATCTGCTATATGATTTACAAGAAAACCTAATCAGCACCAACGTAAGTCAAGTTCTGACGGAATATGAATTTTGAAGAAATACCGCGCCTTAATTCTTTAGATATGGCAATTACTAAAATTGTCTAAATACTGAAAAATGCGGCATTGCACCGCCACCTGTTGGGCAGTTTACAGCAAAACCTATGTCAACATCTAAATGCATCTGCAGTTTGATGAAAAATCCATGCTCTAATCCTTCAGATATTCTGTAAATCCTAAAATATGCAGCATAGTAGCTTCACCTATTGGGCGATATGCACCAAAACCAATCAGCAACAGATTACGTCAATAACTGAATCGGAAATTTGATAATAATTCTTGTGTTAGTTCTTGAGATAAAGCTATCGCAGAAATCGCCAAAAATGTATGCACAGCACCGTCACATGGTGGACGATCTACACCAAAAACTAATCAGCACCAATTCACATCAATTTATAACTGATCCTATTTTTTTTATCCCTTGCATTTGTTCTTGAGGCATAATCGCACAAAATTTGCGTCACATATGGACAGACAGACAGACGCACAGACAGACATTTTCTAAAAACCGTGAAATAGTGAACCGGACCTTCTAAAATATATAAATCCGTCAATAATCGGAAGTATAATTTTTACAGGAAGCCAATACTTGAATCGTGTAAAGAAAGAAGAATCTGAAAATTCATTTACGTAAAAAAAGTTCAAATTACGTTATGAATTATGCTTCCAAGCTACATTAGTTCTCAAACATCTATGGCAAATTGATAAAAACTATTCTGCTGAAATATTATGGCACGAGAATTTTGTACTCTCCAAGAAATGAAACCAGTTAAATTCTTCTCCTAAGAAGTAGAATTGTATGACCTGTATATAATTTTCCATATCGGAGTTTTGGATGAAAGTTTTTAATCTGAGCTTATGCAATTTACGTATTTTCAGACTCCATGATCAAAACCAGATGTTCTACCATAGCCAAATACTTACACTTTAATTATTATCTCTTACGGAACAATAATACTAAAACTATTCAGCCTGTAGATAATAATTTAAATAAATGTGGAAATACAGCATATAACTATTTTTTTCTACATTATGTTAAAAAAATGCAAACTAAAAAAAAATCAAATCGATTTATCCAAATAAAACGAAATAAATTTATTTCTTCACCATCTCAGATAGCATACATTATTCCTTTAAATATAAGATTTTTAATGTTTTTTTTTTTTTTCCCCACAAAAATGATGTAATTTACTTGCATTCTCAAATAAAATCCGTTAAAAGCCACAAATAAATTAATATCTCGAAAACGAATTAAAATTTTTAATTCCGGTAGCTTATATATCATCCTCGGATTCATATGGATAACTGGTGGTTCCATATTCTAGGAATAAAAATTGTACAAACAAACTATCCTTTTTTAATATAAAATATTCTTCCATAACAATGATCTATTTCAAAAAAATGTTACCTGAAAATATGCACTCTGGTGGTAACACTTTTGTGTTATTTCTAAAAACTTTTCTTCGACTATTTTTTTAATATTTGTTTCCATTTCTAAAGAAAATCTGGAAAACTTTTGACAGAAAACTAGATATGTGATTTGTTTTGTTAGAATTGTCTTTGCTGCAACTGTCGGATAGATTTATTGAGTTGGGTTTAGGACAAGAATTTTTGAATTTCCTGATGAAAGAAATAAAATTCTTCTCGGAAATATGAGATATACATGCCTTTCATATAACATTCCGGAAGGTTTGGATTGAACTGTTGTTCTAGTCTTGATTTATTGTTATTGACTATTGTTGGTTTTTAAAATGCAAGTTACGTAGTGTTAAAAAAAATTATAACGAAAATAATTTATTTCAGTATTAAATTTTGTCCTGTATTCTTTATAAGGAAATTCGTTCTTATATAAAAAATTTCCAGTTTATTTTATAAAAGGCAAGAAAAATCATTCGTCGAGCATAGATTATGAAACGCTTTCCAACACTTTTAGTATGCTTTAACGAAAGTCCAAACCTAGGATAAACTAGCTTTTTCTAGGACTAGCTAGTTTGGTCTGATACAAATAGGCTAAAGTAGTTTGACCTGCTGTTCACTGGTCTGAACTAGTTTAGCCTTGGCCAATCTAGTTTATCCTAGGACAATTCAATTTGGCGTACTGTTATTGATCCCAGTGGTCGTCGGATGCCAACGTCATGCAAATTTGAATTGATAACAACACAACGACATCAACCAAATATATTTTATCCGATAACGGGGGACACTGTCTCCTATCTTTCCATTTTGCCGACATTGTTAGTTGCAAAATATGTTCCATATGGTAAAAAAAAATGAGCTTTAAATATATTTCGATATTTATATAGTACATATTTTAATAAAAGTAGTTACAATACAGGGTAGGGGAGTACCCAGAGAGACAGCAACCATTTTGACATATAGTTAAAATTTTTTCTCCTAGCTGGAACATACATTGAACCACCTCATCTTATGCAACACGTGGATGTAGTTTCGGCACTTCGGTTAATCGTCCAACAAAATAGTAAGTAATTATTTATTTTACAGGGGTTAAAATTACATAAACTTCCATTTTAGACTTTATTTATTTCATTATGGCATATATTTACTTAACTAAACCTAGCTATATCTAATGATAGACTATGTCGACAAAACGACACAAGCATTCAAAGCTATGAAACTGATGATGAAACAGATATGCCATCCATTTTCTTACAACGTAACGAAAGTACACAGTGAGACACACAGTTTTGGTACACAGTGAGACGTACCTCATTGTGTATCTACTATGCGGTTCTGACGTAAAAAAGTTATTTATTAATAAAAGAAGGGTTTTTTTTCTCTCTCTCTCTCTATCTCTCTCTCTGTGTGTGTGTGTGGGGGGGGGGGGGGGTGCGATTGTTAGTGAAATCTACTAAACGTAAGAGGCTGAAAGTTTGCATGAAGGTAGCCCAATGTCTGTCATTGTCCAACCGAGGCTCATATTTAAAAAAAAAATAATCTAGAAATATTAATTAGAAGTCATAAACTGCAGAAAATTATTGATAGAGTATAAAAATGTATGATTTATTAAAATATATACATTGTCTCACTGTGTACCAATTGTGGTACTTGTGGTACAATTTTCGATACTCCTTTATGCTGCTTCTGTGCTTTTATAAATAACTTTTTTAAAACCATTTATACATTAATGTGTAGCGTATTTGTGTAGCTTAAAGTTCTAGCAAAAAATTTTTCAAAAGAATAAAAATCGTTGCCATTTGTTAAGTTATAATTCAAAATTTTGTTAAGTCAAAATATTCCTGACTATGTTAAATAACATAGTCAGAATTTACATTGCTAACTTTATCTTACAGTTTAATAACTATTTTAAAACAATACTTATTTATACAGAATAAGTTCAATGATTAATAGTCATATTAATACTGTTTAAAGATTTCTTTTAAGCATATTGGCTTAAAAGTTAAACGAAAACAAGTACACGACCTTTTCAAAAAAGCTTTTTTATCTTATTTATCTAAAACCTTTAATTACTAAGAAAATTTTATTTTTCGAAGCTTAAACAACCAGTCAGGATAAAAAGGTAATTTCACAGCTAACCATAACCAATAAAGTGATGCTGTCTATTAAGTTAGAAGAAAGTATTTAAAAAATAAAAAATAAATAAAATATTCGCTGGTGGTCCACTGTGTTCCTAGTTCCAATGTGCCCCGGTCACCCCTGCTGCAATGAAATAAATCGTAGTTAAAATATTTGCAATTGAATTAAGTGGAAGTTGAAGATCGGATTTAAATGAAATAAGGTAGGATGTTAATAATGTTACACATTTAACATCATTGTTTTATTTTATGTTCATTAAATATCCCATCCAACCCCCTCTCACAGAAAATTAAAAATCTTTAAAATTTTAAAGTTCCATTTAAAAAAAAAATATTCTTTCCTATTAATTTTATTAACAATTTGGAAAAATGGTTATTGTGCTCATCAGGGTAGGAAATTAAAAGCATATCTGAAGCTTTTTATTGGATGAATTCGTATTTTATTCGTTTTCTGATTGGTCTATACAGTATGTATTTTCCCTTTACTTTCAACAGAGATGGATACTTCTGTTGCCACTATGACAAAAAAGTAACAAAAACTACAAAAAAATTAATAATTCACAAATTAAGATACAGCTTTCAAACAAATTGCATTTAAAAGTACATTTTTTCTCTGTAGGACGGTGTAAAAAGTAATATTGTGGGATATTTAGAAGTTTAAGAATGAAATTTAATTTAAAATGGGTCGTCAGATTTCTGGAAAATATGACGATGGAAAAGCCTTTTCCCGAACAGCCAATGAAATACTTGGATAATACGTAAGTTTCAGGTGGATAATACGTAAGATTCCGGAAAATTGACGATTTTTATTGCTTGCAATTTTTACGTGTATTAACACTATTAATGCTTAATTCATGGAGTACGTAATGTAGGATCAACTCCGTGCGATTTTTTATGTCTTAAATTTTCGTCTTTGAAAAAATCGTTTTCCAAATGGTCGTTGTAATTTGTTAAATATTGTATCAACTTTTTTTATTATTATTTTGTCCTAGATACAAATGTAAAAATAAGTAAGAGTAATTCGTCTTAATTACGGCCTCTAATAACCATATCACAATATATATTCCAAACGGAAAAGTCAAAACACATATTAAAATATTTATTTGCTTAAAAGACGTTACTAAACACATATTAAAAGAATATTAAAAACCTGTATTGACATGTTTCAACTCCTTAACTGAGTCGTCATCAGAATGAATAACAGAAATTACAAATACAATGCATATGAAAACTGGAGAAAAAGAAAATCATCGAATTCAAACATATAAACGTATAACGCCCCCTACATTTTCGCTATCGCAAGTGATCCCTCTATGTCGCGAATCCGAGATTTGTCCAACCACTCAATCCATATGACGATTGTAATGATGTGTTATCTTTTCGCATCACGAATATATGGATCGATTGGTTGGACAACTTGCGGAGTCGCGATATAGAGGGAACACGTGCGATAGCGTAATTATAGGTGGGGCGTTATATATTTACTTGTTTGTATTAGATGATTTCTTTTTCCAGTTTTCATATGCATTATACAGAAATTAAAATAATTTCTGTTATACATTCTGATGACGACTCAGTGGTGGAGTTGAAACATGTCAATATAGGTTTTAATATACTTTTAATGTGTTTTTAGTAACGTCTTTTAAGCAAATAAATATTTTATTATATGTTTCGACTTTTCCGTTTGGAATATATATTGTGATATTGTCCTAGATGTTTTATATTTTACTTTGATATACTAAATTAATTAATCAATTCTCTAAATTGTTTCCTCAACATACAATTACGATAACCTCCCACCTCCTCATTCTTTGATTTTCTCGCACATAGTTTAAAATCGTCAATTCTCATTAAAAAGAAAAACAAATCTGCAATATTTATAATTTTGATGTTACAATAAATGGAAGAGTAATCGTTGGATGCACCGCCATCTTTCCGTTTTTTTCTTACTTTTCTCATCCTCGGTACACGGAATTTAACCCTTAAATGCCTGATTTTTCAAAAATCAATGTAATAATGTTTTTCGGCTTTCATTTTTTAAATAAATCATGGGAAAAATAATTTTAAAAATTCCATTTTGTTTTAAGTATGGTTTACGGCTAAAAAAACTGTTTGTTACTGATCGGCAATACTGGTCTTTAATTGAAAAAATTATTTTCCTTGATAAAATTCTATAATATTAAACACACAAGAATTTTAGGAGCTATAATAAGAAATTAATTTTACTTGCTCACTGTAGAACCAAATAGGGTATTTTGCAAGCTTCCAAACAAAACAAAAAGAACAAGTAGCAACGATTGCAAAAATAAATCTATCTTTATTCTTAAACAGCACAAGTGTTGCCATCTACATGTTGAAAATCAATTTAATAATATTTTCAGAATGTATTTTATTGGCAACATTAGGCATTATAGCTTCAATATTATTCTAACAATATTTTAGAGCCTAAATTGTGTATGTTGCCGAAAAGCAACACCCGGCATTTAAGGGTTAAAGTATAACATTATTTCAATTTTGAAAATTACTTTATCCTTCACGTTATTTTTTAGAAAAAAAAACTATTATTTACATCTCCTTTGAAATGTTTACTGTCTGTCGAAAACATCTATCCACAACGATTTAATTATTGAGAGAGCTGATAGCGCTTTCTTTCTTTCACCAACTTGTCAAGCAGGTGCCCAACTCCCCCCCCCCCCAAAAAAAAAAAAAAAAAATCTTCCTGAAAAAGCCGCCGCAGCAGTCGTTTGGATCAATAACAATAAACCAAATTGAATTGGCCTAGGATAAATTAGATTGACCTAGGCTAAACTGGTTCAGACCAGAGAATAGCAGGGAAATATAGTTTATCCAAACTAGTTGTTTAAGTGCGTTAGGATAAACGAGTTTGGCCTAGGAAAAACTAGTTTATCTAAAGTGTATTAAGATAAACGAGCTTGGCCTAGGAAAAACTAGTTTATCTAAAGTGCGTTAGGATAAACTAGTTTGGCCTAGAAAAATCTAGTTTATCCTAAGTGAGTTAGAATAAATTAGTGTGGCATGTGCCAAACTAATTTGGCCTGTAATCGGGTTCGGATTTACCGGTAATATATATATTATTTAAAATGAAAATATTAAAATGAATATATCGATTTTACTCAAAAAACCCCAACATTTCTCCTCGAATTTCTATAAAAATATAACATTCATATTTTAGAACTAGCAATCAAATTAAAAATATTTATAATTCTTATTTTTATCATCCGAAATATACTTTCAAAATTCCAATCTTTCTATAAAAAAAAAAAAAAAAAAAAAAAAAAAAAAACTAATCAAACCATATACATTTGAAGAAAACATCAAATATTTATTTCAAATTATCCTTCTGCCAACAAACTACTAACGGATCGATTAAGATACTCGTCTCATAAGAGTCAGATACCTGGTTCTTGTCCAATATCAGCGACAATTTTTTATCCACACTTTCATCAACTGACGGATGGCTTACCTCCTGTAACGGAGAAAAATGAAAGGAACATTCATCAAGAAACAGACATTTTCCGGCAGTACTGCTGCCAGTATACATTCTGTGATTTGGAGAAACATTTCTATGAGAATGTATATAAGTGTGGTTTATTAAATTATTTGTAGATTTGCGATGATAATTATCAATTGGTGAAAAAAAGTCTAAATCTTTTCGGAAGCTGTAGGAAAATACGACTTTAATATGAAAAATTAAAATCAAATTATGAAACTGTACATTACATAATGTTCCTTGCGATTTCAAGAACCCGTGATTATCTTTCTTATAATACTCTGCTGGGGTCATATTTTGTACATGCACTATATCTAGTAATGGACAAATAATATAAATTATTCGATAATAGATGTTTTACTATACAGCGTGTCCGGTCTCAACGGTGTCCAATGGCTAATTCCTAAACCGTTAGTCATAGACATATAGTTCCAATTACAAAAATGTTTTAAATCAGGTAAAGAAACATTTTAAAAGCGATTTAGGTCAATAAAAACATTTCTTAAAATATTACGAAATTAAAATTTTTATACGGTCCCCCGGTCCTATAAGTTATATTTAGTAATTTTTTCCTATTACACTGACAAGTAAGACAAAAAAGTCCCATTCATATAATGCTAAAATTGAGAGAGTTATGAAACTTTAAAAATGCATGACTTATGCCACTTTTCTACCCTGAAAACAAATGAGTTCGGCTTGTCTTTGAGGGATCATATACCCAGTGTTTAAAGTATTCGAAGACCTTACTTCATGTGTATCTGAGCTTTGAAAAAAAATCCTACAAATATTATGATTAATTCTCAAATTGGCTAAAATAACATATGTTTTATTTTGTCAGGATTTGAGACTGTTTCTCTTATGATTTCTTTTAACAAAAATTATGTTTTTTTATAAGTTTTTATGTTACTTCAACTATCGTATGTATGTTTTTCCAGTTCAAAATTTGTACTCGAACTTTAACCCACTTTTCAATATCCGATCGAGACTGCATTTTACATACTGGCGCAAATCCGATAACAATCTAATAGTATTAAGATTTTCGGTGGTTACCATTTATACTTATTTTACAGGATAACACAAAAAATTTCGGATAGATTTCTGCCAAGGAGTTTAAGAAAAAGTTTTAGATTAGATAATACAAGGCTGCAATTGTTGGGTTTTTTTTTAACTTTTATGTATTTTTTAGCATTGAATCCGAA
This sequence comes from Maratus speciosus, assembly GCA_963932465.1. Lineage (NCBI taxonomy): Eukaryota > Metazoa > Arthropoda > Arachnida > Araneae > Salticidae > Maratus > Maratus speciosus. Next base: position 366,823,101 of record OZ010799.1, on the reverse strand, counting down.
AATTACCTTAATTTTTAACCATCATGTCAGGATGTTTCGCAAATCATAAATTTTTAAATTTAAAGAATAACAAAAATCGAATGCTATAAAGTAGAGGAGATGGTTGTGTTTTTTAACTTTTGATAATTATTTTTACGCACATTTTACCACTGAATCGGAAAATGACCTTCATTTTTAAGCATCACGTTAGAATTTTTTTGCAAATCGCAAATGTGTAAGTTAAAATATAGCGAAACTCTCATACTATAAAACATATGTAAAACATTTTTTATTTTATTTTATTTTATTTTATTTTATTTTATTAAAAAATTTATTCGATATTTTTGCTTATCCTGGTATTCTTACAGCTAAACATCTAAGTGGTCCGATGAGATGGGGGAGGAAATTCAATTTTAACATTGAACTTCTTAACTTTGAAATTTGCAATTTGCGAAAAATCCTGATATGATAGTTAAAAGTGAAGGTCAATTTCGGATTCAGCGGTACAGAATATATAAGAATCAATTATCAAAAGCTAAAAAACATGACATAACCCAACTTTTACAGGCTTGTGCAATCTAATAATATTTTAAAATACGTATCCTTTTGTAAAGAATTGAGGCTGTTAATTTAGAATCATTTTATTTAACAAAAATTCTGTTTTTTCTTTCTTCTTAAATGTTTATTACAAATTGTATATTTTCCATTAATATGCCAGAATGATTAAAGATTTCAAATTTATATTGCAATGTTAATTTTACTCCCAAACATTTTTTATATCTGACGAAATTATATTTGGACTAAATTTGTGAATGACCCCCAATTTGGAGCAAAAAATAGGCTCCAACTTTAAACAGCTACTACTCGGTCAATTTTAATCGCAGAATAACGAGACTTTTTTTTTGTATTACTTGTCAGTGTAAAAGGAAAATTTCACTAAATATAACTTATAGGACCGGGGGACCGTATAAAAATTTAAATTTCGTAATTTTTTAAGAAATGTTTTTATTGACCCAAATCGCTTTTAAAATATTTCTTTACCTGATTGAAAACATTTTTGTAATTGGAACTCTATGTCTATGACTAACGGTTTAGGAATTAGCCATTGGACACCGTTGAGACCGGACACCCTGTATATAGATAACTCATTATAAATACTTTTTTTACACAGTGGAAAAATCAATATCCATTTAAAAGAACTACAGCAAAATCTTTTAGGGTTTTAGAGTACATGACGGAATTTAATATCCCTATCTCTTATAAGTCTAAAACGTATCTTTGTTTTTATTATACGTTTTTATTTAACCCTTTCAGAGAAGGTTCATTCTTAAATTTTGAGAAATATCTTACTATTTTGTTAATAATGTTAGCAGTAGCTATATAAATACATTTAGAGAAGTTTAACGAATATGTCATTGTCTAGAATGTATGAAATGCAGTTATTTTGCGTATACTATTTAATTCATATTCATATTACAATAGATAAGACCTCGTGGGAAATGTCCGGTACCGGAAGCTAAAATTACCACTTCGAGATAGGCGTATTTAGTCAACTCGGGATATAAAATAAACGTCTCTGAAGGAACTAGAGGCCCCCAAATCAACCTACAAAAAAGGTATAGAAAATTGGGTCCTGCGCTGACACATTTGTATTGATCTCGATGGACCTTACTTTGAAGTAAAATAAATAAAGTTTGATTTTTTAAAAAAAATGTACTTTTCCGTTTAACAATTTAGGGTACAGAATTTAAGATACAAATAGTTTTCTTTAATCTTCCTAATCATTTAACGAAAAAATATATAAAATTTCAAAAAACACATATATCATTTTATAAAAACTTTTCTGAAGTAGTTTAATAAATCACTTTCATCACAGGTTTATTAGAGTAAAATTCAGTTTGATCGATTTGATTTCATGAAAATGATAAGAAATGTTCTGAAGTAAAAGGCTGTATAGGTATGATCGTAACGGAATTCAAAACTCGATTGAAAGAACATATTTCAGATGTTAAATTCAATAGAGCTAAAACTGCACTTCCAAGATTAAAGCAAGAAGAATCAGTCAAAAAACATTTTGATTAAGCTAAAATCATTAAACGTACGTCAACATATTACGAATCAATAATTAATGAATCCATAGAAATTTTATGTAAAAAAGATAAAATATGCACTGATTCATTATCCTACAATATTCTAAATTATGGTGTAGACTTTTAGGAATAGTTCAAAACGATATTAGATTATCGTATACCTCCCTCCCCGCTCTGTTTTTTTAATGATTTGATCCTTCCTCTAGCAGTTAAACGATAAATTTCTTTAATTTTATCATTGTGTATTTGTATTCGTTTATAACCCTGATGATGGGCAAGTGTTTGCTTGAAAACAATCGGTTTATATGAAAAGGTACATATTTTTAACACCTTTAGTAAAGTTTTTATAATATGATATATGTATTTTTAGAACATTTATGTAATTTTTCGTTATTTGTTTGTATTATAAGTGAATCTGCATGCTATGAGTGTTTTTTTTTTTTTTTTTTTTTTTTATCATATCTCATTTCTTTAGAATTCATAATCATTATTAAAAAAAATCAATCTATAAAATTTTCTATCTTATAAATTGTCTTGTTTATGCTAACTTATTTACAGCATAATATTACGAACATAGCTTCATTATTAATCTAAAAATAGTTTGTTTTTTCACACTTAAAATTAAAAATCACTAAACAAGAAGAAAAATTTAGTATACTCTGGCTGTTTTCATGAATCCTCTTCTTTAGATACCTGTTATAAAAGTGTGCACAAAGAGAAAGAATATGTTGTTTTCTATGTGAGAAAATGATATTTCTCCTTGTTAAAACTATACACACAAAAGAATGATTTGTTTTAAACAGCTAGATTTTTTTTCTTTTTGTTTAAGAATTTCTGTATTATTATTTGCCTCTTTTGAAGTTTGAAAGCCGAAAGTAAACGGATCACGATAAAAGAGGTGTAGGTGTAATTTAATTTGAGTTCTAATTTCTTTTGGAGGAAGCAATGTAAAACAATAACGCTTCAATTATCAGATAAGAGGGATTGTACTGTTAAACGCAGCGGGAATTTTACAGTATGTTTCTATTTAACCCTATTTGTTAATAAAGTCAGCGGGATACACTATAAAGCTTTACTTCAGTTAAACGATTACCCTTGAATTTAAAGTTAGAACAATAAAGACAAACTACAATTCAATTTTTGCAAGTAAATAGACGAAAAAAGACGGAATTTCCTATCAAAGAACGGCACAAATAAAAATATTAAAATCAATTCAACATTTTCTGTTCAAGTAAAAGTTGGAAACAAGAGGAGTATTTATAAAGGACTTTTGTCTGCCAACAACGTACTGTCTGATATTCAATAATAATTAAACCGCAAAATTTACATAACTCTGTTTCAATGAATAGAGTATATTCATTGTATAACGTTACTTCAAAAGCATTTTTCAACCAAATAAAAGTTAGAATCATGAAGAGTATTTTTGAAAAACAATGTCCTTTATTTGTCTGAATAATACAGTTTGATTTTCGCAGGTAAATACACTGAAAAATAAATAACAGAAATTTATTTCAGAGAATAGTACAAAGTATAAAATGTTACAACAATGAAACATTTTCGGTGGAAGTAAAAGTGAAAATCAAAAAATGTATTTTTGACAATGACTCACTTTCTTTGTTGATAAATAACGATTTTATTTTTTAGTATGACTAACTTAAGTGAAAACCAAAATATCACAACTGTCTTTCACAGAATAGCGCACAATTTAAACTTTACTACAGTGAAACATTTTCTATTCAAGTAAACTTTAGAAGCATTTTCTCTAAAACTGCTTACTTCTCTTTGTAAAGTTTTTATAATATGATATATGTATTTTTAGAACATTTATGTAATTTTTCGTTATTTGTTTGTATTATAAGTGAATCTGCATGCTATGAGTGTTTTTTTTTTTTTTTTTATCATATCTCATTTCTTTAGAATTCATAATCATTATTAAAAAAAATCAATCTATAAAATTTTCTATCTTATAAATTGTCTTGTTTATGCTAACTTATTTACAGCATAATATTACGAACATAGCTTCATTATTAATCTAAAAATAGTTTGTTTTTTCACACTTAAAATTAAAAATCACTAAACAAGAAGAAAAATTTAGTATACTCTGGCTGTTTTCATGAATCCTCTTCTTTAGATACCTGTTATAAAAGTGTGCACAAAGAGAAAGAATATGTTGTTTTCTATGTAAGAAAATGATATTTCTCCTTGTTAAAACTATACACACAAAAGAATGATTTGTTTTAAACAGCTAGATTTTTTTTCTTTTTGTTTAAGAATTTCTGTATTATTATTTGCCTCTTTTGAAGTTTGAAAGCCGAAAGTAAACGGATCACGATAAAAGAGGTGTAGGTGTAATTTAATTTGAGTTCTAATTTCTTTTGGAGGAAGCAATGTAAAACAATAACGCTTCAATTATCAGATAAGAGGGATTGTACTGTTAAACGCAGCGGGAATTTTACAGTATGTTTCTATTTAACCCTATTTGTTAATAAAGTCAGCGGGATACACTATAAAGCTTTACTTCAGTTAAACGATTACCCTTGAATTTAAAGTTAGAACAGTAAAGACAAACTACAATTCAATTTTTGCAAGTAAATAGACGAAAAAAGACGGAATTTCCTATCAAAGAACGGCACAAATAAAAATATTAAAATCAATTCAACATTTTCTGTTCAAGTAAAAGTTGGAAACAAGAGGAGTATTTATAAAGGACTTTTGTCTGCCAACAACGTACTGTCTGATATTCAATAATAATTAAACCGCAAAATTTACATAACTCTGTTTCAATGAATAGAGTATATTCATTGTATAACGTTACTTCAAAAGCATTTTTCAACCAAATAAAAGTTAGAATCATGAAGAGTATTTTTGAAAAACAATGTCCTTTATTTGTCTGAATAATACAGTTTGATTTTCGCAGGTAAATACACTGAAAAATAAATAACAGAAATTTATTTCAGAGAATAGTACAAAGTATAAAATGTTACAACAATGAAACATTTTCGGTGGAAGTAAAAGTGAAAATCAAAAAATGTATTTTTGACAATGACTCACTTTCTTTGTTGATAAATAACGATTTTATTTTTTAGTATGACTAACTTAAGTGAAAACCAAAATATCACAACTGTCTTTCACAGAATAGCGCACAATTTAAACTTTACTACAGTGAAACATTTTCTATTCAAGTAAACTTTAGAAGCATTTTCTCTAAAACTGCTTACTTCTCTTTGTAAAGTTTTTATAATATGATATATGTATTTTTAGAACATTTATGTAATTTTTCGTTATTTGTTTGTATTATAAGTGAATCTGCATGCTATGAGTGTTTTTTTTTTTTTTTTTATCATATCTCATTTCTTTAGAATTCATAATCATTATTAAAAAAAATCAATCTATAAAATTTTCTATCTTATAAATTGTCTTGTTTATGCTAACTTATTTACAGCATAATATTACGAACATAGCTTCATTATTAATCTAAAAATAGTTTGTTTTTTCACACTTAAAATTAAAAATCACTAAACAAGAAGAAAAATTTAGTATACTCTGGCTGTTTTCATGAATCCTCTTCTTTAGATACCTGTTATAAAAGTGTGCACAAAGAGAAAGAATATGTTGTTTTCTATGTAAGAAAATGATATTTCTCCTTGTTAAAACTATACACACAAAAGAATGATTTGTTTTAAACAGCTAGATTTTTTTTCTTTTTGTTTAAGAATTTCTGTATTATTATTTGCCTCTTTTGAAGTTTGAAAGCCGAAAGTAAACGGATCACGATAAAAGAGGTGTAGGTGTAATTTAATTTGAGTTCTAATTTCTTTTGGAGGAAGCAATGTAAAACAATAACGCTTCAATTATCAGATAAGAGGGATTGTACTGTTAAACGCAGCGGGAATTTTACAGTATGTTTCTATTTAACCCTATTTGTTAATAAAGTCAGCGGGATACACTATAAAGCTTTACTTCAGTTAAACGATTACCCTTGAATTTAAAGTTAGAACAGTAAAGACAAACTACAATTCAATTTTTGCAAGTAAATAGACGAAAAAAGACGGAATTTCCTATCAAAGAACGGCACAAATAAAAATATTAAAATCAATTCAACATTTTCTGTTCAAGTAAAAGTTGGAAACAAGAGGAGTATTTATAAAGGACTTTTGTCTGCCAACAACGTACTGTCTGATATTCAATAATAATTAAACCGCAAAATTTACATAACTCTGTTTCAATGAATAGAGTATATTCATTGTATAACGTTACTTCAAAAGCATTTTTCAACCAAATAAAAGTTAGAATCATGAAGAGTATTTTTGAAAAACAATGTCCTTTATTTGTCTGAATAATACAGTTTGATTTTCGCAGGTAAATACACTGAAAAATAAATAACAGAAATTTATTTCAGAGAATAGTACAAAGTATAAAATGTTACAACAATGAAACATTTTCGGTGGAAGTAAAAGTGAAAATCAAAAAATGTATTTTTGACAATGACTCACTTTCTTTGTTGATAAATAACGATTTTATTTTTTAGTATGACTAACTTAAGTGAAAACCAAAATATCACAACTGTCTTTCACAGAATAGCGCACAATTTAAACTTTACTACAGTGAAACATTTTCTATTCAAGTAAACTTTAGAAGCATTTTCTCTAAAACTGCTTACTTCTCTTTGTAAATGACACTCTGGATTTTTCAGGTAAACAAACTAAAAACAATACATAACTCTTTTGCAAAGTATAACAAACAGTATATAACATTACTTTAGTAAAACATTTTCTGCTTAATTTAAAGTCAAAATCATCAAGGGTATTTTTTCAATTAGATCTTTGTTTCTCAGTAAAATGCAATATCATTATCCAAGTAAACACATACAAAAATGAAACAGCTTTTCAACTTAAAGTTTGAATCATTCATTTTCCTTTAGTTAAAGTTAGAATCATGAAGTTTATCCCTGGTGAAAAAAAAATGTTTATCTGTGAAATAATACAATTTAATTTTTTTTTTCGGAATAATACACTGCAAGGCTTTGTTTCACCGAATAGCTTACATTACAGAACGTTACATCAGTGAAACATTTTTCATGCACGTAAAATTTGGAATCAAAAAGATTATCTTCCAGATAGGTTATTATTTGTTTATAAAGTTTCAATTTATTTTCATAGATAAAGAGTTCAAAAGAAATCACATACACTTTTTAAGAATAGCGTTCACTTTAAAATATTACTTCTGTAAAGCATTTCTTTTCAGGTAATTGTAGAAGCAAAAGATGTATTTAAAAAAGAAAAAAAATACAATTTCCTTTCCTTGTTTGTAAAGTGCAATCTGAATTTCTCAGGTAAAAACCGGAAAAAATTACAGAGGTGTTTTTGAAAGAATAACATACACTATGTAATGTTTATTCTGCAAAACACTTTCTTTGGAAGTTAAAGTTAGAATCATGAAGAGTGTTTTTCCAAATAGGTCTTTGCTTGTCGGCAAAATACAATTTCATTTTCCAGAAAAACCACCTTAAAAAGTACATAATTTTATTTTATAGAAATGTGCGAATTATAGAACTTTACTTTAGTGAATTATTTTCACATCAGTTAAAGTTGTGTATGTAGAGTACGCTTCAGATAATGACCTTTGTTTTTTCACTGAAATACCATTTCCTTTTCCTTTTGGAAGGTAAGTACTATGACAAAATTACGGAACTTCGTTTAAAAAATAGCATGGAATATAAAACATTACTTTAGAAAATATTTACAATTTAAATTAAAGTAATATTCCTAATGGGTTATTTTCGAAAGAGAGCCTTAGTTTGTCAGTAAAATACATTTTTATTTTCGCAGCTATACATACATTGAAAAGGTTACAGAACTTACCTTCAGAATATAGCGTGAAATATAAAACGTTAATTCAATAAGGCAATTTCCGTTCAAATGGAAGTTAGAATCATGAAAAATAATTTTAATCAAAGATAGCCTTTGCTTACTAGTAAAATAAAGTTTCATTTTGCTGTTAGATTACACTGAAGTACTTACAGAAGCAAATAATACCATACATTGTATGTATACATTACATTAGTAAAACATTTTAAAATTTAGAGTCAAGAAATAATATTTTTGAAAAAAGACCTTTTTCAATAAAATACATCAGAAAATCTTTCTTTAATAAATGAATTGATGGTTCACGTGAAATTTAAAATCACGATGTATTTGTTTTCATAAAAATTATTATTCTTTTATAGATATTATTTTTATTCTGCATGAAAGCCATTCTTATCCATTTATTTTTGCCTCAGAGGTCGTAGAAAATTTTAGTTTTATTATTCCCTGGCAAATTAATATGTAGCACTAAAAAACAAAATAGGTTTTTATTCATTTCAATGCACAAAAGTAATATTTTGTTAGACTTATTGTTACGAAGACATATATAATAAAGATACTTCAAAGCTAAAGGCTAAAATAAATGGAAAGATTTATGGAAATTTAAGGACATGATAACAAAACTAAATATAAAATAAAATGAAAAAATAAAATAAAATACAAATTCAGTCGCCTGCATTCATTTTACTTAGCTATTTCAAATGTTTTAACTGTGTTTTAAAAAAAGGTATCATTAAAATGTTTAATAACTTTATTTTTTGTCATTCCCTTCAATTTACTCTGTATTAAAAATAGAAGTAAAAACTGTTTCCCCAAATTTTTTAAATTCAAATCTAAGCATCAAAATTACTCTATTATTAGGATTTTGGTTATGCAAACATGTGCAACAAATATTTATATAAAAGCCAAAGAATAAAATAAATGAAAATATTTCTAAAAGTTTAATGAATTAAAAATAACACGGTAAAGAGAATTAGAGAGAATATATATTTTTATTCTAACAAAAAGATTTTCTTATTCACTGCATTTTCAGCCCATGTATCATAGAGGATGTTTAATTTTTATTTTGTTATTTCCATTCAAAAATATTTTAAATTGAAATCCAAATATTAATAGCTACTGTAATATTATACGCACAGTTACTCAAACATTGATAATACCCCATTTATAGTATTGTTAACCTCGCTATTACACAAATTATTTACATAATTTTCTTTCTTATAAAGTAATATGAAATGAAATTTAAGTAACATAATAGAGTAATAAATAAAATTAAGTTTGAACATATTTATAAAATGCATTTCTCATTCAAATATTAAGTAAAAATAAAGACATATTTTCGGTAAAAAGTACATGATTTTATAACATTTTAAAGTATATAAAAGTATTTTTTTACTTCTAAGAATAGTAACATAAAACAAGTATTTGTAACACTTTTCCTTTTGAGGTTAAATTGATTCAATTTTCTAAACTTTTAAATTAATATAATTAAGAAATGCATATCAATCTTAGATTCACATATACTAACTTTAAAAGTCTTTGGTAATTATTTTTTTATTATTGTTCACGACTAATATTTTTAGGGTTCCGTAACCCAAAAGGAGTAAAACGGAACCATTATAATCTATCTTTGTAAATTCCTTTTATGGAAAATCAAGTAATAAACAGACATAGAGTTATAAAAATATGATTTTTGAAATTTTGTACTTTATTTGTGCTAAAAGACATTTCTTCGTGCCATGTTTCAAGGTTCTTGATTAACATGAAGTATTCTGCAGCTTTTGAGAGTAAAACCTATAGGATAATTTCGGATGACCCAGAACCTTGAAAATAAAATATGTGGAAGATTTGGTCCAGTGCTTGCATAATTTTATTCAAATCCATGATATCTACTTTGAAGGTCACAAAATAAATATGGAAAAATAATTTTTGTGTGTTTTATTTCACAATTCCGGGTACTTTTTACACAGAACGTATATACTATGAAAAAGAGAACTCAAATAAAGTATAAAGAGCGGGTGTTATAACTTAAATATTGAAATTTAATGAAATTTTTAAATGCTGGTGGCACCCAAACCATAATTTATGCATAACCTTAAATAATATATTTTATTCCCAGTAAATTGGTACCTATATATTTTTATACGATTATTTTCAGCACAATTACTCGGGGGTGATCACATTTTATTTAATAATTGTAAATGATATAAACGTTTTCCACATAAATTGTCAATGCTGTGTGTAGTGAAATTCTAAAAAGAATATATCAAAAATATTTAATAAAAGAAAATCTTTAGAAAGAAAACTATGACTGGTTATATATTTTTTCTTTTTAACTATAAACGTAATACTTAAGAAACAGCTATGAGTTTGTTTTAATACATAGGAAATTATTTTTAAGCCGTAATCTGGGACCCAGAAAGCATTATGCTTACACTTTCCAATGCACAAAAAATTGGCTATTACTAATTTAATTGACTATGACTATAACTAAGGCCCTTACTTAGATTACAAATAGTTTCATTTAAATTTGTAAAATCATACAAATCCCAGGTTTGTTTGTAATAACAGATTGGGGAGTGCGTAGTACGCATGTGTATGTGCTGCCGAAGGCTGTGTATCCCCAACTTTAGGTTCATTTGGATAGATTCTGTTTTAACCCTCCGACTGTCTTGGAAAAGGGCAAAATTGTAATGTTGTTTTCACTGCATTTAGTTTTAAATGCTAAAAAAAAATTATTCTTAGAACATTTTATAAAAAAACTTAATAACGAATATGAATGCAATCCTTGGAAATATTAATCATTGTTCAATGTATTAAAAATACATTAAATCAATAGAATAATATTACTTTAAATATTGCTTGTATTGCAGTGAAACCTGGAGCTTAGTGAACGTATTAACACGGGCTTGTCAGTAAGGAGGTTAAATATGTGAAAACATGCGACTTCGAAGGTGTGCACCACCAAAGTCAAAAGGGCCCCCAACGTTAAGTTCGCCCGAAATGAGTTTCTTTTGAATATACAAAATCGAACAATTTCGAGATGCGTTTGTAAAAACACACTAGAGAGAACATAACGCGCCCGGGTTTAATTAGATGAATTCCCTTGGGCTCCCATCTCTATGTTCATTTATATATTTTTTTATGTAAAGATATAAAATCATATAAATTCGAGGATGTACGATGCCGATGGCAGTGTGGTTCACAAATTCTAAACTCCTCCAGGTGATGAATGTCTAAATTCAATGATGATTTTAGGTACATTTAAGGTTATTATCTCTGGCCCGATCAAAGACGAACGCGTCAGCTAGTATGGAATAAAAACTTCTTATTTGCAAGTACGTAATTGATGATGGGACTTAGAAAACAATAGAGGCTTAAATGTACCTCGGAAAAAAATTATTTTTGAAATATAATCTCTAGTGAAAACACAATTAATCTAGTTTTTACAATGTAACTATTCTCCGTTTAAACGATGGGTTTTAATTGTTAGGATTAAAAAATTCTCTAACACATTTTCTTTATTTTGCTTTAAAATACAATTAGAACCTTCACAGATAAATAGCCCAGAAAAAATTTCAGAATCTAAAGTCCTGTGTTTAAAAAATTGTATCAATTTTCTCTGAAAGCAAAGTTTAAAGTTACAACAGAATTTTTTTTTTTTTTTTTTTTTTTTTTTTTTGGACATCTGCAAAACATTTCATGCTTCAAAAAAGATTCTGAACAACACGCTTTATTTAACACAAAATTCGGAAAGATGGACAAAAGCTGTCATCTCAGAAGAAAAACTTTGTAAATGTAAACAAATTTATTCTGTTCATAGATATCAACAATACAAAATCTTTTGTTCGGAAAATATTCTGTTTTATAATGTGAGATGGAGAAAGTAGGATTAATGTCTCTATCATACAAAAACATTTATCAGATAAATACTTTTGAAAGAGCATATTACTATTAAATATTCAAAATTTTTGATATTTTTAGGAACATCATGTATAAAAAAACAAAATTTTCTGCCGAACTTTTAAAAATATTCAAAAATTTCGATTTTTTTGAGGAACTTCGCTTATAAAAGAACAACATTTTTTGCTAATTTAAAAAAAAAAAAAGTATAGAAAATCCCTGTAGTTACGACTATTTCGACTAGAATCATTTTAGGTTATTCATATGAAAGTATTGTTTAAAAGAATATTTTAAATTTGCTTATTTAAAAATAAGGAAAACCAAGATACGTATGCTCAGGAGTACTCACCGGATTGATGGGGTTTGAATACCATAATTTTCGTCCAGTAATTGTTTTCATATTTAAACAGAGTCTTTATCATTAAATAATTCAAATATCATTTTATAAAAAATCTGGTATTCTTTGTCTTAGGCGTACAAACTCTAAAGATGGATATCTTTTAAATTGTGCGCAAGATTTCTAATGAACAATTTTATATGTTTATATGCAATTTTCACAGATTTATAGATTATTTCTATATCTTAAAATTGAACCTAAGCTTGTGTGTATTTTAGCAAAATTTATACTATACTTAAAATAAAATTTAAATTATTGTCTATATTTTCTCTCGAAGTTTATTTATGCATATTTTCTTTTTATAAGTGAAACAATAAACCTGTAAAAATTCAGTATTTAGTTACAGCTATAATCTGCAACGTCCGAAAATATCAAAGAGTTATAGAGGTGTAAGTTATTAAATAACTGGGCTGCTGCTGCCACTGGTAAACAGCGAGCGACGTGCAATCGAACTTTCATTGACCCTGGTATATCTCCTATCCGCTACTTGGTCGCCAAGGTCTCGTGTTGCTTAGTTTGGCTGTAGCATTTGTTCCGTGCGCACGAGACTTTCCGAAAAACGATAAGGGTTCAGATGGAACAGCAGTTTAACAACAATTTTTTTGAAAAACTCAGAAAAACTATAACAAAAATTATGTTATTTTAAAAGCAGCATGCAAATATGAATATTTATCGCAGACTCGCATTTTTAACACTTTCCAACAAAGTTGAAAAGTGTTTATGACTTCGGTTTGTCTGGCCGTCTGTCCGCGCTCTAACTCTCGTAAATATACTCGGATCGTTCTGAAGTTTTTGGATGTTAGTGTCATCTACCATAGCACGATCTCTATTTCAAATGAAGTTTGTAACTTGTTTAGTTCATTTACAGGGACAGTCAAAATTATTCCGTTACATTACGGCCAATAGGAAAAAATCGTTTCAAGTTATTTTTAATGGTATTGCACACTCTCAAATATTGTAAAATTGATATGCATTTATGAAGCCCACTAAAATATGCATTCTGAAAAATCTGATGCAAAGAATAGTTATTATATATTACGCTAACGTACGTGGCACATAAATCGCGATTATTTGTTATTGCTTAATGGCAACGCCCAAAGAGAACGCATCTCATTGGTTATTATAAAAATCCTTTGGCAGGATTTAGGCAGAGGAGATAAATACGTTTTTTTTTTACATTTCGTAGTATCACATTTCTCTCTTTCGCTGCAATTATGGAACTTCAGAATATCGTTAGAAATGCTCGTAAAAGATCTCGGCGAATGCTTGAAAGTGAAGAAGAAGCCGCATTAAGAACAGAAAATTGTAATAGATTGGATCGTGAGCTGCGTCAATCACAGAGTATAAATGATCGCCAAAATAGGCTTAATAACCGTCGCATGAGCGAACGCGAACGTATTGCTTCTGAAATTATTCAAATTACTGATTTAAACGTTCCGGAGCATAACTGTGGTACTTTGAGCGAAACGTGCAATTTCTGCCAAGCACTTTATTGGAAATTGGAATTAAACAGCAGCAAAAAGTTTACAAATTGTTGTCATGGCGGTAAAGTAATTTTGCCTCCCTTATCAGAAACTCCCGATTTGATAAAAGATTTGCTGTGTGAAAACTCACTTGAAGCCAAAAACTATAGAGAGCATATTCGGCAGTATAACGCCGCTTTTTCTTTTGTCTCAATGGGAGCAGAAATCTAATTGCCTTCTGGAGCATATTGCTTCCGGATACACGGTCAGATATGTCACAGGATTTCACCTTTGTACACTGATGATAACAGAAATCCCGGCTATGGACAGCTATACATATTTGACTCCAGTGAAGCTACTAATTATCGAATGGAAACTAACAGACGCTGTTTAAGAGATGTTAATGAAAAATTAGATGCTCTTCTACGAAACATTAATCCATTTGCTGAATCATATTCACAAATGCATGAATTAGGGAATCAAAATTTAACTATGAATGTTAAAATGATTTTTATGGAACATCCTGATTTGGACTTGCGTAGGTACAATGCACCTGCTTCCTCAACAGATGTTGCTGCGATATTTGTTGGAGACGATGGTCAACCTCCAGTTAATCGAGACATCTGCATCTATCCAAAGGATGATAGTTTGAAAAATATATCTCCAATGAATCAGTGTTGTGGTCATGACCTATTACTTTTCCTCGCAGGGGAACGAGGATGGCATTCTGGAATGGAGCATGTGGAAGAGAGGCGCTCAGCAAAACGAGTGCGAGTTACACAGTTGCAATGCTATGCATATAGGATTTCAGTACGTAGTGGGTTTAGTATTTTGCACAGCAGTGGAAAACTGTTTCAACAATATATTCTTGATTCATGTGTTAAAACCGAAGGTTCACGTCTAAATTTTATTCGAAGCAACCAAAATAGCTTACGAGTTGATCTTTATAGTGGACTTTTAGATGCCTTATGTTCAAATTCAGAAAATAACAAGTTAAGAACAGGTAAGTTAATTATACTGCCCTCTACATTTCAGGGAAGTGATAGATACATGGGAAAAAATTACGAAGACGCCATGGCGATAGTTCGAAAATTTGGGAGACCTGATTTATTTATCACGTTTACGTGCTATCCAGCTTGGCCTGAAATATTGGATGCCATAGAACGCCCTCAAAGACCGGAAAATAGACCAGATATTGTTGTTCGAGTCTTTAAAATGAAGTTATCAGAATTATTAAATGATATTTTGAAACGTAATATATTTGGTGCTGTAATTGCTTATATTTATGTAACTGAATTCCAAAAAGGAGGCTTACCTCATCCTCATATTTTATTAACGTTAGACTCTAACTTTAAAATACGAACAAAAGATGATATTGAAAAGTATGTCAGCGCAGAGTTACCAAAAATTGATATTAATCCCAGATTATTTGAAATTGTGACAAAATGTATGATATATGGCCTTTGTGGGACAATAAATCCTAATTATCCATGTATGAAGGAAGCAACTAGATGCAGCAAGCTATTTACAAAAGAAGTTAGGCAAATGACAGAAGAAAATATAAACGGATATCCTGAATACAGAAGGCAATCCATCGATCCATTGAAAATTGGTTCGTATGATATTGATAATCGATGGGTTGTACCGTATAATCCTTGGTTATTAAAAAAAATTAATGCTCATATTAATGTTGAGGTATGCGCATCAGTTAAAAGTGTTAAGTATCTGTACAAATATGTATATAAGGGACATGATGCAGCTTCCGTTAAACTTCAGATAGATGATGTTCTCAATCATAATGAAATTTTAACTTTTTTAAATGGTAGATATGTCAGTGCTCCTGAGGCTTTGTGGAGCTTGAATGAGTTCAGCATGTCTGAAAAATCCCGTACTGTATTCAGATTAGCTGTACACTTACCAGAACAGCAGCAGATTTTTTTTCAAGAAGGTCGTGAGGAACAAGCTATTGCAAGAGCATCAACAAAATATACACATCTAACTGCATGGTTGCACTTAAATAGTGTTGACGAAGGAGCACGAAACTATGTTTACCCTGATATTCCAAATTACTATGTCTTTGATAAAAAAAAAACAACAATGTGGACGAAAAGGCAGCGAGGCGGAGATAAAGTAATTGGTAGGTTACCAGCAGTTTCAATTCAAGATAGTGAACGATATTACCTTCGGATGTTACTGCCTCACAGACCTGGCGCTACGAACTTTAACGTTTTAAAAACTGTTAATGGTATTGAATCCGAAACATTTCCCTTAGCACGCAAACATCTCGGTTTCCTTGAGGGAGATGAACATTGGCATGATACTTTATCGGATGCTGCAAGAATTCGAATGCCAAGTTATTTAAGAGTCTTATTTTGCATCATTTGTGGCTTTGGGGAGGTGCAAAATATTCCTGATCTTTGAGAGCAGAATAAAATTGCTTTGTGTGAGGATTTTGTACATAGATACTCTGAAGAAACAGCTGTTCAATATTCCTTAGATATCAGTGATCTTTTTAAAGCATATGGTTTAACTCTTGAGAAACTTAAACTTCCTCAAATAACTTTACCGACAGATCATTTATTTCCTTCTTCCTTTGATGTTTTAGCAGAACGAAACAAAGCTCGCATTAATTCGGAAAAATTGAATGCTTCACAAAAATTTGTAGTAGACATTGTGTTAAATGCAATATATACAAATCAAGGCACTGGCTCAAAGTGTTTCTTTTTAGATGGGCCTGCAGGAACAGGGAAAACTTTTGTATATGAAACCTTATTGCATATCATACGAAGAAAGAGTCATCATGCAACACCTGTCGCACCAACTGGAATTGCAGCTACTTTGTTAGCAGGCGGAAGAACTGCTCATTCTGTCTTCAAAATACCTCTAAATCTTACAGCAACTTCCACATGTAGTTTAAATCTAAATCCAACAGAAGCCAAATTATTAAAGAAAACGAAACTTATATTATGGGATGAAGCTCCAATCACGAATGTTCATGCTTTTTTAGCGGTTGACCGATTGCTTCAAGTCCTCACAAAATATCCTGAACCATTTGGCGGAAAAGTTATTTTACTTGGTGGAGACTTTCGGCAAGTATTGCCTGTAATACTAAAGGGCTCTAGATCACTGACAGTTGCGAGCTGCTTAAAAAAACATTGTTTTTGGTCAACATTTCAAGTGATGAAACTGACGGAAAACATGCGTGCTCTTGAAAATGAATGAGATTTTGAAAATTGGCTGCTTGATGTTGGGGAAGGGAAGAGTGGAGACAAAGTTAGTTTGCCTGCAATATGTTATCCTTCAGTACAAGATCTTGTCAAACAACTCTATCATGATATAGATTTCACAACAGTCACCCCTGAACAACTTAAAACACGTGCCATTCTCACTGTAACTAACGATTTATCTTTACAAATTAATCACCGTGTATTACATTGTCTACCTTCAACTGAAGTTATTTATAATAGTGTAGATAGCATTGTAAGTGATGATCCACAAGACAAGCTTACCTATCCTGAAGAATTTTTAAATAGCTTAACTCCAACTGGTATGCCACCTCACGCGCTTAAAATTAAGCAGGGAGGCATAATAATGTTGCTCAGAAATTTAGTTTCATCTAAAAGATTATGCAATGGTACACGTGTTATAGTAACTAATTTACAGAAGAATATTATTGAGGCAAAACATATTGATGGCATTAATAACGAAACTTTCTTGATTCCTCGTATATATATGACTCCATCTGATGTCACTATGACGTTTAAATTCAAGCGTAAGCAGTTCCCTGTTCATTTATCATTTTCAATGACAATATGTAAATCCCAAAGATAAACTTTTGATAAAATATACTTAGATTTATCAAAACCTGTGTTCAGCCATGGACAATTATATGTTGGTCTTTCTAGAATTAGATCTTTTGACTCTATAACTGTCGTTTCTCCTACTGCAGATATGTTTAATTGTACTTAAAATGAAGTTTTCTAAAATGCATCACATTAGCATTTCCCAGGAGCTGGAGCAGGAGCAGGAGCTCTAAGTTTTTCTCTCCTCCAGGGCTCCTTTAGTTTTTAATATTCTTTTAAATCTTTTTTTTCAGTCTTTTACATTTCCAAGCTTAAAATATTTTAATTACATCATTATTCAGTATTTTAATTATATAATTTTTTAGGGTCTTTTTTATATTAGAGATGGAAAACTTCTCAAAACATCATAACACTACTTTACTTGTACTTTCTACTTGAGCTAAGTGACAACACTATTTCAAAAGAAATATGGCCACCTTTTGTTTACATGTATAGTTGCACAATTTAGGTTGTTTGAAAAGCGTAGAAGAATTTAAGATTTTTGTGTTTAAAATTCCACCAAACTTTCTATTTTAAAAGCAAACGTTAAAAAAAGACATTTTCTGAATGAGCATTTCAAGTTTGATGAGAAGAGAAATGCATTTTGTCAGATTTTTAATGAAGGTAAAGGACGAAAGAATTTGTGAGCAAAAAATTAAATGTGTAAATTTAAATCTGCAACTCAAAAGCGAGAAGTCGGAGCTGAGTCAGAGCCAGAGCCACAGTATTTTATCTAGGAGCGGAGCTGGAGTTGGAGCATCAAAAATTGTTCGGCTCCGGGTCTCTGTCGATCTTACACCAATATGCCATTTATGTTCAACCTAAAGGATTTCTCTCACCTTTTCATTCTTTAACAGTAAGTGTCATACTTTTGGTACTATAGTTATTAATTAAACTTTTTTTATTTATTGTTACTCCCTTTTTAAAAATATTTATGTAACTGGTATTCGAAAACGAGGTTTTCGCCAAATCGGCATCTGAGAAAAATTGTGCCAATGTGGTGTATGTATGACATCTGTGTCATATCAATATTATTCAGTCTTTTTAGGTGCGTTCGTAATTATATAAATATGTACCATCTATAGTCGTCGTTCAGTCCGTCTGTCTGTCCGTCCGTCCGTCTGTCTGTCCGTCCGTCCGCATATAATAGAGCAAAAACTACCCAACCGAATGGTCTTAAATTTTAAATATATGATTGTTGTAAAATTTTGTCGAGCCATTTAAAATTTTATGAAAATCGGATGTATAGTTAAATTACAGGGACAGTCAAAAGTTTTTCTTTACATTACGGCCAATGGGAAAAATTATTGCACGTGCATTTTAATGATGTTAAAGCTTTCCGAATGGTCTCAAATTTTAAACGTATAATTATTGTGACATTTTGTCGAGCCATTTCAAATTTTATGACAATCGGATGTATAGTTTAATTACAGGGACAGTCAAAAGTTTTTCTTTACATTAAAGCCAATGGGAAAAATTATTGCAAGTGCAATTTAATGATGTTACAGCTTTCCGAATGGGCTGAAATTTTAAATATATAACTGCTGCAAAATTTTGTCGAGCCATTTCAAATTTCATGAAAATCGGATGTATAGCTTAATGACAGGGACAGTCAAAAGTTTTCCGTTACATTAAGGGGAATGGGAAAAAAATTATTGCAAGTGCATTTTAATGATGTTACAGACTATGCACTTATGAATTGCAAATAAATACACATTCAGTACAATATGGGGTGCAAAAAATAATTATAAAACTAGTTATAGTACGAACGCACCTCATTTGCCACGTTTGACGAGCAATTTCCAACTTGTTCTTTTTAAGTCCACTCCAGTGTTATATTTTCCAATGACAGTTCTGGCACTGTTTCTGCCCGGGCAACGCCGGGTGGGTCAGCTAGTAGTTATTATTCATTTACAGGGCTACACAAAAGAATTCATAATGGTATAGAAAACATAAAACATAATGATGTAGCGGCATTGTATATTTTTGCGACGTATTTGAATTATGTTAAATAATTTCATATACGATGAAATTGACTCACGTCGCTACGCTTTAGTATAAGTTATTTCATATATAATACGATGTGCATAGCATTTACAGGGACACACAAAAGATTTCAGATACTATATTGTATCCGAATTACTGTATATTAGCAATGATTGCCTGAGATACATTTTTAATTATTATATGCGCTTTTAAATTTCACTATATTTATACATAGTATATGGTGTGTATAAATGCTATAGTTCATATACAGGGTTACAAAAAAGAATTCGTGAGGGTTACTGAGTATGAGCGTAACTTCTTAAAGGTGGGTTGTTATGCATTTTTACGCTGAACTGAATTTAGTTTACAAAGACATTTTTGTAGAATATAGATAAAATGATATACAGGGCCACGCGAAGAATTGGGTACATGGCCGTCTATGGATGGTAATTTCTGGAAATCTTATTTCAGTAGTTTTAAGAGTGTTTTAGTTTGAATTAAATTTTAGCTAAATAGTGGCGCGTAATAAATGTACTAGGTAAACTACATGGCTATACAAAAGTATTAAAGTATGTTTACATCTATTAGTATAAACTGCTGAAAGAGAAATTTCAACCTGTTATTCGTTTTCTCGCTAAACTAAATTTTCCCGTTATATTGTATATCTATCAACCTACTGATCAAACACAGGGCTGTTCAAAAGAATTTGAATACATATTTGGGTATGGACGGTAACTGCTTAAATCAGTTTTTCAAATGTTTTATGTGTTTTATAAAATGTTTACTTAGTTACATTATTTCCCGAAATAGTGAAGTTTTGTTAAAGCATTCTGGAAATGTTGGAAAGTGTTTCATAACATGTGCTTAACGCATGATTTTTCTTTCTTGTTAAGGGATTGAAAGGGTTCTAAGAGAGACGAGAAACGACCAGACGGAATGGGTGCCCTGGACGACAAAAAAATCAAAAAGGACGCAAACAATCAAAAATTTGTAAGTATAATTTTTTCATTAATTTTTCAATTAATTTACAGCAGTGAAATTACGCTCGAAATTATCGAATATTAAATACGTGAAAATTTTCACATTGCTAATTAAGCCTAAACCAACAGATAATTTTACACTCTGTTAGTTTACACTTTGTTAGCAATGTGAAAATTTTCAAGTATTTAAGGGGTCTCAGGAGGATTGGAAAAAGTGAAAAAAAAAGGACCATTTTCACCATTTAATATCTTAAAATGTATTTGATTTTAAGACACAATTCTAATTGGAGTAAAATGTATAAGTATGTTCTTTCATTTCATGTATTTAAAAAATTATACGATGCAGAATTAGCATTTACAGGATGCTCCAAACTGTTAGACATTTTTCAAGCAAAAAATCGGACTAACAGCTTACGCGCACGATTACAAAATAAGTTTTGCACCTAGAATGAACATTTTGGTACCTACTTATACTTCAGATTGTAATAATTACCCTGAACCTAAATAAATTTGTATTTAATGCTTTTTTATATTTTTAATACAAAGTTGTATTTCGCTAATGCAAAATTAATAAAATTTCAACAGTATAATCACCTAAAAAAATATTGTTTTAAACAATAAAAAGGAAATTTTAGGTTCAGTTTATACAGACTAACATGAAACATATGTTTTGATAATTTCATGAAAAAATATTCATAAGTTTTTGGGATATCGTGCGCGTTATGCCCAAAAACAACATTTGGAGAAAAATGGCTTGAAAGTTTCCGAAACGACGCTTCAGCTATTGAACGTGTATAAATGTAAAAGCCATAACTTCAGTTCTAATAGGAATTTCAAGGAAAAAATTATATCAAAATGTTCAGAAAAGATGGGAGTTTAACATCTAAAAAAATTAAAATTTCGAAAATTTTAAAGCTTTAAGAGTTCTGAGACCCCTTAATATTCATTCAAAAATCTGGTCAGTTAATCCGCACTATAAACGTATTGTCAATCAACATTAGTACATTGAGGTTCTAATTGAACTTCGTGGACGTGTAGTAAAATGTAAACCAGGTTTGTGGAGCACTCTAAAAACGACATTTTCAAAACTGAGTGAAAAATACTCAAATCTGAGTATGTCGCATAGTCAAAATGGTTCCGAAACAAAATTACTCAAGTTTCAAACGTGTATGTACACATTTCTGAAAACATGGACATACTCAAATATGAGCACATAACGCTTTATTCATGATGTTTATTCATGATTATACAGCATGTTTGTATTTATATATTGTTGATGGTTGTCAAATCCCACCTGCGAAGTCTTTCCTTTACACATTCAACCATTCTTCGATTTCGAAGTTTGAAGAATAAAATTTACGCTTTCGCGATTATATTACGACGGCTTTTAAGTGTTCTTCCGCGAACACTATAAAAATGTACTAGATTAATTTTCACACAGTTATTCTAATTGGTAAACAAATCATATTAGATGTAAATTTATTAGATGTAAAAAAGAACAAATCATAAACCTTGAAGATTACAGCATCTGGTCTGAAACCTGGTTCAGCTCAACAGAATAAATCTCAGGTAATGGAACTCCAGAAAACGCTGGATACGAAATTACACTAGATTAATTTTCACACAATTATTCTAATTGGTAAACAAATCATATTAGATGTAAATTTCCATGGTTAGCTGGGTGAAAAAGTTCGACCAGAATCGTCCGGGATAGCTCAGATGGCAGAGCACTGGCGGCTTCAGCCAGGGAGGTCCCGGGTTCGAATCTGGTCCGGACATTTTTCGCCCAGTTGGAAATTTACATCTAATATGATTTGTTTACCAATTAGAATAATTGTGTGAAAATTAATGTAGTGTAATTTCGTATCCAGCGTTTTCTGGAGTTCCATTACCTGAGATTTATTCTGTTGAGCTGAACCAGGTTTCAGACCAGATGCTGTAATCTTCAAGGTTAGCTGGGTGAAAAAGTTCGACCAGAATCGTCCGGGATAGCTCAGATGGCAGAGCACTGGCGGCTTCAGCCAGGGAGGTCCCGGGTTCGAATCCTGGTCCGGACATTTTTCGCCCAGTTGGAAATTTACATCTAATATAAAAATGCAGTTCGCCACATTTCATGTTATAAATTATTACTGAAAGGAGCGTTTCGTTCGTAATCATAACAAATGATATAATATGAATAAATTCAACTACTCTTGCAAAATTTACTACGCTTAACGAATGAAAAATAATTTTGTTTGAAACTGGGTATTTCTGGTGTTCTGAATTGAAAGCATTGGGTCGTCATATTTGAAACAAAAAGTTTCATAACAAAATGAAAACATAGATTTACTCAGATTGGAAAGTGTCATTTTTCGCAGTGAGGAATCGTTCCTGCATCTTTCATAACGACAATGTGTAAGCACATTCCACTTTGTCTGTGAAGGCTTTCTTGGAAAATCACAGCATCTCCGGTTTGGTTTACCGCCATATACGCCCGACGTAGCGCCCGACGTAGTAACTTGTATTTATATCAAAAGGTCAAATCTGAGGTGTAGGAGAGAAGATTTGAGAGAACTTACAACAAGTTGACAGAAGAGAACTTCCAGCACTGCTTTACACAATGGTAAATTTGGATGGAATCGCGAAGGAGAATATATTGATGGCGATGAAGTGTACAGTGTAATTGGTATAAAAGTTGTATGAATATGTTTTATAAATATTATGATTTTTTATGAAAAATTTAATACGAATAAAAAGATTTATGATGTTCGTCTGGTTATTTAATAGCCACAAATAGTATACTGCGCACAATATTGAAAAATATCATTTTGAGATAATTCACATTAAAGTAGTGCTTTATATTTAAAACTAGTAATATCCAATGTTCTAGTACACTATATCCGTTTATTACTTTCTTCTATCTTTACAAGAAGAAAGTATTGGATTCATGAAAATTTTCGAATTCCGGTTTTCGACGGATTTACACGTTTTAGGGGTCAGAGATTCCAAAAAACATGTTTTTACAAAATGTCTGTCTGTGACTCTGTGAGTCTGTCTGT
The DNA here is from genome assembly GCA_963932465.1 of Maratus speciosus. Classification (NCBI taxonomy): domain Eukaryota; kingdom Metazoa; phylum Arthropoda; class Arachnida; order Araneae; family Salticidae; genus Maratus; species Maratus speciosus. The sequence goes on along the minus strand of OZ010799.1, from coordinate 366,799,559 downwards.
CTGTCTGTGTGTATGTGACACAAATTTTGTGGGCGCTCTATCTCAAGAACTAATGCACGGAATTTAATAAAAATTTATATTCTGTGAGTCCCTAATACAATTTGATGCTGATTAGTTTTTGGTGTAAATCGCTTAACAGGTGGCGCTGCTATGCTGCATTTTTCACGATTTTCGCAATAGCTCTATCTCACGAACTAATGCACGGATTTTGATCAAACTTCAGATTTAGTTAGTCCTTGATATGAGTTGATGCTGATTACGTTTTGGTGTAAATCGCCCAACAGGTGGCGCTGTTATGATGAATTTTGAAGTATTTACACGATTTCCCCAATAGCTCTATCTTAAGAACTAACGCACGGATTTTCACCAAACTTCAGATTCAGTTAGTCCTTGATATGACTTGCTACTGATTATGTATTGGTGTAAATCGCTCAACAGGTGGCGCGTCTGTGCTGCCTTTTTCACGATTGCCTCAATAGCTCTATCTATAGAACTAATGGACGAATTTTTATCTAACTTCAGATTTAGTTTTACGTTGACACAAGTTGTTGTTAATTAGGTTTTGGTATTAATCACCCAATAGGTGGCGCTGCTATGCAGGAATTTTCACGATTTTCGCTATAGCTCTATCTCAAAAACTAATGCACGGATTTTCTCCAAACTTCAGATTCAGTCAGACGTTGACATAAATTGTTGCTGATTAAGATTTGGTATAAATCACCCAATAGGTGGCGCTGCTAGGCAGCATTTTGCTGGATTTAGACGATTTCAGCTACAGTCATATCTCAAGAACTAATGCACGGAATTTCATATCTTTATAATCCTCATGAGATGCATAGATTGCCATTTAATTTTGGCAATGTGATAGCAAATTTTGAAGTATTAACATGTATGAGATAGAAGAAAGTTTTGGGATTGGTACATCCGACTAGTTTTTGAATTAATAATAGATATATATTTTATAAAACGTATTCATAATTCACGCATGTGGTGCCTAATTGTTCATGTTTAAGTTCAGAAGGAATTATTAAAATATGTGAGGGGTAGACAGAAATTGAATGTTTATTGGAAATAATTATCATTTGAACTTATAGAGTTTCTAAAACATTCAATTATACTCACAGTAGTACAAAGTTGACGGAACCGGTATTACAGCTTCAAATCTTACTTTTAAATGTGTTAAAGTATTTGTTAAAATAAAGGTAAAACATACATACTTATTGGCGCATGTTTATTAATAAATTTCTTTAATAGTTATATAAATTTATAATTCGCATTGAAAAATGTATCGAAACTTTCTTTACTGAGAATTCTTTTCCATACTATACTGTTATTATTTATTTTTAAATACGAATATAATTAATAATTTGTTAATTTATGATTCCGTTATGTTATGCCAATAATAAAACAAACAATACGGGTTATACCGCATTTTGAGAATTAAATTTTAGCTAACGAATTATCAATAAACCACATAAAAGATAAACATAATAAGAAGTGTGTACAATGTTTTCTTTACTACACTATTATTCTTTCTCAATATTACAATCATTTATGATTTTTTAATCTTTTGTTATGATATTTTATGTCTGCAATCCTTCAGCCTATCATGTACCTTGTTAATGTTAGGAATGTAAAAAGAACCTCCAATGTATTTTTTAAAGCCATGCTAAACGTTTTAGTGTAAAAAAAAAAAAAAAAAAGAAATGGAAATTGTATTAAATACACTGTTGCTTCTTTGAACGCAAACAGTGGAATTTTATCGGCAAGTCAATGTATAAATTATATACGAGATTCAATCCGCAAGAAAAAAAAAGTGAATTATAATCATATATATTATTTTTGTTGTCAACCTCCCTTTTTCTATGCATCTATAAATACAGAAAAATTAATAAGGCATCACTCGAAAGTTTTTTTAACCAACTTCTGACATAGTATACTCGCATTTCGTCTAAACATTTTTACTTTCTTCTACCTTCAATAGAAGAAAGTATTGTAATCGAGCTTTTTTTCGACTTCTGCTTTTCGACGTATTTACACGTTTTAGGGGTCAGAGTTCCCCCCAAAACACGTTTATAGAAAATGTCGGTCTGTCCGTCTGTCGACGCCATTGCACCATCAAAATGTGTATGAAGTTATGCATACAATTGAACCAAATTTTTTTTAAGTTTTTGGCTATGGGAAGCAGGTATTTCCTTCATTTGGAAAAATCCGCGGGAAGGGGGCGTTGTAATAGCGATATTTGTGTGATTTTGAATATTATACCATCGAAAAGTGTATGAAGTTATGAATAGAATTTAAACAATTTTTTTTCAAGTTTTTGGCTATAGCAATCATATCCTCCCTTAATTTTGAAAAAAAATCGGCCGGCAGGGTGTGCTGTAATAGTGTTTTTTGTTCCATATTGAATATTGTACCATCGTAAAAGTGCATGAAGTTATACATAGAATTGAACCGATTTTTTTTTTTATGTTCTTGGCTATGGTAAGAAGGTCCTTCCTTAATTTGGGAAAAATTCGCCGGTAGGGAGCGCTGTAATAGCGATTTTGGGGCCATTTTGAATATTGTACCATTGTAAACGTGTATGAAGTTATACATAGAATTGAACCAAAAATATTTTTTAAGTTCTTGGCTATGGTATGCCGGTGCTTCTTTAATTTGGAAACATTTCGCCGATAGGGAGCGTTGTAATAGCGATTTTGGTGCCATTTTGAATATTGTATCATCGAAAAGTATATGAAGTTATGCATAGAATTGAACTCAATTTTTTATGTATGTTTTTGGTCATGGGGAGAAGGTCCTCCCTGAATTTGGAAAAATTCCGCCGGAAGGGGGCACAGTAATAGTGTTTTTTGTGCCATTTTCAATATTGTACCTTCGAAAAGTGTATGAAGTTTTGCATAGAATTGAACCAAATTTTTTGTGTATGTTTTTGGTCATGGCAAGAAGGTCATCCCTGAACGTGGAATGTTCCGCCTGAAGGGGGCGCTGTAATAGCAATTTTTGTGTAATCTTCTTAATTTTTCGTAGTTCTATTGTGCACAAGTGGCTCGTAAATCGACGGGAACTCCCCCATCTTGATAAGCCGAATATTCGTGATTTTAATAAATATCATGATCGAGATTAACTCGTTTTTACTCCGATTAATTGACTGAAGCAGAAATTTTAGATGAAAGTCAAAGTTGATATAATATTGATCTAATAAAATGAAATATTGACATCCTTAACAACATTTTGAAATATTAAAATATATGAGATAGAAGAAAGTTTTCGGATTGGCACATCCTAATAGTTTAATTAAAAGTTGCAGTTAATTAAATATTATATCCACATTGCTTTCATACATGAAATGATAGGTTTTACCAAATGGTGTTGCCACAAAAAAGCTTGTTTATAAAAATTAATTAGTGCAAATAAAATGAAGAGTGATATTTCTGCAGGGGTTTACTTTACATTTCTGATTAAAACGCAAAATTGAATTTGTTATAAATATAATCATAATACGAAATGTAATATTCCACCTTGATTCAATCATAAAGTACAGAATATGAACATCAAAAAGTTCTCTGTTTACGTGAAAGATGACAGACGTTAATAATACTTGTATACAATATATTTTATTTAAACTTCCTAGTACTTTTGGTCTGCAATGTCGCAGCCATCGTCAGGGAATATTTTAATTAATTGTCGTGCTATTTATTTCAAAGAAGTCACTTCTTTGAAATGGGAGAGTCTATAAATCTGAGGGTAGTTGGAAGTAGAAATAGCAGTGCTCTGGATTAAAATTTTGTATGGATGTAAATGAATGGAACGGCAGTTAAACAATATTTCTTATACAAAATTTTAATCCGGGGCACTACAACTTCTTCTTTCAGCTACCCTAATAATCTAGGATACACATTTGGTGTAGTTAACCATATTTGTAGTAATCTAAAGTTTGCAATGTTCAGGTTTATTCTTTCATTTTTCAGCTTGCAAAGAAACAATCAGTCGTAAGAGAGCGCTATTTTCGATTTCACCTTTTGGAAGCAAGGCTCGATTCAAATCCGCTCATAAAAACTTTCATCCCCATATTGTAACTCGTCAGCTGACCTCCGCAACCTAATTAAAATAAAACTGCATAAAATAAACGAGCAACACAGATTCAGGAAGGCATAATCGAACTAGTAGAAATTAAAGAAAAATAAAGTATAGATGTCGCTTTTACCCACACGTGTCAGACATCGGACAAAACGCTCCAGATAAAAAAAAAAAGGCTGGATTTATGATTAACCATGTATTTTAATCAAAGAGCCTATGAACAAAACGCTTTCAAGAAAATTATAAAAATCTAAAATACAATTTATTAAAAAGTTATAACATTCACTAATAAAATTCTTGACAATTCCTTTTTAGAAACAATACGTTATTAAATAATATATTCGGTTTTAGAAATCGTATTAATGAACAGTTAAACAGTTCATTGAACAGCTAAGTATTTTATGCGATCTTTCTGCCATGCACGTGCTATTGAAAGATAAAGAGAAGAAAACCCTTTGTTTCATTCAATCTCTCTTGTGAAACTGGATGACACTGATATTTTTAATGCTGTCTTTTTATGTCTTCAAAAGATAAAATTTTAATTGTAGCTAAGTTTGTTTATCATTATTTTTGTCGTTGATTCTTAAAATTTAAACATTCTCTCTGTGAAATCTTTCTTGCTGTGTTATTAGATTTGATGATATTAATAAAGGTGGGAAAAAATATAGTTTTTCATATTATTACAATTGCAATATGCGTTTAAAATTATTTTTCAGCTTTTAAAAAATACTTCACATTTGAGTCGTTCAAAATTAATTGGGACTTATCGTTAATCTATTACTAAATAATAAGTTAAAAAAACATTAGTCCTATTACGTTTAATAATGCCAGTCTATACCGGCCGTTGGTTTAGCAGTTAGAACAGAATGTATTAATATTAGGTGTTCAAAACCGTAAAATTTTGCCAAAAAATCCAAATAGGATGATAACTTTAAGTGGTTGTATTAGATGTTTGCAAAGTCCCAGGATTAGCCCGAGCCCCGTACCTGGCTCGGCTTGCCGGGCGGCAAAATGAATTCGAACTTTCAAACGTACAGGGATGGCAAAAAAATACAACGTGTCTGACGGTTTATGTTTTGCGGACTGACCAAACGGGGATTTTGAAACCTCTATATCTCTCGTTCTATTTATCATATAAACAAAATTCTTGTTTCTATGGAATGGGGCGTGTCACATGACTCAGGAACGAAAATATAGTGGAATCCGACGAATAAGTTTTTAGTAAGTGCGATTTTTAAAGTGCTATTTTTTTGCACTTTTTAGACTTTTGTTCAGATCATAACTGTTGACAGCACTACAGCGATATTTAATTATTGGATTTTTATGCGGTTTCCTGCATTTCAATTGTTTTTATGAGTAGTTCAAACCTTTTAAAGTTACGTGTCAAATTTCGATGATTTTTTAGGGTTTCGTTCATCTGGCGAAACCCTATTCGTCTCACTCCTTTGTCTGTCTGTCTGTCTGTCCGTCACAGAGCCCGTTCTCAGAAACTATACATGTTGGAGACTTGAAATTTTCAGTACTTATAGCTGAACACCTCACATGAAACGACAAATCCTAAAATTTTGAAAAAGTCTTAAATTTAACTCTTTGGGCTCCCACATGTGTATTTCAAACAATTCTTTCTAAGTCAGTCTCTAATAAGGTTGTAGCCATGAAATTCCGCATACTTATAGCTGAATACCTGAGACAACAAGACAAATCATAAAATTTTGAAAAAAGTTTTATATTTAACCCTTTGGGCTCCAACGTGTGTATTTTAAGCAATTTTTTCTAACATAGCCCCTAATTAAGTTAGAGACATGGAATTTTGAATTATTATAGTTAAACACATGAGCCCACACAACAAACCATAAAACTTTGAAAAAGTGTTATATTTAACACTTTGGGCTCCAATTTGTGTATTTTCAGCAATCCTTTATAACAGAATTCCTAATCAAATTGGAGGCATGCACTTTTGTATTCCGATAGCTAAACACCTCAGATCACACGACAAATAATAAATTTCGAAAAAGTTTTATGTTTAACCCTTTGGAGTCCAGCTTGTGTATTTTAAGCAATTCATTTTAACAGAGTCCTTATGTGAATTAGGGACTTGAAATTTTGCATACTTATAGCTGAACGCCTCAGATCATACGCCAAATAATAAATTTCGAAATAGTTTTATATTTAACCCTTTGGACTCCAGCTTGTGTGTTTTAATCAATTCTTTTTAACAGAGCCCCTAATTGTATTGGATACTTGAAATTTTGCATACTTATAGCTGAAAACATCAGATCACACGACAGATAATAAATTTCGAAAAAAGTTTCATATTTAACCCTTTAAACTCCAGCTTGTGTATTTTAAGCAATTCTTTCTAACTGAGCCCATAATTAAATTGGAGATTTGAAATTTCGCATACTTATAGCAGAACACCTGAGGCCAGGCGACATATCATAAAATCTTGATAAAGTCTTACATTTAAACCTTTGAGCTCCCACATATATATTTTAAGCAATTTTTTCTAAATGAGCCCCATAATTAAGTTGGAGACATGAAATTTTGAATATTAAATTTATTTAGTCTGTTTTGAAATCTTTACATATTTTGTGCAAATTCATATGAATTTTCAAAATGTAAAGGCATATTTTCAAAGGTTATTAGGATAAAATCCTTGCTGAGTTAAATAATGAATCCGCTATAGCTTATAGAACAAGAGTAAAATATAGCTGTTTTTTTTCTAATATTTTATCATTTATAAAAACTAAATGATTTCTTCGGAGATTTATAAGAATCGATAAAATGGTTTTGAATTATTTGAAAATAGTCCAATATTATAAGCTATTAGACATATTACACATTTGAAAAAGTTTATAGCAACACTATTAAATTATTTTTTTTTAACTCTATCATCTTTTGTTTATGTATTCTTTTCTGAAATAAAATGGAATATGTATAACGCAATTAAAATACCTTACGAAAAGGAGTGATATCTCATCAGAAGCATCTCGCTGTAAATGATCCCGTCAAGCAACAAATCTAAAACGACAGTCATAAAAAGAAAAGATATCACATAAAAAGAAGCTATATAGAAATGCATACTACGAGTGCCGTGAAAAAAGTCTATCACTACTATTAGTGTTTCCAAAGGATTCAGAGGGAAGTACAGTATGTGAAAACTGCTTGGCGACCTGCAGGCATATATATAATTATATGCCGTATATCAATTTGGAAAATTTGTGAAAATCGAAAAATATAATTTTAAATTCTCATTATATCCCTTTTTTAAATATCTGTTTGAGTAAGATCTGTAATAAATCAGAAAGAGTTATAAGACAAGCAAGAAATGGTATGGAATTGGTAATCATCTATTATTACAATTGTACTTTTCAGTATTTTTTAACAATCTTTAATTACATAAATACATTTAATAACACCTTGTTTCAAAATTAAAGGGGAAAATGGTAAAATGGATCCTGTTTACGACGGAATTGTTTCTTAAACGAAAAATGCCGTGTTTCCAACATAAATAATGATATATAATACTATTGAAACCAAAGCCTAACTGGAACAGATTTTTCGACAATCACGTGCAATTCCGTTTACGCAGGCTTTTATTGCAATATATCTTAATTTAGATACAGTCTATTATTACGTGCATTGTTATTAATATTCATATGATCAGTATTTTTTCTTATTATTTTACAAACTAAAAATGTTTGCATGTTTACTTAGAAAATCCTACTCGTAAAAGTTGTGTTTCTCGTACAGATAATTGTAAATAAAATCAACAAATCTATCCCACATGATGATGAATAAGAATGGACATGCAAACACCAGAATCATTAACTTTTTACAGTTTAATTGGAGCAGTAATACAAGAAGAAAAAAGTTAAACGTATAGTCATATGTAAGTGCAGGAAGACAAGCAGTATAAAAGACTGCAGGTCGCCAAGCAGTTTCCACATACTGTACCTCACATTGAGTCCTTTGGAAGTATTATGGGTAGTGATAGATTTTTACACGGTACTCGGAGGATGCACTTCTATATCGCTTCTTTTTATGTGTTATCACTTCTTTTTTTTGACAGTCGTTTTAGATTGGAAGCTTGGGGGCAATATTTATAACGAGTTGTTTTTTTTATGAGATATACATCTACAAACAGATTATTACATTTTCATCTTCTTCTAGGTTTAGATCAGGGTTTTCTAAAAAACTCTGATGCTGACCAAAAACATGCACCTCATTTTCATAGTCTGGATTTGTTGTATCTCCTGACCATCATTTACCAAATTCCATGATGAAGTTGTGTTGGTACAATTAATTTAGGGGAAGGTGACCATACTGTTCCTTTGACCACCTAGGCTTTAGCGCCATCTAGCAACATTTTATAAGTTTTGGTGTAATTAGTACATAGTTCCTTCACTAGATGGCTTGTGCAACCTACTGTGAATTATTAAAGTCAAAGAGGATTCCTGTGAATAATACTAATTCATTTCCATCATAAAAATGTAAGTATTTATTTCTTAATATTTTGCCTAATAATATATTTTGCGCCATATCTTTGTTTATAGAAATAATTTGACATAGTAGCTTTAGACTTTTATAAATATGGTGGGGCTTGTGAAAATGATTATCTCCACCCTAAAATTATGGATTGCTTTGTAATTTGCACTAGCATGGTGTTGTACCTCTGACCATTATCAGTTGTTGTTCCTTTGACCAGGTCAAAGGTACAACACTCTTAAAAGATTTTCTAAACATTTCAACTTTTATGAATTACTACACCTGTCTTGAAATTACCTAGTTAACGGTATTTTTTACTTCAGTTGTTCATAAATAAAAAATGTATATATATACAGTAGGCTCTCTCAAATCCGTACAGCTTGGGATCAGGGGTTGTGCGGATTTCTGGTCATTGCTTTTTTTACATTTTTTAAACAGTATTTTGAATGTAATAATGCAATCAAAATTATAATGAATGCTTGCCATATCGTAAAATATTTAAATAACTGAGTAAAATAATACGCTAAAAGGATAAAAAGAAAGTTAATTTAAAACAAACAAACAAACAAACTTCTTCTTAAAAAAGTACATAAAAAGAAATTTCTCCCTAAGAACAGTTCAAAATCTGATAGCGACACCGAAATTTCTTCAGGAGAAAGTGATTTTGATCTCTCAGTTGAATGTTATGAGTTCGCTGACCAGAAACAATTTGTGAAAGTTGAATTGGAAAAAGGAAATATTATTCTTGCTAAAGTTGCAAGTAAAAATCTGTTACATATTTTGTCGGATATGAATGTGATATTAAATATTCAGTGTTTAAGATACAATATTTCAAAAAACAAACTTTAAGAGGGAAGTTTATACGAAAAGATGAAAAGCCGTATGATATTGATACAGAAGACATTGTGACCAAACTTCCAAATCCTACATTTGCTAGTGGATCTGCTCGACAATTAGACTGTTTGTCATCTGAAGTGAACTTTTCATCATTTAAAATAGAATAAGAAAACATGAAATACAAAACTATTAAAATACTATCATTAACATAATTCTTAGTATGCTTTACACTATCCTGTATCCATTTTACTTAAAATTATTTACAATGATACTGAATAAAATATTGTTTTCTTCATTGCTGTGTTGTCTAATTGCCTGGTCAGAAGTACAACAACCCATAGTTGTACTTTTGACCACAATGTTATTATTCTTTAAAAATGAAATAAAACATAATAAAAGTAAAACTAGAACCTTGAAAAAATTAAGTATGATAAATCATATGATACTAATTATAATAAAACAAAGAAATTGAATTTAGCTTTAATAGTTAAGCTAAGAAAATTGAAATTATGCAAAGTGGTCAAAGGAACAACACCTTCCCTACTTTTAAAAAATCAATAATCTTGATCGTAATTAAAATTATCGTTCTAATAATTGAGCAACGTAAGCTTCAAAATTAATAATATCAACACTCACGATAAAAATTATGTGATCAATGGTAAACCAAATTAAAGACTGCGTGGTGACTTTTTTAGGCAGGCCCTATCACGTTTGAAACTTCCTCCGTAATTAATTATAATTAAAATTAACATAAACTGTTAATATATTTTATATTAAACAATTTATTATGAAACTTGTAATTAAATTGGCAAGAAAAAGTGAATCAAAAGTACCTGAAAAATAATCTAAATTAATTGCGAAAGTGATTACACACATACCCTTTTATTACAATAATTACGAAACATTAATTAATTAAACCAAATTGTTTATTTACAAAATTATGTAATATATTTACAGGTAAGAATTATAACAAAAGCAAAAGATGATGGAAGTACACACACTTTCTTAATATTAAATTCCGTATTTTTTACTGATTCTTTAATCTTTTCTTAAATTGTTTAGAATATATTTTCTATATGACACGTCGTCATTAAAATTTTAATTTTAAAGTTTCTTAAGAAATAGCTTGAATAATTCATTCTATTTGGTACAAGGATGAAATGGATCATGGTAGTCCAAAACTAATGATGTTATTATTAAGCATATATAAAGACACAAATTATGTTAGCTCACCGCACAATAGGAATAATAATATTTGAGTAGAGAATCGCACCATACTGTAACCCTCTGACATGATGAGTAATTATGAAAAACTCTCTCTGAGAGAGATACAGAAATCACTTTGGTTCAAAACAATATATGGATTGTTTACGTTGGAAGTTATAATACATAATTCTCATATTTAGAATTAATGAAATACTGCTGCTTACATAGGGAGCTGGAATCCTTCTCTTACATTAGCAGTTAAAAACATACTTCACTGAGTGCTGGAATTATACTTAATGTATATTTTTAATAACAGAAGCCCTTCTGTATTCAATGGGCAGGGCCAATTACCCTTATTGGCTTCCCAACTTTCCAATCACAGAAAACATGCTCCATGCTCTAACATTTGTTGGGCATAAATTATTTTTCCGGTGCAACTCTTAAGAAAATAATTATCTTTTCCCGATGTCAGAGGTTAGATGCAATAAAGATGTAGGACAACTTTATTGTCCTAAAGTGGACCTTATTTATTGCCCCTAATAAATTTTTACAAACTAGCTTTCTTGTATAATGCCAACCTAACGACAGAGCGACTAGATATTTGTCTCACTGTGAGGTCTGTTCGACTGCATCTGTGTCTGCGAGTGTATACCAGAAACTATGCGTAAAACGACCGTAGATATATACATAGTAACTATTTTTAATATGAATATAATAAAAGTTACATGAAAAAGGATTTTTCCTTAATGTCTTGAGCTTTATGCATTACAAAAATATATTTAATATTTATATCATATCTGGTATATTTTATATAAAAATATGTTAATAAAATGATAAACTACACAAATGTTCATGACACTTCGTGAACAGGTGCTGTAGTGCCTTAGCTCTCTATCATGTGACGTAAGCTTCAGATATAGAATATGAAATCATTTTGTAAATGCATATTGCCTTTGTAATAAAAATTAAATTGCCTGCATTTTTTTCCATCTTTATAAATATCATATAATCCAATAATATAAAGAAAAGACGCTTTCACCGAGAATCCTATTTAAACAGTTTAAGAATCAAAAACTAAAATAATCATAAACGAAATATAGCGAGAATGAAAATTCTATCTTTTATAGCCAGTGAACTGCTAGCAATGCTATCACCCGATTTCACAAGACAAATAGAAAACAGAAAGGGGTTTGATTCTCTTTATCATTCAGTAGTCACGTGCATGGCGGAAAAATCATATAAAAAGTCAACTGTTCATTGAACTGTTTAAATTGTTCATTTATCCGATTTCTAAAACATAATATATTATTTAATAACTTATTGTTTCTAAAATGAAATAGAGCCCCACCAGTGGCTGAGAGGATCTGCTCTCGAAGCTGATAGACGGGAATTGCTGGGTTCGATCCTAATCGCGCCCGTCGGCCTAATCGTTTGGAGTTTTCGTGGTTTTCTTCGAGCCATGGATTTCCATGCGTTAATACGGATTAGGTTCCCATAGAAAACCCCCCACAAAGGTCACTCACCCCTTGGGCCTACGAGTATATCCCTAGTATAGATAATCGACCGTCAAAATCAACCAACTAAAATGAAATAGTCAATATTTTTTCAGTAAATATTAAAAAAAAATTTAATAATTGTTTTTCTATTTCTAATGTTTTTTAAAACATTTTTTTGATAGGCTGTTCGATTATAATACACAGTTAATCACAAATCCATCCTGTGGTGAAATTATTATGCATGCGAATTTGCATTACAGATAAATTTAATTGAATATATGAATTGAAGTTAAGAGAATTAAGAGTTTAACGCAGGAGCTAGATACTCATCTCTAAAATAAGTCTAATTTTTTAATTATGAACTTTTTGTTTGACAGAGAAGAAAGCTTACAAATTATCCGACAGGTGATTCTAGCTGAAAGGTAAAGACCAATCGTGGAGGAGCACATGATTAACAGAATTAAAAATTAACAGAAAAGTAAAGGGTAAATGAAAAAAAGGGAAATAAACAATTTAAAATAAATAAAATTAAGAAATAAATAAAACAAAATAAGTAAATAACAAAATAAAACTAGAGAAAAACGAACGAAACAAGAGAAGAACAAGAAGAGAAAACGAAACAAAAACATAATGAATAAAATATATATATTTTTTTAATTATCATAAAATGAAAAGAAAGGGGAAGAATTATAAAAGTAATTTCCAAGCTTCTGTATGGACACGTGTTTACTTTGGCTGATAACGGGCTGTTAAATTTTCCATTCCGAAACGCGTCCTGTTTGTTCTTGTATTTTATTACTATAAATACAAAGTTTTATTATTTAATTATAATTTTATAATGTCTTATTGACATATTATTAAAAATTTTTATCCAGAAATACGATTTTTTCAAGAAAAAATGCAATGCTTATTATAGAATGTGAAAGATGTATGTTTTAAAAAAAGTAATATAATAGAATTTTAAACCAAATTTGTCTTATAATTTTGAACACTTTGAATTATCTTTTGTCGATTTTTTTTTCAGAAGTTTGTGTCTTGCATCATGTAACATGAGGATCAGATTTTCAAAAATAGTTTAATAATTTAAGAAGAAATAAATACATATCACGATGAACGTAATAAATACATTAAAAGTAACTATATATTTAATTTTTTAATTCTTTAACAGTAATTTTTTTCTAATTTTAGTTTTATTAAATGCACCTCCAAGATCACCAATACAGTGCGAGTGAATTTAAAAATGTTTGTTCAAGTTTAGACGCACTGAATATATACTCCTGTATTGAAAAACAACAAACTAGAAATAATGAAACTATAGATTGCAACACTTAACCGTTTAAAGGGAAATAGATAAAGTAAATAGTCTTTTTTGCATATTTTTAGTTATTCGATCTTTCAGGCTTCAGATAAGAATACACTACAGATGTCTATATTCAAATAAAGCAAAATATTAGAAAATTGATATTTCCATAATTCCTTAAAAAATGGAGCCTTACCAAGTCCTTATAATTAACGTTAAAACATTAGTGATATTTTCTTATATTTGGGATACAAATCTTCAATTCTGAATCATAAAAAAAATTATCTCTTATAGAACATTCCATACCAAATATTTTCTGATAAATTCTTCAGCTTGTCGAAATTTTCTTCATTTTTCTGACATGCCTAAGAACAATAATCAATCTCCATTTTTTTTTCAGTTTCTTCAATTATCTTATATTTCTTTTCTTTCTCTCGTGACATCAGGCGAATGATTATTGGATTTAATGGGAAAATATAAATTGTTGTCGAATAATTGATCTTATTCTTTGGAAATATATATATATTTTTTTCAAAAAATTAATTTAGTATTTACACATAAATATTTTAAGATGGTTAAAAGTATATTGCGATATAAGAAATATCGCAATATATAATCTCGTGTAAATATGGATATTGGTGGTATATCGCGATAACTACCTTAAAGTATGTCAGAATAGAAATTTTACTAATTTCGAAACATAAATGGTGCAGTTGCAGCAATTAAAGTACAAACAGATGTTGACAGCAAAGAATTAATATTTTTTTACCTATTTGCTCACAGCATCCTTTAAATATATTATATATTTTTACAAAATAGAAATATTTTAGAAAAAGAAACCAATGTTCGATATCTATTTGCACTTACACAATTGCTTGCATAGTATTTTCACTAAAAATAGTATGTTCCCCATATTTATTAATTCATGTATTATATACAAATTACATTTGAAATAGTATTTAATTTTCTAACGTATAACTGATAATATTTTAAGAAATAAAATGTTCTTAAATTTAGGAAGTTGATGATTTTAATAAGATTAAAATAAATGAAAAGCAAGTAAAAAATTAAAATGAATTTAATGCCGCACATCATGTTAATATACTTGTGATTAAATACGTTTCAATCGGTGGCAGATGAAGCAGAAATGTTGTTCTTTAATCTTTCTCTATACCCAGAAATACGTTTTTTCAGCATGGCAGCACGTACAGGACAGGTATACATCCGAGATTTGAAGAAATTTCAGTTCTTGGACAGAAAATTTCCGTTTTCTGAAAAAGGGAGTTTTAAAAAAATACCTCTCACATTCATCGGCAGATCCTCTGGGATTTGAGCATGGGGCAGTGTGTTTCGAATCGAGCATCTTAACCACTAGGACAGGGAGCACTTAGCAGAGAGTGAGATTAAAACAAAGATATGAATTTTCTAATAATATTATATATTAGACATTTTTTTCCCGACTGAAAAGAAGGGTTGTGTATTTCACGCGTATCTGTGTATGTGGATTTCTTTATACCCTCCAAACATCCTAACGGCTGAATGGATTTTAATGAATGAGGTCTCTACCAATCCGTCTTAACGGCCCGGTGGTTATAGGCTAGGGGTTTTTTTTTTTATAAATTCAAAATGGCGGCCGTAAAATACAAAATGGTGGTCGAGACGGAAAAAAAAATTACGCACCCTACTGAGTGGCATATCATTGGATAGGTCTTTCAAAAGGAAGACGATGTTTCATTGACTATTTTACAGTCAGAAGCTCCGTTAAAATATTATACAACCTGGAGGTTGTGCATGTATTGTGAATATCTAGCTTTACTGCAACTCTAACTAACATAGACATCTATAGACCTCATCAAAACAGTGTTTATAGATAGGAACTAACAATTAAACACAACTTAAAAGTCATCAATACAAGTAAATAAAAAAAAATAGGTAAGTAATATAATCAAGTAATATAAACAAGTAATATTAAAAAAATATTTTAAGTCAATTGCTACTTAGGTCAATAAGAGAACTTTTTTTCTCCCATTCTCCTTTCCTGTTGAGTTGTGCTTAAAATGCCTTGATCAAGAAGAGCGCTCTCTCGGTCTTAAAATACCTTAATCAAGAAGAGGGATCTATCGATTATTGAAAATTAATTAATTTAATTTAATTAATGAATTAATATTTGAAAAAAACTGGATTAACATCAAGTGCCATCCACTACAAGTTCAAAAAAAATTTATTTGAGCTTGATTGGATGAATAATAAGTATTTTATTAACGACTGAAAATTTGAACAAGATATATATATATATAGCGAGAGTGTGAGCTAATAGTAGGAATTGAAAAAAAAAAAGTAGTTTCACATTGATGAGAAATAATTAATTAGTTCGCTTTTTACTCAGTCGGGTTTTTTGATTTTTAAAATTTAATAGTTTATAATAAGACAATTTGATTGTTAGATGTAAAATGTGAATATTAGAGTTTTGATAACATTCGAGAAAAAAATATTTGCTTTTTAAAATAAAATCGATTTTTTTTTTAACTTGACTTTCGTTCAGAATATATTTTATATGCAAATAATTTTTCAATACCCTAAAAAATAAATTGCGAACAAGTTTAAATGAATGAGAAAATTGCTACTTTATTAAATTTTAAAGCACTATTTTTGTTTGTTCGTTTTTAAATGAATCAGAAATTTTAATTTGATGAAGGTTCGGTTTTTCATTAAGAAAATATATTCGAACTTTTGTATTAATACAGCCAATATGCATGCATACAAGGAATAAATGAAAAATTTTCCTCTTTTTCAAACTTCTTAACGGAAATAACGGGAAAATATGCTTTCTAGGAGTACGGAAATTATTTGTTTAAAAATGTCAAATAATTTAGTGCATAAAGAAGAATTTTTCTGACAGTGTAAGGAGTCCATGCATCCTTAATACAAAAAAAAAAAAAAAAAAAAAAAAAAACCCTTAAACAAATTCACTGTATTTATACCTTCCTGTATATTTACTACATGAAAACAACATTGTAATCTTTTTTTAAATATAAATATTTAAATTACATTTGGCAATAATTTGATACTAAACAAAATTTAGTTAAATTTTAAATATTAATTTTAATCTGAAATATCAAGTCAGGATATATAAAATAAATGCACTCGAGAAAACTTACCTTTAACAGTAATACCTCAAAAAATACAATATGATTGAGCACTGTGAGCAGCAGCGGATGCAATAGCATACTTGGCATATATTATTATTTTTTTCTAATTTAAAAGCATAAGATAATGTAAAAATAATTTTTTAATTAATTTTCTCAGTGAATTGACAAAGGACAAATAATGACACTGCAAACTTTAATTGTTATATCATCACCATTTCATTAAATTATCTTTATTTATGACGCATTTTGAAATGTGCATTGTTATTATGCAGACAGATAGTCATTTGCAGTATTAGAAACAATAGAGTAGCTATTACACCAATGCAATTATTTTAATCAAAATCCCAGTCTTTCAGCCATGGTAATGAGAAACCATTTGAATTATAAAAAGAATCAGAAAGAATAGAAGTGGTACTAGATAAAAAATTGATTTCATTTCAAATTCGTACCAGAAAAAAAAAGAAGAAATTTTAGATAAATTTTTCGTGAAAAACCAGTGTAACAAGTAAAAATTAAATAAAAAAATTAAAAAAACCCGACTGCGTAAAAAGCGAACTAATTAATTATTTCTCATCAATGTGAAACTTTTTATATTACTTACCTATTTTTTTATATACTTGTATTGATGACTTTTAAGTTCTGTTTAATTGTTAGTTCCTATCTATAAACACTGTTTTGATGAGCCCTATAGATGTCTATGAAGGTTAGAGTTGCAGTAAAACTAGAGATCCTACCTACACAGCTTCCAGGTTGTGTAATATTTAAACGGAGCTTCTGACTGTAAAATAGTCAATAAAACATCGTCTTCTTTTTCAAAGACCTATCCAATGATATGCCACTCAATAGGGTGCGTAAAATCTTTTTTCGTCTCTACCGTCATTTTGTATTTTACGGCCACCATTTTGAATTTATAAAAAAAAACCTAGCCTAAAACCATCGGGCGGTTAAGACAAATCAATAGAGACCTCATTCATTAAAATCCATCCAGCCGTTGGGATGTTTCGAGGATATAAAGAAATCCACATACCCAGATACGCGTGAAACACATAACCCTTCTTGGCAGTCGGGTAAAAATTATGACACTACATCCTTTAACTGTTAGATAATCACCTTTCTTTAAATTTTCCTTATTTATGATTGATTAACCTTTGTTCTGGTTATTATCAGTAATCTCACACCTTTCAATGAGTCTAGTCTTCTATCTAATATAACAGCATGCATTTTGAAAGATGCATTGTTATTACTTACTTAGATATTGTTATTTTATTGTGAATAACAAACAAATCTATTTTAAACCACTAAACTTCTTTTATTTAAAACATTGCATACCACTTTAATAATAAAAAAACCTCTTTAATGATTTTTATAAAAAAAAACCTAACTATTTGTTGAACAAATTTACTATTCTTTATCAAAATTATCGCCTTCAGTCGTGTTTAATGAGAAAAACTCTAAATGATAAAATGAATCATAGCGGATAGAATTTCTACTAGGTGAAATCGATTTATTTTCAAATACTTAGTAAAATAAATTATTGAATAAGATATTTTAGATGAATTTTTTTTTAGAATTTTTATTATGAATTAACATTTTACAAATATTTGCATTGCACCCTTTATTTGTTAAATCATCAGCATTTTATTATATTATCACTATTTATGATTGATTAATCTTTGTTCTGATTAATGTCAGAATCTCACACATTTCAAAGAGTCTGCTGTTCTTTCTAGTTTAAAAATATGTCCTGTCTCACACATTTTGAAAGATACATTGTTATTATGCAGATAGTTCATCTCACCTCACTTCATTATTAAGGACAATATAATGATCAAAAGACTCATTTTAATCCAAATCATTGTATTTCAAACATTTATTAAGTAGAAATCATTTCACTGATAAAATGAATCATAATTAATAGAAGTGCTGTTTGAGAACATATTGAATATTTTTAAACTCTTAACAGAAACAATTTTATAATGAGAAATTTTAGATTATTTTTTATGATGAATTAACATAACACAAATACTTTCATTACATTCTATAATTGTTATCATAAACATTATTATATTATACATATTTATGACTAGTTAATTTTTATTCTGGATAATGCCATTAACCCTTTATGTACTGAATTATGAATTCATGAAAATTTTATCTTCTAAAGCATTTTTCGTGAATTTTTTAAACTACATCAGAAGATGTACATAATCATTTAATAAATTTTAGTAGGATTTTTGAATGATTGAAGAATTTAGAAGGATTAATTAAATTTGAATTTATATGGATCTTGTGCAACATTTATAACACCAATCAAATCTTTTATTTTAAATATTCCTCTTAGTATTATGTAGAATTAGAAAATGTACAAATATGATGCTCTTACAATAGAAATATAGAAATATTTCCGAATTGAAAAATCCCCCCCCCCCTCCCCAATCGTCAAGAAAACTGAAAAGATGCAAAGGCAAAAGAAATCATCTTTTTAAAAATATTTTTATTTTGTGTAACCAATAATGCTTTCGAAACAAGATTAAGTAATGTATCTATAACTCATTCTAAACTGTATTACAACTAATCGATGTATTAAATGAATTTTAGAACATGTTATTTTAATGGAACATATAAGTACCATCAGTAGATAAAAGGTTAATCTCACATATTTCACAGAGTCTATTATTTTTCTAATATAATCGCATGTCATCGCTGATGAGTTTTGAAAGATGCATTGTTGTTTGGAAGACAGCCTGTCCGTTTCATTATAAGATGCATCAGAGTAGAGATTACATGAATAGACTCCTTTTAATCCAAAACACTGTATTTCAGCCATGCTAAAGGAGAAAGCATTTTAATGATAGAACGAATCAGAGAGAATTGAAGTTCTACTAGATAACTTATTGATTTAGTTTTAAACTCTTATTAGCAACAAATATTGTTATAAGAAATGTTAGATGAATTTTTAAAGTGAATTAACGGTGTACAAATACTTACAATACGACCTTTAATTGTAGATGATCGTAATTTAATTATAATGTCCTTATATGCTTATTTGATATTTGTTCGGGTTTATCGCATTAACCATTACATATTTCAAATTATCTGTAATTCTTACTAATTTAAAACGTAAGATCATGTAATACGAAATGTTAGACGAATATCTCCAGTGCATTAAATATAAGATATTCACATTGTACCCTTTAATTGTTAGATTATCACAATTTCATTATATTATCCTTATTTATTACTCATTTTGAAAGGAGTATTGCTACTAGGCAGGCAACTATGCTGTAAAAAAATCCGACCAGTTTTCCTGTAGGAATAGGAAAAATAGTTGCCCTTATCGTACCGGAAAATTTTCCGACCCAGCTCGGAATAAAATCCGTAAAAAAGGAAATAGTCAATAAAATTGTATTTTACGGATTTTATTCCGATTTTACGGATTTTATTCCGAGCTAGGTCGGAAATTTTTCCGGTACGATAAGGACAACTATTTTTCTGATTCCTACAGGAAAACTGGTCGTATTTTTTTTAAAGTGTAGTCAGTTTTATTTTAAGAAACAACATAGTACAGGTTACATCAATAGAATAATTTGAATAAAAATCATTTCTTTTTAGCCATGATTAATGAAAAAGTATTTGAATGATGAAAAGAATTAGAAAGACTAGAAGTGATATTAGATAACTCACTGATTTCATTTGAATTTGTTGACAGAATATATATTGTAATAAGAAATTTTAGATGATTTTTTCCAGTGAATTGAAAATTTAAATATAATAATATCATCACAACCTTTAATTGTTGAATATCACCATTTAATTTCATTATCCTTTTTTATGATTGGTTAATCGTTGTTCAGGTTAATTTCGGTAATCTGACGTCTTTAAAAGAGACTTTCTAATATAATAGCATTTAATATCTGATGCATTTTGAAAAATGTATTGCTATTATGCAGATAGCTATTATCCTTTCATTTTTGAAGACAAAATAATTCGTTTTAAAATTAATAATAAGGTAATGAGGGTAATAATAAGGTGTCCAGACTCATTTTAATCAAAAAATTCTGTTGTACGTTATTAATGACAAGCATCTGAAAGATTCTCATTATTAACAAAAGCAAACTATTTATTGAAAAAAAAATATTTGTTGGTCCAGGCTCCTTTTAATCCATATCATTGCATTCCGTCTTGGTTTCTTGAGAAAACATCTGAGTAAAAAAAAAAAAAAAAATCTCAGCAAAAACTATTGTTAAACAGTAAGAACTTCCTAAACCTCTGATTGATAAAATGAAACACAGAGAATATAACTTCTACTACATAACATTGGTTTGTTTCTAAATACTTACAAGGGAGCCACTTTTGGTGCTGTTCGCGCCTAGCATCGAGATATGGTGCATTTTGTAGCCTTATACATAAAGGTTAGAGAACCAATAAAATTTATCTGTTAAAATAATATTTTATACACTTTTTTATACTTTTAATTTTTTATTATTACATTTTTATTTGCTTATTTCAAGCCAAAAGTGAGTTAAACCGCCAAATACGCGCTGCAATTTTTCGGCCCACTTTATCCGGGGAGTATACAGTATAGTACAAATTAGAATTATATCAGATTGAGATTTGTTTGATAACTGATAGCATATGAAACAAGAATTAGGTTTTTTTCTTTTTCATTTCATTTTTTTCTTTTTTTTTTCTATACAGACGATAAATAAATAAATAATAAATATGTCTTTATAAAAGTTTTCAAGATCATTGAAAACTATTTTTTAGTGAAACACAAAATAAGCAAACTATTTTCTTTTCAAATCGAATGGAATAATGTTTCGAATGTTTAAAATGAAATGTTGCCTTATTAAATGCTCCCTTGGTAAAAGTAATCATAAAGTAAATTAATATTTTTACACAATTTAGAAAAATTACTGTTGCTAATTAGGTCGGACTTTAAAGTTTCTACTGAAGTCCAAACCTTTCCTTACACAAGACAAACAGTTATGGCATTTGGCTAGGGTTTCCGGAAAGCTCTACTTTCGAAAAGAAACCGCCAACTTTTTCACCGCTAAAAATGTGAATATAATGTAGTAATTTTTCAAAATCAAATTCTTGGGTTTTTGAAGGAATTTTAAACTTTTTCAATATTTTATAGTTATTATTAACTAACTTTTATTTTTAAATGCTTTTCTTTAAAAAACTTCAGTGTTAATAGTCCTATAAGCACTCTCGAAAATTGCATTTTCAAAAAGTTATGCTGCTGTAAAATCAAGAAATACCAAACTAACAGAAAACTTTTATCGATTCTCAAACTTCGTAATGTAGGGCTTTAAAATGCATCAGGTCTCAATGCTAGGTGCGAGCAGCACCTAGCATTGAGAAAGTGGTCCCCTTGTTAGTAGAAAAAATATTGTGATATGATATTTTAGATGAAACTTTTTTTTAAACTTTACCATGAATACACAGTTTTTAAATATTTACGTTACGTTAAATATTTTATATTATCATGTATTCATTATATTACCTTTATTTATGAATATTTAATAAACGTTTTTGTTCTGATTACTGTCAATAATATAACACCATCAAACGAATATACTTTTCTTTCTAATTTAAAAGCATGTTGTCTCTGATGCATTTTGAAAAATACATTCTTATTAAATAAAAATTTCCATTCATTGTTAAGGACAACAGAATCTAGTTTATTTCACCAGACTCAGTTTAATCCAAAACAATGCTTTCCAGGACTGTTCATGAGAATGTATTTGAATGATAGAATTAATCAGACACAATAGAATTTCTAATACATAAAATCATTGGTGTAATCTAAAATACGTGCTTGAACAAAAATATTGAAATATGTTTTTCAGATGATTTATTTTTTGTAATTTTTACTGTGAATCAACAGTTTACAAATATTTACGATACTTTAAATTGTTAGATCATCATATATTCCCTATTTATGAATAATTAATATTTGCTTTGGTTACTGTGTCAATATCATAACATCTACCGAAGAGTACATTTTTCCTTATAATTCAAACACATATCACATTTGACGCATTTTGAAAGCTCCATTGTTTTACACAGACTTCTCGTTCAATTTCATTGTTAAGGACAATAGAATCTAGATTATATCTACAGATTATTTGAACCACATTTCTTTCAAGCTTGGTTAATGGTAAAATATTTGAATGATGAAAGGATTCCCAGAAACTAGAAGTGCTACTGAGTTGGTTTAATTTTAAACTTTAAGTCAAATAAAATATCGTAAAAAGAATTTTTAGATGAATTCGTTCTCATGAATAAACAATTAAATATTTACATTAAATTATTTAATTGTTATACAATCATTAGTTAATTAATTGTGTTATTCTTTTTCATGACTGACTGATTAAATTCTGTTCTTGTTGCTTTAAATAATCTCATACCTCTCAAACAGTTGATTTTTCTATCTGATAATAATGGTAAGGGATCTCTTATACAGTTTGGAAGATGCATTGATATTACGCAGACAGATAGTCTGTTTTTATTCTAAAAGAGTATATAATACAGAATACATCAATAGACTCATTTAAAATTAATAGACTGTACTGTAGCCGTGGATAAGAATGAATCGGAATAATAAAATGAATTACACAGGATAGAAGTGTTATTTTCTTTAAAGGAAGTTTCCTTCAAGTACACAAATTCATAAATGCTCTTATTAAATAAGGAAAATTTTATTTTCCTTTATTACTGGTGCCAAAAGCAAATTTTGCAAAGAAAAATGATGTCTTGGAGCATGAATTTATATCAAGAAATAAGTTAAATTTAAACCACACAGTAGGGTTGCCAGTTTGGCCTCCATTTGTATCCCTAAATTTAGACTTCACACCGGAACTATCTGAAGAAAACACGTTACTTTAAGTAATCAAGAAAAGTCTGTCAATAAATAAAACTGAAAATACTCTTTGTATTTTCTGGTGTGAATCAGAATTTTCTGACTGAAAAGGTAGCCCAAACTGGCAAACCTGCCACCCAGTATTTCGTTAAATAAATCCGTTATAAAGTTTTAAATAAAAATTCTGGCGTGAAATATTTTTTTTATGCTGCAATGCGGCAATGGCGAATGAGAAAAAAATCTGAATGATATCATGAATCAGATAGAACAGAAGTGCTAATAGTCTGTCTTAATTTCAGTAGACAAAATATTATTAATGAGTAATTTTAGATGGATTGATTTTTGTAGTGAATTAACAGTGTAATATTCAGATTAGGTTCTTTAATTTTCAAATCATCAATTTTTTTATTATGGATGATATTTTGTTCTCGTTGCTGACAATAATTTCCCATCTGTCAAAAGATTTGCTTTTTGTTTCTAATTGTAATAGTATAGTACTTATTATGCAGTCTGGAAGATGAATTATTCTTAACTAGACAGTGTATTATAAAACACAGTGGAATATAGATTCAGACGTCAACACATTTTAATACAAATTATTGCATTCCAACTGTGGTTAATGAGAATAAATCTAAATGATAAAAAGGATGAGAGAGAATAGAAGCGCTACCAAACAACATTGATTTCATCTTAAACTCTTTGTAGAATAATGTATAACAGTAAGAACTTTTTGCACATTTTTCCAGAAAAACAGATATTCCACTGTATTATTATAAATGCTTTTACATTATATTTCAGATAGATTATTTTTTTAATGAATAGGCACTTTTATTTTCAATTGAAATTGTGAACTTTTCTCTTATGTTCTATGGTTATCAAAAACCCATATGAATAAAACTATTTGTTGATACAATAACTCATAAGTTTTTCTATAGTCTTAATAATAAAAGTATTTACATTATCATAACGATATTGCATAAGGAATTTTGAAATTTGTCTTTTTCATGTATATATTTATATGCATGAAAACATACACTCAAAAATGTATTTTTGTTTGTCAGGATTATCTTCATTGATAGCCAGTACCATTATTGGAATGTAACTTTTCCATTTACAACGTCTTAAAATGCGACGGACGCTTGATTTACAGCAGCCGATCTCATGACATTTGTCTTACAAATTGTTTGAATGCTGCGCGATAACTTTCCAGTTATTTGTCTTAGCTGTTGAAGTTCGTTGATATTCTTGTTCATCCGGAACGTAGTCTATGAACACCATGAACACTTAAATTTGTTTCAAACTTATACCGAATAAATAGTAAATCGTGTAGATAGATCTGCATGAAATTCCCTGCGATATTGTCTTTGTGCTTCTGATATATTTTCGTACATCCAATAGCATTTTAAAATAAATTTTCATTTTTCAAAAGTTAATCGTGATCTACGCATTATTTCCAATTAATTACTCACTGAAAAGGAAGCAAAATCAGAAAATTTTGACATGTTTATGTTTGGGACATCCTGTAATATAAAGCAAAACTGTGTCCTTTTGAACCGTTTTGACGTCATAGTTACGGCGACATCACCAGACTAATTTATTCCACTTTTATTTTTTTTTTTTTTACTTCTGAACAACTCACATTTTTTTTTTTCTTTTTTTTTTTTTTTTTTTTTTTTTTTTTTTTTTTACCGGCGAATAATAACAAAAATGTTCCATCAAATGATTTTTTTTCTGCAACCAAAATCTTAGTTCTTCGTTTATTTTATGGTTTTTTAAATATATTTTATGCATGGTTTTTTTAACTTTATCTCTACCATGTGAACTTAAAACAATATAAAACGTTAAGCAATTGTTTCGGCTGATATTCCATAACAAAATAAAAATTTTATTAATAAATATGTAAAGCACGATTAATAAAAAACAAAATTAATAGACATCGAGCCAAATTACGTGCTTAAACCGAGCGATGCTTGATGATTTCTTCAGCTGTTAAATACAGGCATGCAACTAATACAAAACTTTCACTTTTAATAGTACATTATGTAAATTTCTTATTATTTTTCACATGAAAATTCTTTTTGGTTTTCGTAGAGTGCAATCAATCAATCAATCAATCAATATATATATATATATATATATCATATTAAATATTAGAAATCCTTTTGAGTTTTCAATATAAAAAAATCCCTGCCGGCTCGGGCCTACAGGCGGAGGTAGATTTCGATGTTAAGTACTAAATTCTCCAACAAAACTTAAATCAAGATTAGAGAAAAAACACAGTTTCTTCACAAAGAGCGAGCTGTAGGGAGCTAAACTTTTTGTGAAAATTGTAATATACACGAATACACACACACACATATGTATGGAATAGGTTTAAAAAATGGCTACAAAAATTTCAGAGAACCTTAAAGTGTTAAAATATGTTAATATTTCCATAGTCGGGTTTTTATCATGTTTTAATACGTTTCTTCAAACTTACATGGCGTTACATATTCACCTGCTGAGGTCCATTATATTTCCAATATGACGCAATATACATATTTTTTTAATTCGTCAAACTATTTATTTTGAGTTTTCATGCTGAAATCTTGCTCTAGGAAACTTATGACGTAATATTCAATTTGTTTTCAATTTGTCAAACTATTTAATTTTACACGTGAAAAATTTTGCAAAATAAAAGTAATTGTTGTGGTGAGAATTTTATTATTTGTTTTTTTTAATTGTTGGCAACTGTTATAACGAAAAACTTTTATTTTTTTCCTGCCATTGTTGTGTAAGAGCTGGTTTTATCAGAATCATGTTAAGACAGTATTCAAAATTTTGAACCCTCCCCATTTCCACCCTCTTGGGCCGAATTCGCCCATTTTCAATCGCCGCCGAGATATTAGCCATCTCAAAGTTGTTGGAGAGTTTGAAGATGATTCGTGCATAATTGCGACTTTTATCGTGCGGACAAAATTTAGTACATACATACATACATATATATATATATATATATAAACTTTTTAGGTGGGGGTGGTTTTGGGTTCCTGGGGTCCTATAATGAAAAGTTATGAAGGAATTTTTCAAAAGTCGCACCATAGTAACGACTGCAATAGGTAGTATTTCTTACGAAATCTACCTAAAATGGCTTTTATCTATAATCTGTAACCCGGTAATTTCGGGTTGTATCCCTTAACATATTTAAATAGGTAATAGGGAGATTTCGAGAGGAACAATTCTTAGTTTTCAGATTTTCGAATTAGGGGGACCAGCTTAAAGGTTTAATTTTTTTTTTTTTTTTTTTTTTTTTTTTTTTTTTTTTTTCTGAGTAACATTTTATTTTCTTTTTTGAAACAAGAAAAGTATTTTATAAATGAAATCAAATTTTACAACATAATTTTCTAGACAGAATCAGTAATATATTCCACTATTTTGATGTCGTTTGTCATAGTTTCCATGAAAGTTATATGAGAAATAAGACGTATTTTAACACACTTTTAATAAAACATAAAACGTGTTACCGAAATTCTGCAAAACAAAATTTATGCTAGCTGCAATTCTAGAAATTTAAACAAAACTTTAACAAATATATACAATTTTTAAGACCATTTACTTAAATTCTAAAAGTTTCCTTCAATTTACATACGTGGAATAGCATTCCATTTAACTCTTAAACAAACAATATTTTTTTAAATAAAATATTTCTGATTATATATATTTTTTTTTTTTTGTTAAAGGAAAATTCTTTATTCAAAACTTATAAAAATGCGTGCGGCAGATTTCAGTTTTTAATCATTTGCGTTAGCTAGTAATATTTACCCTTTTATTGATTTTAATAATACCTTGATCCCCCATATGCATTTAAACACTACACTTATGTATTAGTCCAGGCAATAAGGGATTTTACCTGAAAAATTAATGGTAGTTCTGGAAATCGGCTTACTGTATGTTTTTTGGGTTGCTGAATCCGAATTAGTAACTTCCCACCAAAATTTCCCCAGGTAACACCCCAAATTTTGGTAAAGTGCCCCCCAAAAAGGTTTTTATTAAAAAGATTAATTGTTTAATTGTTTTAGGGAAAAAGTATCTACAAATTTGACAAAAAAGTAGACAAAATTTGCAACAAATAAGATATATGACATTATGACGTGGGATGAATGGAAAGGGGGGATCTGCCTCGGAACATGCGCCGCGGTGCTGTGTGGAGTAAGTTGCGCAATTCCACTTTAATACTCACATCGTTTACATTCGCCCTAACGTCTCCCATCCGAACTTTCCCTATAAGGTTTACTTTAAGTTTTTTGGGTGTCTGAATCCGAGACAGATTCCCACTCCCCATTCATACTATATCATACTGTCATATATCTTATTTCTTGCAAATTTTGTCGATTTTCTGATTTTCTAGATACTTTTTTCTCTAAAACAATAAAAAAAATGATTTTTTTAATAAATACCTTTTTGGGGGGGCTTTTTACCAAAATTTGGTGGTTTGCCGGGGGAAATTTTGGTGGAAAGTTAAAAATTCGGATTCAGCGACCCAAAAAACATATAATAAGCCTTTTTTCCAGAACTACCATGAATTTTGATAGGTAGATCCCCTATACGGTCTCTATTGCCTGGACTATATTTTCTTAAGAAACTTCAAAGATTTCATTAAATTCACAATTTAAAAACTTAATATAGATTTCATTAAATTCGAGATTTCAAATATTCTCAAATTAAAAAAATAAAAATCTATCAAATTCTACACTTTTCTTTTATTTTAAATACCTGAAAATGCATTACATTTTATCTACGAACAAAAAATTTATCTTATAGTAACATTTTCTGAATATACTTTTTTCTTTTAAAGAAAAAAAATCTTTATTTGAAAAAGTTAAGAAAATGCATCCAGGCATCCAGTAGCTTTTAGTTTTAAAAAATGGATTCATTAGTAACATTTATGCTTTCGTTGATTTAAACGGTACCGTAATGCCTTATATGCAAATAAACGCAGTTTTTACAATGCATGTTTTGTTTCGTAACTTCAAAAAGATTATCTCTACAAATCTTTTCTTGTGAACTGTCTGTTTCCGGCTTTCACATTTCAAAAGAGAAAAATAAAGCTACCGATTTTTTTTTAGCGATAGAAAAGCAGTTGTTACATTTATTTGCTTGATTTCTCATTTAACGATTTTTTTTCTTTTAAGAAAAATTACCTTTTATTGGAGTTTCCTTTTTAGGATTTCTATTATAGAAATGTCGATAATGAATATTTTTATTATAGTGAAAGTTTTATTAGATGTATCTGGCTATTCAGATAAACAAAAGATGCGCTACAGTTAGACAAATAACGAATCTCTTGTTCCCTCTGAACGCTCATAATATGCTACAATTAACGAAAGAATTATTAAATGATGGCATTTCTCTCTCTCCAGGTATCTTATTAAAGGTAAGCTAACATTAAGTATTAATTTTGATTTATTTATTGAATATTGCTACGAATTTTACGTTTACAGTATCGGGAAAATACAATTTAATGTAACTTGTTTATGCGTTTAATATTTATTCTTTTTAAATAGTACATTTTCTTTTGTAAAGGTGTTTAAAATTTAAAATAGTACATGACATAGAATATTTCTCATTGTTAAATAAAACTGTGGCATCTACATTTAAATTTTTGCTAAAGCAGTATTTAAAATTCTAATTTTTTTCTTAATACATATGTGTGATAATATTTTTCGCATATTTTAGTTTTTAAAAAGTGGGTTCATTAGTAATAGTTATGATTTTCTTGGTTTCATGTATATCCTAATCACTTATATGAAACTAGTACATTTTTTTATATATGGTCTTCTTTATGAACTTTAAAAAACGACATATCTGCACATTTCTCATATAAGAGTTTAATTCTTGATTTTACATTTTAAAAGTGAAAATCAATAACACATTTTTTAAAAGCAAAAACAAAAAAAAAAAAAAAATGAATAAAAATAAGAATAGAAGTTTAAAACGGAGAAAAATTTTATTTTCTCCTGTTCCTGTTTATTTTTTTAATGACAAGTAGAACTAGTTTTAATTTACGATAGTTTTTAGAGCTGTTTTCAAATAAACGCATGCTCAACAACGTATGCCTTCAAATAAACATGCATATATTTTGTATGTTAAAAATTTCATTAGATAAATCTAAAGTTTTAATAGGGTTATGGTTAAATCAAAAATGAAATATTTATGGGTGGTTTTACGCTTAAAACACAATATTATTAGAGAGTGATTTTTTCTGTAATGAAAAAGCCTTCTGCGTGTGAAATATTAGTCAGTTAATTTTAACAAGATTTTGAGCTGTTGTTTTGAATTTATTACTGTATTCTATTCTAAAACTTGCGATTATTTTACAAACTAAATATAATGTATTTAATATATCATGATTTATGTATTTATGTTTTATGTTTTGTGTTTCATGGTAAATTTAGTTCTCACCAAAGGAATTCAAAACTAAAATGGTACAAGACATCATCAGCTTCTTTAAAAAACTTTAGTCAGAGATACAGACACACATACACGCACACACACGCGCATGCTTATATATATTGATAAATCATACTTCAGATAATTCTATACGCGGGAGAAAAGCATCTAACAAACCATAACTAAAATATTAAACAACAAAACTATGAATAATTAAGAAAAATAAAACTTGAAAAACAAAATTTGAAGACAGGCGGCAAGCCTGATGACTTATGCTGTGGGGTTAAAAATGTTTTACTTACAAAACATTCCCCCTCACCGACCAAAACTTAACAAATGAAAAACTAAAAACTGCAGACTAACCCCAAATAATCAAGTAAAAGCCATGATTATCCACACTGCAAAACTATATCCGTCAGGTGTCATCTAACGATAAATCACTTGTATCGAACAATTTTAATGTTTTTTTCGATAACTTTTATTCTTGATAAAGTTGCAAGTTAATTTATTCAGAAAATGTATCGGGAAAATTTGTTTAGTGGCGTTAATGAAGAAGAAAAAAAATTCTCCAACCATTTCATAAACATTTGAACACAAATTTAAAACACAGTTCAAACCATTTAAATTTATATTTCTTAAAATAGAAATATTCTTGTTATTATTGAAGTTTAAAATTTTTATTGTATGAAAATCAAAGTAATTTCTTTTAACGTAAATATTACTAACTAAAACTCCGTTTGTATTCTCTAATTTACCATCCAAGTAGTTGACTGTGTTTTCATTTTCTGAAGCGCTTTTTAAAATTAAAGTATTCGAATAACAATTAAATTTATGAATTTCTTTATTGTTGTTCAACTTATCTACCATAATGTCATTTATATATCTATATATCATTAAATCTTTTTCAACAATAATCCGGCTTCTTATGTAAACAGATAAATACCTCCAAGTATGCAACTGCAACTGCATCCCCCCCCCCCCCCTCCTATTGGAATACCTCTCACCAGTGTATATATATATATTTCCCTCAAATAGATGATTCTTGCCAGCAACAAAAATGAAATAAATCAGTGACCAGTTCATTACTGACATCCTTTTTTTTTTAGAAATCATGATAAAATCCATAACTTTGTGCTTAAAATTATGTAAATTTATACTATTATAAAGATCCACAAAATTATATGTATAGAATCCTATAATGTTCTTAAATTTTATGAGTTTTTTATTAGTTCATTACTGCTTTTTATTAATATCCACGAATATTAATTTATAGCTTGATCGAAAACCTTCTGTAATATATTCAACAATCATTTATTTTCACATTCCAGATAAATACCAAACCCACTGGTTACAGTTCTCAAGTAATTGTTTTTTTAAGGAATTTTAAAATCATTACTAGATAAGGAATTTCTGCACTTTTTTGCTTAGATTTTATATTTTTATAGAACGCCTTCACTCTGTTTGCAATGAGCTGTTTAGAAGATTTCAGTAGTTGATAATTTCTCTGATTATTGCAGGTTTCCCTTAGAATATGTCTGTATAATTGTTTGCATATTATAGCATAGTTAGTATTTGCTTTACCCACATACGTAATGATAAACTTATCCTGGAGATTTTTTACTGATTTAATCAATATTTTGTAAAATTCTCCTGAGACACTTGCAAAAACTTTATAGTTAAAAGCGTTGAAATTGTTTTAAAATGCAGTATCTCCATTCCTCAAAAATAAAAATGCTTTATACCGTTTTGATGCATCCACGTACTTCGCTTTTCTCATTGGATATTAGCTCTGTCATAAGGCAGATATTTGTGCTCCTGTGGATTCACTATGAAGATTTTATGCGCTACCTTGAAGGGGACTTTTTGAATGATATCATCTGTTAAAAACAGCTGCGGCATCTGGAGGATGGCTTCTGATTTTTTTGAATTTATCCACAAACATGTTCAATAAATATTCTGTGCTCTATTTTTTGAGAAACAAGTATATCAATAAAGAGGTTTTTCATAAACAGTTAGTCTTGTTCTTTTCTGGGAAACATAAAAAAAATCCGACGTTTGCTTTTATTATTTTTAATTCTCTCGGCTCTATGCTGGTAATGACTGCACTATTGTCAATTATGGCCGCTCATTTAAGTAACAGTATGCTGCTGCTTTTAAGATGCAATCTGAGCTCGAATTACTACAAATAAATACAATTTTCTCTCCACGTCATTGTGTGATCGTTGGAATATACGAGTTTTGATTCATTAGCCATATAATAAATTTCATGGCTGCTCAGCGGCGTAAAACAATTTCGACATTCAAGTAATGACTTTACACTGTTTAAATTGAGTCTCGTCATCTATATCTCTATGATATTGGGTAATTGAAAAAGCTCGTGCCCGATTTTCGATGAATGGAGTTTCGAAAAGTATTCAAGTTGTTTTAAATGGCGAAATACAGTCGAATTGTCAGCATTTAGTCTCTTAGCAATCTCTTCAGTAGTAAGCAAGGATTATTATACAATAAATCACAGATTAAGTCATTATCAATGCGAGAAGTTCAGCGAGAGCTAATTTTATTGTTCAGATTACCATCATAATTTCGAAATTGACAAAACCACTTTTTAACTGTCCCAAGAGCAGGAGCACGATCCAAAAAAAAGTCTTGAATATTTTTAGTAGCACGTCCAACATTCACTCTTTTTTTTTCACTCACATAAAATAACGGGATGGAAATTATTAACTTTTCAGTTTCCATTTTGAATATTGTCCTTCCACGCAAATTAATTTGAAAAAATTTTAGTGTTATTTTCATCCTTGACACGTGTAAATAACTGCTATTTAATAATATGGCTGCAAAAGAAACATCAGCACAGTAAAAAATGCAAGCTACTGCCATCTATAAAATAGGGCACGAGCTTTTGCAACCGCCCAAAATATATATTGCGACTGTTTGCATAGTTCTTTGCATATTTTCTTCATTATATAAATGCCCTAAAAATATTCATAATATGTTTCAGTTAAAAAAAAATGGGTTAATTAGTAACATTTATAATTGTCTGATTTTAACAATACTTTAATCCCTTATATGCAAATAAATGCATTTTATAAAGTATATAGCCTTTCATCAGAAACTTCAAAAAAAGTTTCTGTACTTCTTTTTGCCTCCTTCCGGCTTTTGCATTTCAAAAGAGAAAAATAATACTACAATTTTCTTCTTAGAGCACAGAAAAAGAAAATACAAATTTAAAAAACAACATACTTGCATTTTCTGCCTCTTAAAGAGAAAGGGTTGTTCTTTTGTTGCACGGATAATTGCTTTATTCTTTTCTCGTTTTTTCAAAACTGTAATACAAGACGCAAGAACAGAGATCATGAGTATCTCCTTTATGTTAAAAATTCCCCTAAGGGAATCTAAACGTGGGAATGGTGGACGCTATTTTTTTTAATTTATTTATTTATTTATTTATTTTTTATCATGAAGATATAAAATTTTGTGCAAATATGCATTTCACCATAAGTATATAGAACAAAAGAAAAGAAGAAATTTCTTTTAAAAAATTTCCAATATATTATAATTTTAAGATTTTTAAAAATTAAAAAAATTTAAAACATTTTAAAATGCTCCATTCGTCTTAACTTTTGGAATATTTCCTCGATTTTACTTTTTAATCACCTAAAATATTATTACAAACAAATGTGTGTATCGATATTTTTATATCTTAAATAGAGACCTTATTTAGAGTCTTTTTTCTGAGTTCCTTACCGATTTTCAACAAACTTTAATAAGTTAAAAATCAAATTTAATTATTTTAATTACATTGAATTTTAAAATGCATAAACGTTATCTATGTAAGCAATATCAGGATTCTCACTTACCAATTTGACGAATTTCGATCAAAAATTGAGGTGCATGAAGCATTTCAAATATCTAAAAAACGTTGAAAAATAAGTTTTGAGAAAAACTGATTTAAACCATATTAAAGGGGAAAAATTGTTGCTCTACAAAATTAACTCAGTTATAACTGTGCAAAAAAATTATTGCATCTGAATGCAGTTTTTCACAAATGATTCTGTATAAACTGAAGAAAAATAATACACACAAAAGAAAATTTTAGTTATCGCTCAAATAAAGGGCGACGGTCCCCTTAATTGACAAATAAGTTAGATAAATGATTAAAATTATTATCTCAATCTACACGTAAGGGGACTATAAATATTTTAAATAACGAAAATCATTTGAAGGTCGATTGCTAGACTAGAAATCCCGTAATTAATTTACACAAACACATTATTTTACATTTATTTGTGTTTTATGGAAAATTTTAAAAAAGTAGTTAAATTCTAGAAAACAACAAAATTCTTAATATTCTACGACAAAATTAATCTCGACTAGAATTTTAATTCGACATTTCCTCTTTATGCTTCATTTCTTCTTTATGTCTGTCGATTATATCTGCAGTTGAAAAAATAAATAGTTAAAACATTGTAATAAAATGTTTCAAATCCATAAAAAGATTATTACGATTTTTGATATAACTTGAAAAATAAAATTTGTCCGTTTTTCAGGTGTAGAGTGGGTTAAGGATTTAATTTTCTCTAAAAAAAAAAGAAAAAAGAAAAAAAAGATTAATTTTCTTTCATTTTGGGTCGGTTTTGGGCTGATTGCACTGAGTGCATCAATCCTTTAAATTACAATTATTAATAACTATAAAAGAAATAAAATATAATTTGAAATTTAATTGCATATTTAACACTTTCGATCCTGAATTATCTATGTATTATTGGGAAACATTACTTTTACATAATAAAATTAAAAGTAGTTATTCAACTCACAGATGTTAATGTTTACTGAAATTTAACGAATAGATTATGTACTGAAACCTTACGAATGTAGTTATTTTGCGTGTACATTTAATAAGACAAAAGTATAAGGAAGTTGTTGATATTAACAAAAATAATTGTTCAAATAAAATAATACGCGATGAAACATGTATCCTAATGACACGACGTCAGGCCGAACGGTTTAATTAAACATGGCATTTATTAAAAAAAACACACTATAAAATAACCCCTTACAGATGTTATATAAATATTATTATATTTCAATTATTAAAAATATAATCGGCCAATATATATATTTCGGAAATCCTAAAACATACCAGATACTTTCTTGTTACTTTAATAGATGTGTATAATTATTGACAATACACATTCTCATATAGTTATTTCA
Source organism: Maratus speciosus (assembly GCA_963932465.1). NCBI lineage: Eukaryota > Metazoa > Arthropoda > Arachnida > Araneae > Salticidae > Maratus > Maratus speciosus. The sequence goes on along the minus strand of OZ010799.1, from coordinate 366,764,492 downwards.
CAAAATTTTAAATGCAATGGATTTATTTTGCTGAAATACGCTTGACAAATAAGAGGAAAATATATTGATGTTGCCACTGAATATTTATTAGTTTTTTTTTTTTTTTTTTTTTTTTTTTACAAATTTTTAGAAAGAGTAGAACTTTTATCCTTCTATTTGGGAAATGGCTTCATTTCTCCTAAAACTTATTCCCATGCATGCTATTTTTAAAAGGGTTTAAATTTTTATCATACTATTAAATATGTTTATATAACGTGGAATATCTCCTTTTAAAACTCCGCAGATTTCTGGAAAATTTAAACCTGTATTTCAACAGGATGCAAATTTATCAGAATAAAATCCACTTGGAGCATTATAATTTCGTAAATAAGGAATTCCAACTTGTACCTACTTCAAGAAAAATACAGTAAAATACCCTCCAAACATTAGATAATTAGGATTGTTTCAGCAATTTTACTGAGAATTGTGTAATTTTGAAAATTTTGATGAAAGTATTATGCACAATGATGCATTTTCTACTAATCGTTAATACGTTACGAATAAATATGAAGAATAACTTTAACAGGTGAACACAACGGGTACTTTTTCGATTAATGTAAAAGAATGTCTTTTACATTTGATGAGACATTAACCCCTTAACGCTCGAATTAAATTACGGTTTAAAAATTCAAATTGCTTATTGGCACCACTTTTATGAAAAAGAAATATTCACCTTTTTTAATGACAGGTAAAACGATACTAAAATATAGCCAATTTCACTATTTTATGAAACTGGTGGGAATCAAACAATCTGAGTAAAAACACAGCCCGTGAATATAACGGGAGCGAGAATTAAGGGGTTAAAGAAAGATATTATTTTAATCTGAATGTGTTTAGCGTTTTATTTCAGAATCTTTTTATTTTTAACGTAATAAAAGAAAATACAGATCTTCATTCAGCTGAGATATTCCGCAATTTTTTATTGTAAAAGTCAATTGTGAACCTGTTTTCATAGCAGACAGAATTATTATTTTATTTTTCTCTACAACACATTAACCCATTAAAGACTGGCTTTGCTTTTTCGCAACATCAGGTTTGTGATTCTGTTATTTCCTTGTAAATATGTTTTTCAACAATTGTATTATTACATATTTTTATATGACTTTCATTTAAAAAAAAAAAATTAATTGATTCGAGTTGTAAAAAATTAGAAATATGAAAGAAGTAGCATGTTTTGCAAATTGTTATTGATACATTTTGGATTATGCTCACAGATGCACTATAACGAATGAAACAAAATTGAGAAATTCAAGATACAGATATTGTAGCCTTCAAACGTTAACTATGTATAATTAATTTAATTGTACCGGTACATAGCAAATGCTTCAAAAATTTTCATATGATAAAAATGTTGTTGGTTTATACTTTTAGCAAAATATCACATCTCACATAAAAAAATCTCTTAATTACACATTAATATGTATAAAATAAAATTTTATTCCATTTGTGTCAAGTATAAAAAGGTGCGGTCCTTAGTAAGCTAGGGTAGGGGAGACCGGGGCTAGTTGGCTACAGTGGTAAGTAGACGCAGTACTCATAAATCGCCTGTTTGTGGATAGATTGCGCAACCAGTCACAAAATTACCTTTCTTATTGCTTTTTACAATCCTAATTGTAGTTTTGCTGCGTTACTTACGTGCAGTGGACATTTATTACGATTTTTCTGTTTTTTGCACTCATAAGTAATTTTTTGTTGCTTCATTATTTTTCTAATTTCTAATACTTATCTTAATAATTGCGATTTAACTTGTGCAGTTTTTCATAGTGTATGATTAACTGTACCTGCGCCATATGTGATTTACTTGGAATATTTATGCTTAAAGGATTACGTGTCCCATTTGTGAAGAAATTTATTATGGGGCTAGTAGTCGCATTGAACAGGGGCAAGTTGGCTCGGTGTTTGTTGTGTGCTGGTAGCTTGAAAAACAGCAAACAGCGAGAAAAGTGGTTGCAATGCAAGAATTTGGGCACACGAGGCTTGCCCAAACAGAGACACTCGATTTTTTAATTGTGACAACTATAACTCTGATGATGATATAGGGTATGATAGAAGTTACTGAATGTTAAAGTTTTATTCGTTATTTTTATGTCTGTATAATTTAGAATTTACATTGTACGGCTAAAACGCCTTTGTTTGAACTTACTGGTAATAATGAAATTGATTTCGCTGAACTGCGTGTTTTATTTGAGCTCCATTTAAATTTTTATAAAGCGTGTGCCAATTTACCCCATAGGTATAGGCAACTTGCTCCGTGATGGGGTAAGTTGGCGCTCAATTTTCCTTTTACTTTATGCTTCCGCTAAACATAAACTGCAAAAGCTACAAACTCAAAACTCCAGGTATTTATAGCCCAATGTCTGTTCTTTAAAAGTACAGTTAAAGTTTTATAAAAAAACTTAAACAAAAAATTAATAAAAATCAATAACTAAAAACTGCGCCTACTAGCCCCGGTCTCCCCTAACAATAAATATTTGAAATAACGAAAACTGGTGGAAGTTTGATCGTGTATTAGAAAGCCTGTAATGAATTTAGGCTATTACTTCTTTTCAATGTTACTATTTATGCTATATAGAATTATTATATAGAATTATTATATTTTATCAAAATGAAAATAGCAGCAGAAAAGTTTAACTATTTACGACACATTTGTCCTTAAAAAATATATAAAATAAAATAAATAAATAAATAAATAAAAGCAATTTAACAAACTACAACGACCATTTGGAAAACGATTTTTTCAAAGACTAAGATTTAAGACATAAAAAATCGCACCGAGTTGATCCTACATTACGTACTCCATGAATTAAACATTAATAGTGTTATTACACATAAAAATTGCAAGCGACAAAAATATCCACCTGAAACTTACGGATTATCCAAGCCTTTCATTGGCTGTTCGGGAAAAGGCTTTTCAATCGTCAGATTTCCAAGAAATCTGACGACCCATTTTAAATGAAATTTCATTCTTAAACTTCTAAACATCCGACAATATTACTTTTTACACCGTCGCATAGAGAAAAAAATGTACTTTTAAATACAATTTGTTTGAAAGCTGTATCTGAATTTGTTTCTGAGTTATTAATTATTTTTTTGTAGTTTTTATTACTTTCTTGTCATAGTGGCAACAGAAGGTATCCATCGTTGTTAAACGTAAAGAGAAATACAGATTACTGTATAGACCAATCAGAACACGAATAAAATACGGATTAAACCAATAAAAAGCTTCAGATATTCTTTTGATTTCCTACCCTGACAGAGAAGAATAACTATTTTTCCAAATGGTTAAAAAAAAAGGAAAGAAAAAAAGCCTATATTCTATGTTTTTGAATAATCATTTCTTCTTTACACTCTTTATTATATTGTGTCCTGATTATATTTTAAACAAACAAACTTCAATTTAAAAAACGATAATAAAAAAGTTAAAATGCATAAAAATTTTTCTTTTAAAAATTATTGTTTGTTTTACATACATAATCTTGAAACGTTGTATCTGGAATACAAAAACGTGGCAGAACTAGATTTCCAAGATTAATTTTATTGTACGATATTAAAACTTTTGATGTTGTTTTCATATTTAAGCAATATATTTCATTTCTATAAAACATAGATAAATAAATGCAAAAAGAAGTAATAACCTAAATTAGTTACATTGTCACAAATCCACGATCAAACTAGAGTTACTTTACATCATTTCCAGTCTTTCTGGTAGCCTTAGAATACATTCTTTAAATATCCTTATTTCAGAAAATCTGAATTCCTACCAGAAAATTTCAGTAATAAATTGTCCTTCATTCAATGATGAAATGTTTGTTATTAGATAAAGCAAATACTGCTATTTGAAATTTGTGGTGTAAATTTGGAATATCCAAACTAAAAAAAGATCCACTAAATTAGAAGCAGTGATTGTAGCATATATGCTTCCATGGGCATTAGAGGGTTACGGTTCCTGAATATAATCTAAATCACTCTGTGGGGAGATTTGATGAATGATAAAATTCAGCACTTTTGTCTGGCCTACCGCTAGCCATTTTATCGGATACGCGGATAAAAGTATAATCTTGTTTCATTTCCCTTATCTCTCATTTTAGGCTTGCTGCTGCTTTCATAGAAAAGAAAACGCGCGTCTTCTTTACGCCTGACGAAGAAAGACTCAGATCATTCGAAAAGCCTAGCGCATTTAAAAGTTTCTAATGGTGTTTAAAGAAGATCTTTTAGCTCTTATTGATTTATACCTGTTTCATCTTATTTTCTTTGATTGTGCTTCTTCTGGCATTTTAACAATTTTTTATGCTTTTGCACACAGACCCCTTTTGTATGTAAGTACTTTCTTCTCTTAATTTTACTATGAATGATATGACATTCATAAATCATTCTATTATGACAACGAATTGTAAATGATTGATTAAAGAAAATTTTTTCAAGTCTTTGCTTTTGAATTTTTAAGAATATTACATGAAAAACATGGAAATATTGACAGTATTGAAATTGTTTCATTTTCTTTGGTTTTGTAAATGTACCATAAGGGAAAGCTAAAATTTAAATGCATTTTCATGAATTATAAATGTAAAAAAATATTTTTTCATAAGAACGTTTAATAAAAAAGGTAAAATAGAGTAATAGAAACTCAGTAAAAGAAAAAATACTCAGATGCGTCTTTTTATCAATTATACAATTTATGAAACATGTATTTGAATTCTAATTAGATTTTAAAAATACGGAAAATATATCAACTTTACTGTAAACTTACACAATTCAGCAGACATTTCTAAATCTGCATTTTTTTGCATATATATCCATCAATAAGAATTTCAAAACTATTTTAAAGAAATCAAAATGTATAATGCGTATAATAAAAATTTGATTTTCACCCATCAATTTTATTTTTATTAATATGTCAAAACAACTGATTAAAATCAATTGGTTGCCTTTTACGTAAATTGTACTTAATATATATTTTTAAAAGTTGCTAATCTTTAAAAATTACGAAAAATGTATTAATTTGTATGTACACGTACACAATTCAGCCGACATCCATAAATAATAAATGGAAAACCAAAGTAATCCAAATTTATAATGTGCGTAACGAAAAATTGATTTTCACCATCAATTTCATTTTTATTAATAACTCAAAATAACTGATTAAAATTATTGGTTACATTTTACTTAAAATTTATTTAACTTATTTTCAAAGCCTGTTGAATTTTAAAAATTATAAAAAATGATGAATATATCTAAACATCTTTTTAATTAACGCTCATAATAGTACGTATTCATAGTCATTTTTGTTAGCTTTAATGAATTGTCTGAGTGCATTTATTTTCCAAAACAGTTAACTTTTTGTCCAGTATTAAAAAAATGTTTTTTATCATGAAGTTATTAATTAAGTAATTTAAAATAATGCTTAAAAAATATCCGAGATGTAATTTTTATTTATTTTCAAAATAAGCATAACAGTACATAATAGTATTTTCATTACACAAATGAAATATTTCTTTATTATGATTAATCATGTTTACATTCTTTCAGAATGGAATATACATTAACACAGGAATGCAAAGACTTAGGAATTCGCTACTATTATGTAAAATGAGCAAAAATAAATGAAACAAATGTATCATTATTTCTGTTTAAAAATGCCCAAAATTAGAAGCAGCATAAATAGAAAACATATGTTAGACATAACTAGACTTAAAATTTCTTTCTTTTACTTAGTAAATTCCTCAATGTTGAAAATTATTTGCAGGCAGATATTTCGAATGTATGTCCTAAAACTAACAATGCAGCACTATCATTAAAAAAATATGCATTTCAATATTCGCATATTTTTGAAAAGAATAAATGTACAGTATTATCGCTTTGTGAAAAAGTATTGAATTAATTATTTACTAAGGTTGTGTATATGCATGCCGTTGCAACACTTGTTCCATCTGATTTAAACCTTAAATACGCCAATCTTCTTTAAAAGTGGAATAGACAACTTATCAAAAATGCAATTACTCTAAAAAAATGACCACATCAGTTTTCTGTTGCAACGTTTGACCGTTGTAATGTTAGGGTGAGAAATAGGATTTGATAGAAATGAATATAGAAATGAATACAAAATGCGTTTAATGAAAAAACTAGGTTTCATACGATTCATGAGGGAAAATGACGAGTATGTAGTTGATTAGCTAAACAATGCTATGAAACGTTATGAAGTTACAAAAAGTGTAGCAGCATGCATGGCTACCCTTTTATAAGATAAATCTAGTTTTTTGCTGAACAGCTAATATTTGTGCATGAACGAGAAATCTTATCTAACTTTTGTTAAGTTTCACAAAGTGTGAATGAATTTATATTTTGTAAACGTATGTTAAGTAAGTAATATATATGTAATGCATATATCTTCTGACTTTCAGGAGAAAAAATCTGGTGAAATTAAACTTGCTAAAATAACATTTTAAACTTATAGACGAATGCCTTAATGATTCAAAATAAAGAAAAAATGGTCATCAGGGAAAATGTTTTTATTTAACTGAGGTTTAAGTTAAACTTGCGAGTTTAATCTTCCTTACCATTTTACCACTAAAACTTTTTATTTTCTTCTAAATTTTTACTTATAATGAATTTGAATAGTACCCACAGGACATTCAAATAAGAAATAATAACAATGTAGTATTTTTTGTGCAAAATTTTGGTATAACCTTGTCTTACAGGGATGTTAAAGTAGGGACAGTAAGAAAAAAGAAAGGGGACGATATAGGAAAAAAGAGACGGTAAGGGGAAAAATAGGGGACGATATAGGAAAAAAGAGACGATAAGGGGGAAAAAGGGATGATTAGGATGGGACGGTGAGGAAAATTATCACCTATTTTTAGACAAATCATGTTAAGACTAAGTTATAGCCAAAATGTTTATTTATTTTTAGAAACAGATATTTATATTAGACTAATTTAAAATTAATAATAATTTACCTCGAAAAGCGCAGGAATAAACCTTGGGGACGGTAGGACTACAAATAAAAACACGATGCTCGAAATTAATATTTAAATGCTGATTTAAATTCTGCAGTAAATTTCCTGTCAAAGACTTTTAGCCATTCTTTCTCTAGCATACTTCTGCATGAGAAAAAACTTGAAAAAAATTCTGTGGCTGCATCTGAATTGATTTTCTGTTAATTTTAGCAAGAGGAATGGTAAGGAATCTAAAACTCAGGGACAGAGTAATAACAACCGTAAAAATGCGTGCAGGTTAATTTTTTGCTACATATTTATAAAAACGATAGTCCCAGTTTCGGGAAAAAAATGACATCGAATTACTTTTACTGAAACAATTTTATACAGAGAGTTCCAAACTTAAAAATCAACATCAGGGACACGTGACGGTGTAGGAATTTCCTGGTATGTTTGGACCCCCAACATCGTCCAAAACTTATTTATATCGTTAATATTGCTGTACAGTCATGCAATGGGATGTTCCCCAGTATACAAAATTAAAAAAATCTACAAGAATATGTACTAACATAAAAATTATTTAGGAACTTAAAAGTCAAAAGATTGCGATAATGTCCCATATGTATAGTATGATGTTAGCAAGAAGCATCCGTTTTACAGCTGATCTTGTCGTATAAGACCTTCTAGCTGCAATTAATAAAGTGTCGACCAGAATGCCTTCTTCCGAGCTTGATGTATTGAATTATCTGCTTTGCAAAGGAAAAACAGAATTACTACAAGTTTGCAGCTATGTGGAAAAAGTTGTTTATTCATCTACTTAAAATAAAGTAATACTATTTTAAATTCGCAGTCCACTTAGTTTAATGGCATATAGAGAAGACTGTGTTTCTAGTCCCCACTTTTAAGAATATTGACAATTTAGTGAACTACTTGAACTTGAGAGAATTGGGAAATAATTTCTTCCCCTTTCTGTTTTCCTTATTAGTTTTGCTGAATCAATCTTGCTTACTCCACTTTCCCACATCTTCTTAAAATGAACTGATAAACTGTTATTGTACATCTTAAATTTTTATTATGTTTGGATTTGAAGTTGCCCGCCTTGAAAGGGTTCTTAGAGATTGAGAGCAGCCAACTCACTTGCAGAGTCATTTTAAATGTACTCGGTACAAAACAGTTCTGGGATTCCGTACAAATTCTTTGAAATATAATTTTTGTACGTTCCGGACCAAAGACGTAAGAGTTACACTAGGTTAAAATTGTTACGAATCATCTTCAAATGACACAAAACAATTTGCTACTACTTGTACAGATCATTATATATATAATAGTTCTAAGTGTATAACGCTTCCGGAGTGAACTCATCCGGACTACTTCTCTTTAACTTCATCGTACCCCGTTCAGCCATTTTTATTCAAAATTATTTTTTCTAATAAAACTTCATAAAAGTTGCATTTTTAGAAAGATTATTTAAAATAAATTAACATTTGAGAGATGACTTACATTCAATTATATATATATTCTGAAATAACCTCAGTTGAAATTAGTTTGGCAGCTCAACATTCGTTTGTATCGCATTTATTGTGAACTTTTGTGCTTTGTTGGCGCAATCTTTCAGTAGTTAAATTAAAAAAAAAAAAAAAAAAACTCTGAAGACATTGGGGAAAAATGAATAGTATTTCTTATAAAATATAATTAGACTATCAGTAATACTTAATGCCGTGTAGTATATATATATCAATGGAAATAAAATTTTGAATTTTTGTATATTGTACAGAAAATAAATTTGAGAAAGAAATTCTGCTAATGCAATTAATAGTTGCAATTTACTTAAGTGATAAAGGATTATTTTTAATGATCAAAATTTATTACAGGTTTCTTTATACATGTTTTAGAAGAATCAGGATTTAATCTGAGTTGAACTTTTTAAAATTTAAGTTATATAATTATTATTTTGGCGTCTGCTATCGTCAATTAATCTGTGAAGGACTCTTTATTTCTGATTTATAAGAAATTGAAGGTTATTGATTTTTTTAAAGCAATGAACGAAGATGAAAGTTAATTGACAATACACTTTAAAATAGCATTATCAGTTATAATTTGCATGTTTTTTGTGAAGTAGTTCTTCAAATTTTGTGAGTGAAGTTCTTTCTTCCAAATTAAGTTTCAATGATAAATGGGCTGTTTTTATAACTATTTTAGCCCCCCCCCCCCGATCCTATTAGTCAGATAAGATCAAATTTACTACTTCATAATTCTTTTTATAACGCAATGCTATATCATACTTTTGAAAATGCAAACACGTCATTCTGTTGGGCTAGCTTCTAGTTCCATAATAAATATCTCCGTGCAATACCCATTGTATGAGACAAGTTGCGCCTACGTGTGATAATGAGTTTATCATCGCGGTCTATACGTAAGATCATTTGTTTTGAGCACCTGCGCGAGATTTTTTTTTACAATCCTGATCTATATGCAAGATCATTTGTCTATCAAAAAACCTATGACTTCTTAGTCGCGGTCTCTATGCAAGAGCTGTTGTATGCGCGCCTGAGTGTTAGGACGATTCCATAATCGCGGTCCTGTATGCAGAGCCAATCGTTTCCCTGTTTAGCAATCAATTTCAGAGAAATGCCCAATTTGATCAGGTATGGTGCTTCTCTAATGAAATATCATGGTAATTTCTGATCTTTAAAGATGAATCTTTGTTTATTGGCTACAATGAGCCAATCTAATGGGTTCTACAAGTCAACGTTTTAACGATATAACTTTATATATTTTAATCAAAATAGAGGAATGCATACAGGGTGTTTTAAAATTAACTAATAAATACATTTTTCCTACGAAACTGATAATCCACAGCAGTAGATAAATACTTTTAAATTATATTTCAGATAGATTATTACTTTTAAAGATTACAAGTAAATTTTTTTTTCCAAATGAAACAGTGATTTTTTTAACACTTTCGAACAACGTTGAAAAGTGTTTGTGACTTCGGTTTTTCTGTCCGTCTGGCCGCCTTCTAACTCTCGTAAATATAATCGGATTGCCCTGAAATTTTTGTATGTTATTACCGCTAACCATAGCGCAACGAATATTTGAAATGAAGTTTGTATCATGTATAGTTCATTTACAAGGACAGTCAAAAATATACCGTTACATTACGGCCAATGGGAAAAAATCGTTTCAAATGCTTTTAAAGGATGTTACATCCTTTAAAACCTAATAAAAGGGATATGCCTTTATGAAGTGCAATAAAATATGCATTCTGTAGAACATGCGGTGCAAATAATAGTTATTATTCATTTACTGATTCACGAGAAATAATTCCGTTAAATAATGCTATACGGGAAAAATTGTTTTTGTGCGTATTTTAATTATTTTGAACTATTTCATGTATAATGAAATTCATATTCATCCCTGAGGTTTACTGTAAGTTATTTCATGCAAAATACGAAGTACATAGCATTTACAGGGACACACGAAAGATTTTAGATACTAAATTTTTATCCGAAGTAATGTATATTAGCAGTGATTGCTGGAAATGCATTTTTAATTACTATATTCGTTTTAAGTTTATCTAAATTTATGCATACGATGTGGTGTGTATAAATGCTGTACTTCACATTCAGGGCTACACAAAAAATGCGTAAGAGTTACTGCATATGAGCATAAATTGCTTAAAGGTGGTTTTTAAATGAGTTATGGATTTTTACGCTGAGCTACATTTAGTTTACTAAGAGAGGTTTGTAAAAGACAGATAAAATGATATATAGGTCACGCAAAGAATTGGATACATGGTTGTCTATGGAACATAAATTCTGGAAGTGTGATTTCAGTAGTTTTTAGGAGTATGTGAGTATGAATTAAATTTTAGCTAAATAGTGGCGTGCAATGTAGGTAGTAGTTAGAAAACAGGCTTTACAAAAGCACTGAAGTATGTTCCCGCCTATTAGTATAAATTGCTGTAAGAGAAATTTCAACCTCTTACGCGTTTTCTTGCTAAACATATTTTCACATTATATAGTATGTATACCGGTCTACAGATCAAAATACAAAAGAACTGGAATACATATTTGGCTATGGATGGTAACTGCTGAAATCAGTTTTTGAAACCTTTTATGCATTTTCTAAAATGTATACTTAAGTATCATATTTACCCTATTTCCACATATAACGACGTTTTGTTAAAGTACTCAGGAAGTGTTGGAAAGTGTTTCATAATCTATGCTTCAATCATGATTTTTCTTTCTTGTCTGTTATGGTCTATGTTCATCAAATATTCCATAGAAATCTATTTATTTAATGATTCAATAGCGCACAAGATTTTATATAGTCTTAATATTAATAATATTTATATTATCATAACAGCATTGCGGAAAGAGTTTCGAAATTTATTTTTTATGTATATATTTTTATTTCTATACTAAATATATCGTGCTTAAACCACTGAAATTACCAGAAGAAAAAAAGCTGCTGTAAAAAACGATATTTGATGATTTATTCGGCTTTTAATTTCAGGCATGCGGCTAACACAAAAGTATCGCTCTTAATAAATTTCAAAACTTTATTTGAATATATTACTGTTATTTTTTCATAAGGAAATGACTTTTAGTGTTGGTAGGGGTTAATTCAGAAAAATATATTAAATGTTAGAAATCCATTTGAGTTTTCAATATATTTTATTTTTTCGTCTGCGTTCTGTAACTCGGTAAGCCGGGTTTTATCAACGCCTCTAGATATTTGAGAAGCCTTGACACGCGTCACGAAAACGTCACACAAAGCAGGCAAAATAAAGAAAAAAGATCATTCATTGGCTCGTTGATATCCGCGAATGATCTTTTTTCTTTACTTTGCCTGCTTTGCGTGACGTTTTCCTGACACGTGTCAAGGCTTTCTCAAATATCTAGGTGTCGTTGGTTTTATCGCCTGGTCATTTAGATACGCAATAAGGAGATCTCAATAGGAAGAATTCTGAGTTTTGAGATTTTTGAATTTCAAAGACCAAATAAAGGTTTCAGATATTTTTAATTTCTGAATAATATTTTATTTTCTTATTTGAATAACGACAACTACGTAAAATATAAATGAAATTAAGCTATAAGGAAAAATGTTCTACACAGAATCATTTATATTTTCCGCTATTTTGATGTCTTTTGTCATAGATTTCATGAAAGTTGAGAGGCAAATAAAACATATTTGAACACCATTTTAATAAAACATAAAACAATTTCCCAAATTTTAAAAGATAATTCATACCAGTGTCAATTCTAGAAATTTATACAAATTAAAAAATATATATATACAATTTGTTTCAGAACATTTATTTAAATTCTTAAGTTTTCAATTAATTTACATAACTGAAATAGTAGTACATTTAACTGCGAAGAAAACAGTACTGTTTTAAATAAAATCTTTCGGATTACAATTTTTTGTTAAAGTAAAAATCTTTATCCTTGAAACTTGCAAAAGATGTGTACGGTTTATTTCAGTACTTAAAAATAGGGTTCACTTGTGACATTTATTCTGTTATTGATTTTATGCAAATGAAAGATATGTGTATGCATATTATTAACAAACTTCAAATACTTCATTAAAATCTAAACTTCAAATTTTAATTGAAAGATTGCATTAAATCCTAAATTTCCAAAATATTATTAAAGTGTAAAGTTTTCATTTAAGTTATATACAAGAAAATACATTCCACTTATGAACAAACCTATTATCAAGCATACCTATAAACCTACGAACAAATCTACCTATGAACAAACAATACTGTTTCGTAGTAACCTTTCATGAATAACTTTTTTTGGTTAAAGAAAAAATATTTATCCGTGAAACTTGTATACGTCCGATAGATTTTAGTTTTAAAAAATGAGGTTCATTAGTAACATTTAAGTTTTCGTTTTATTGGACAATACTGTAATCCCTTACATGTAAATAAACGAATTTCCTACAATGCCTGTCTTTCTTTCTAAACTTCAAAAAAGGTTTCCTCAACAAATCTTCTAAGTTAACTCCTTTCGGCCTGGTTTTCTCATTTAAAAGATGAAAATTAGGAGGAATGAAAAGAGGAAAACTACAGAATTTTTTAAGCAAAATAGAAGATAAATAACAGTTGTTACATTTATTTCGTTTTAAAAAATCATGTTCATTAGTAACATTTACTCTTTTATTGATTTTAATAAATCCTTGAATTCGAATATTTAAATAAACGCTATGTTTATGTACAGTCGTGGAAAAAATTAAACACCCCTTACTAACTCTACAACAAATAATAGTAGAAGAAAGTTTCTAGCACCAAACGATTGGAAATAAAGTTTACTTTTAAATGATGCATATAAAATTTGCTTAGGGGACATCTACAAATCAAAATCAGCCCAAAATTTGTCATTTTTGCAATGCCAATACCAAATTTTGACAAAATATTTTAGATCTTCGGTTCAAAATATACCTAGATACAAAATTGCATGTCATTTGGATAATAAGTTTTTTTTAATTTTAAACATTCAAAATTTAGAGCTTCTAATGTTAATTTACATATTTATACTTTTATTAAATTCTCCTGAAATTATAATCCGAATGCAAAATTCTTTTGTTTGGTTATAATACTAAAAAATCCAGACATATATGTATTGATAAAAACTTTTCAAAATAACAGACATTGCATTACATTACAAGATAAAAACACTAAAAACAATATAAAAGGACGTTTCGGATTCATTCTGAATCCCTCATCAGCTAATTTCTAACGTAAAAGTCATACTGGGTTTTAAAGATCAACAAGTAGAATTAGCTGATGAGGGATGATTCAGAATGAATCCGAAACGACCTTTTATATTAAAAAGCAGAAAAACCAACGTTTAAAATGCACAAATAATATATGAAAAGCAGCAAACAGCTGTTTCGAATCTACTAGCGAGATTCTTCTTCAGTGCAAAAGGAACAGCGTGATAGAAAAAGCAAAGCTTAGGCTCAGCCTTGCTTTTTCTAGCACGCTGTTCCTTTTGCACTGAAGAAGAATCTCGCTAGTAGATTCGAAACAGCTGTTTGCTGCTTTTCATATATTATTTGTGCATTTTAAACGTTGGTTTTTCTGCTTTTTAATACTGTTGCACAAAGGCTTTCTTTGCTATTTTTATGTCCTTTTATATTGTTTTTAGTGTTTTTATCTTGTAATGTAATGTAATGTCTGTTATTTTGAAAAGTTTTTATAAACATGAATGAATTCAGACATAGTCCTTTTGTTTATATCAAATAAATACATTGAGTTATTAATTTTAAATATTTTATAATATGAATTATGAATTATGAAATAAATATTCGAAAAAATAAGAACTGCAATCAACAATTCTTTGGATGGATTTATATTTATTATGTCTTGCTTCATGTAAATCCAAAATTTCAAATTTTCCTTCCAAGTAGTTTTCAAGTTATGCTTAATAAACTTCAAAATGCTTGTTTAAGGGCCCGTCTATGATGTGCAGAAAGACGTAATCTGAAAAAATATATATTTTGTACGCTGTTATTGAAGCATTTGGGCTGGGATTGCAGTGCCTCGCTTAAGTTCATCTTAGAGCGCAAGTCTGTCTTACGATTTAATCAAAGCGTAAAACTTATTTCAATACCTCGCGATATTACGTTAACCTGGATCCTTTCTACGTTCATTTACTATGCAAATTATCAAAGGATATCCTGATATTGGTAGCAGTCTCATTGAATCAATAACATGGAGATTACAAAAAATTCTTGATAAAAATGGTTTCTATACATCATATTAACCTATCCCCTCTTTTAAATTTAAGAAAAACAAGTTGCTTATTGGGAAGGGGTTGGGAGCGAAAAGTATTTTTGTGTACAAATCTACACATTATTTTCTGCTACTGTTTTGTTAAAGTTCTATCATATGAAAAAAAAAATTCTTATTTGGCGTAATTATATTTTTGTATTTATATAAATTTCAGTATTTTAAATTTTGGTAGCGATTGGCTGCAACTGTTGCTTTTTAAGTTTCGTTATGCGGACCAGGTTGTCCTTTTATACATGTTTTCTTTTGGTAGACGTTTAATTTTAATGTTAGAAACTGTGATGATCACATTAATATGAAATTTCAGAGAGCAACTTTTAATTGGTAGTGTAAACACGAAATGATTCATTTCAATGCTTTCCTCAAAATGTAAGAACACGCGAAATATTTTTTTTTTCTTTTTAAATAGATGCCGATGTATTTACGACAAATGATTAATCTAATTCTAGCATTTGATATATACAATATTTTGATTAAAAATATTTTACATCATTTAAATCATTATTATATCCATACTGTGGTCATTGAGATATATATATTTATTAATTTAAGTTACTCAAATATTTTTAAATTGTTTCCTGTATTACACTGAATATCTGATAGATAAAATTTACTCACGAAAGTATTTTATTGTTAATTAAAACTACTAATTTAATCTTTTACTAACTTTTGTATATAAATCAAAAATTTTAATATTTACAAATACGAGTAAATGCCAACTTAAAGTTCTTACCCATTAATAAAGAGCTTTAAATATTAAACCTTTTTTCCATAGCTTGAAATTTAGATCTATTCGAGTACACAGACTAATTTAAAAACATTTTAAAAGTTATTTTCATGACTTTTAGGTAGGCAAGTTTTCTTGACAATCTGAAGTAGTTTGCAAAACAAAAAAAAAAACTACATTATGGAGAACAACTTTAAAATTGCGCGTCAAACATGACAAATGAGGTGCGTTCGTACTATAACTCGTTTTATATATATTTTTGCACCGCATATTGTACTGAATGTATATGTTAGTGTACATCATAACTGCATAACAATTTCATTCTGTCGAAAGGCTGTAACATCATTAAAATGCACTTGAAAAATTTGTTTGCTATTGGCCGTCATGTAACGGAAAACTTTTGACTGCCCCTGTAATTAAACTATACATTCGATTTTCATAAAATTTGAAATGACTCGACAAAATTTGGCAACAATTATATATTTAAAATTTCAGACCATTCGGAAGGCTGTAACATCATTAAAATTCACTTGTACAAATTTTTTCCTATTGGCCGTAATGTAACGGACAAATTTTGACTGTCCCTGTAATTAAAGTGTACATCCGATTTTCATAAAATTTGAAATGGCTCTACAAAATTATTCAACCATTATATATTTAAAATTTCAAAAGATTTGGTTGGGTAGTTTTTGCTCTGTTATACGCGGACAGACCGACAAACAGACAGACAGACGGACAGACGGACTGAACAACGACTATAGGTGCTACGTATTTATATAATTACGAACGCACCTAAAAAGAAACTTCGAATGGAAAACTATTTTGCCAACTTATTTTTAATGAGTTGATTGTTAAATTTCAAAAAAGTCCTTCCGGCCAGAGCCGGGAGGAAGAGGTAGCTTTCATATTCCTTATTTTTAAAAAGCCAACTTATATCATTCAAACACACGAAGCTCAATTTAGTGGAAACCGAATATAGGATATTCAATACTAATTTTTATCAGTATAATGAATGAGAATTTCGCGAAATTAGTCAGCTTTATTCAAGCTGCTTTTCTTTAAAGTAACTTATATTTGGCTGCAAAATTCGGCGATTTCTTAAAGTGCCTGCCATTTTAAGACAACATGGTGGATGAGGCTAACCAGTGAACTTGGTCGAGACCTTAGTAATTGCTGTGCACATGCTCACTCACATCGGAATCGGTTGATATTTACGAGTGCTGTCGCATGCAAAAAATCAGATTTTTCAAAATGTCACCCACAAAAGAAATTGAAACTGCTATATCTGAGCCATTTTTAAGGTAAAGACAAACAAAAAATGCTACTGAATCCTTATATCAAGGTCAAATACTTAAGAAAGAAACCTTTTTCAATTTCTAAGTTTTTTGCACCTCACTTTAAACATATATATATATATTTAATTTAATGGCCGCCATTTTGAAACAAGATGGCTGATGAATCTGGCCAGCGAACTTGGTCAAGTTATTGATGTATACTATCCACATGCCTTCTTACTTCGAAATAGGCGAATACGTGTGTTATCGCGTGACAAATACAAGATCGTTTCAAAATGTTAGCCATGCTAAAAATTCAAAGTGCTATAATTCAACCATTTTTTAAGATATAAACAAAAGAACAAATTTTCAGAAACAAAAACTGCTCCGAAATCTTTGTATCAAGGCCAAACACATAAAAAAAAAATCTTTTTCATTTTCCAATTTTTTAATACCTCATTTTAAATTTTAAATTTAATTTTTTTTTAAATGGCAACCCTTTTGAAACAAGATGGCGAATGAAGTTGGCCAACGATTTCGGTCGAGACATTGGTATGTACTATGTACAAACCAAGTTACTTACAAATCGGTTCATAAATACGCTTGTTATCGCGTGACAAAAATCAGGTCGTTTTAAAATGTCAGCCACAATAGAAATTCAAAATGCTATAACTCAGCCATTTCTAAAGATATAGACGAAACAAAAACTGCTCCCGAATCTTTTTATCAAGGTCAAACACATAAGAAGAAAATATTTTTTCAATTTTCAATTTTTTGGTACTGCATTTCAAATTTAAATTTTTCTTAAAAATTTAAATGGCCGCCAATTTTAAACAAGATGGAGGATGAAGCTGGCCAACGAACCCGGTCGAGACATTGGTATGTACTATGTATAAACGAAGTTACATCCAAATCGGTTCTTAAATACGCCTTTTATCGCGTGACAAAATTCAGGACGTTTCAAAATGTCAGCCACGCTAGAAATTCAAAATGCTATAACTCAGCCATTTTTTAAGATATAGGAGAAACAAAAACTGCTCCGGAATCTTTGTATAAAGGACAACTACATAAGAAAAAAATATTTTTCCATTTTTACTTTTTTGGTACCACATTTCAAATTTAATTTTTTTTTTAAATTTTAAATGGCCGCCATTTTGAAACAAAACGGTGGATGAAGCTGGCCAACGAACTCGGTCGAAACATTGGTATGTACTATGTACACACCGAATTACATCGAAATCGGTTCATAATTACGAGAGTTACAGTGTGACATAGGTCATATATATATATCAATTTTGAACGGAGGGTGGTTTCGGGGTCTGGGGGTCATGATCGAAGAAAATATACCAATTTTTTTTAAATCGCTTTCCTCCGAACTTCTGCATAGGTAGCTATTTGTAATGAAAGCTACCTAAAAAAAAAAAAAAGAAGAAGAAGTTTAATCATAGAATTATTAACCTTATTTCAAAAGAAAATCACGAATGTAAAGTTATTTTTCTGAAGTAACTTTTTCTGAATATAATTTTTGGGTTACAGAAATAATCTTTATTTTCAAAATTTCTAAAAGTATATCCAGCGAATTTTAGTTCCAAAAAATGCGGTTCATTAGTAACATTTATGCTTTCGTTGCTTTCAACAAAACTGTAAATCCTTATATGCAAATAAACGCTTTTTTTTTTTTTTTTTTTTTTTTTTTTTTTTCAGAACTTCAAAACAGATTAATTCTGCAATCTTTTTCTTGTGAGTTGTTTCATTCATGTTTTCACATTTCAAAAGAGGAAAATAATGCTACAGACTTTTCCAAGAAAAAGAAAGTGGAACAGAAAGTTCTTTTTTATCACCTTTCATTTCATGTTTAACTTTTTGTCAATATAAGAAAAGTGAGCTTTTATTTGCGATTAATTTTAAAACTCTTGTTATATAAACGTAGATCATGGACACTGCTATTATAGTGAAAATTTTATTAGATCAATCTAAACCTTCCGCTGATCAGAACATATGACAGAGTTACTTTGTCGTATTTCCATCATTGTAACTCCCATACACTTTTAGAATTATTGCTGTCAGAATAAATCTTTTTTTTTTTTTTCGAACGTTGGGTATGGGTATTTCTTTACGGATGATTAACTCTATGATTTGTTAGATGACCATTATAACTATATATTATTTTATATCATATAGAATAAAGATATAATTTATAGCACAAAGAATGTAAATGCATGACATAAAAAAAAAAAAAAAAAAAAAAAAAAAAATTAGAAATGCACATATTGACACAATTTTTGATTTTAATACTAAATAAGCGGACTCTCTATATAAAAGCGATATTCATCTGTATATTTTAATATTTCTCTGCTATTTTATTATCCCTCTGTATTTTTTAATTTCACTGCTCACTGTATTTCCGTGTTAATGTCAAAGGAATGTACTCTGCTTTATATTCATAGTCGATTATGCTATTTTAAATTAATATGTTAGAATGATTCATAAGAAATTTTCTGATGACATATCATATTAGTTGAATGTGTTGTTCGTCTCATAAATGATTCGAGATTAACTCCTCACTTTTAACCCTGGCATGACAAGACCGTGTAAATACCTTCACTAAGTTTCAGATTTCAGTGCAATATAAGAACTATTTTATACAATATAATTCTATTGATTTAATGCATTAATTAAATTGCACAATGATTAAGACTATCAAGGATTATAGTCATATTCGTAAGTTTTTTTATGTAATGTTAAAATAATACTTTTTTTATCATTTAAAACAAAATACGGACAAGAAAGCATTACAACTTTGCCTTAATGTTAGACTGACAGAGGGTTAAAATATGAACTAAACATGATTTTTACATCACCATAAATGATGGATTTTCTATTGTTTTTCGACAAAACGTCAAAAATTTAAACTTTCCGGGTTTTTTGATGAGGTGTTATAGTCGTTATTCAGTACCGGTAGTAGAGTTGTTATTCAGTACCGGTAGTAGAGTTGTTATTCAGTACCGGTAAGAAAAATTTTAATGCTCGGTTTTAATTCACTTATACAGACAGAAATACAGGGTGTCCACATGAAACCTACCTCATTTCTAATGTTAATTGTACGGAAACTGTAAGTCCTAGAGATTTGCTGTTTGTAGTATCATGAATAGCAACACAAGAAATTTGGTTTACTGTGAATTTTCCCCCGAAACAGTTAATTTTTGTTGTACATCACAAAATTGCGGAAGCAATCGATTCAATCACACCTGACATGCAGCGCAACACGTAGTTTGAGATTGAACATCAACTGCATATTATGAGAGCTACAAACGAAACCCATATCGAAGAGCATACACAAAACAAATGTAACTTCTTCAGCCAAATAGATGTTCCCGGCAAAATAAACTTGTTTTCATGGCATATCAATAATGCATATAATAAAAATTGTTTAAAAAATAGCAGCAGAATAAGCTTGTTGTGTTGCTATTCATGCTACTGCAAACTGCAAATGTCTGGGACTCATAGTTTCCGTAGAATTAACATTCGAAATCCGAGGTTTTATATAGACACCCTGTTCTGAATGACTCCATTTCAATCGGACCTGGATTATCGTTCATAACTTTAACAATAATGAAACAAATTTACAGATATTGTTAACAAACTTTCTTTACTTTCTATGAAATATGATTTTCCCGAAAATTGCTTCAAATGTCCCCGATTCGCATGCAAACAACGCCGATCTAGTCTCTTCGTATTTCGGAATGTAGCCAACGATAATAATGAGTCACTCACCTAATTAGATGGCAGGTAAAGTGATATTACCACATTTCGCACAACGTAAAATTTAATCGTTGAGAATATCTGCCAAAGATATTCATTAGTATTAAATTAATGAATTGAAAATCCTTGTACCTCTGTTAGTGACACTCAGTATTTATGACTGAATAAATGTATTCAGATCCAGCTTTCCTATTGAACAAAAATGCATACTTTGGGAGGTACAGAAAATGGACTTGGCGATAGAATGAAATTTTTCATGCATATTTTCTGGCAACCTATTTACTGTTTTATATGCACAAATATTTGTGCAATATTTTTACACTTTATTTAACATAAATAAGCCATTAACATATTTTCATATACAAACAGACGTAAATTGTATGTAAAAAGGGATAATAATAATACATATGATAAAATGTTTAAGTATATGTAATTACATGTGCGAACAAGCATAAAAGTGCAGCAAGTTTATTTTCATAGCTGTTTGCATCATTTGGCAATAAATCTCACATTCTGAACCCCGAATTGCGTTAAGTTTCTTTTTTTTTTTATTCAAGGGCTTTTTACTGGAAAAGTATCAATAATTCTGTGCTGCATTGTTCTCTGCAACAGTTACAGTTTGTAGTAGTGGTCTAGAAACGCCCTGTATATTATAGCCCATATATTAATGCGCCCATTTTAGCGCCCATATGTTATACATATATGAAGCGAGAGTTTGACTAGTTCTTTATATTTCTTGTTTAGAAAAAAAAATCTTTGCTGATTTCTTATGATTAATTAAAGATGCCTACACTGTAAAAAAGCCACTGTAAATTTGCCAGCACAAACACGATCACAGTTGAATGTACTGTATCTTCTTTGGTTTCTTGACTATTTAAACATGAAAAATACAGTAGTTGCGTAAAATTAACAGTACAATGTACTGGCAATTTGGACGCATTTGGATGACAGCACAAACTACTGGCGTCCAAATTGCCAGTACATTGTGCTGTTAATTTTACGCAACTACTGTATTTTCCATGTTTCAATAGTCAGGAAACCAAAGAAAGATACAATACATTCAACTGTGATCGAGTTTGTGCGCGAGATGAACAGTACTTTGTACTGTAAAAATGTCTTTTTTTTACAGTGTGCACATAGATAAACTCTTTTGTTTTACTTGAAACTGAAAATAACCTATTTATAAACTATTTTATCTTAATATTTATGACTAATGGAGTTGGGGTTAGCAACAGTTGAAAACATTAACAGAAAAAGAAATAATTGTATGTTAATGCATCAAATCGAGTTCATTAGTAAAATTTATACTTTCGTTGAGTTTCACACTACCTTAATGCCTTAAATGCAAATAAATGATTTTTTTAAATACGTCCTTCTTCAGAGAGTTCAAAAAAGATTTTCTACACATGTTTGCTACATCCTTCCGGCTTTCACATGTCAAAAGAGAAAAACAATACAACATCTTTCTTTTTAACGCGAAGGAAAAGATAAATAGAAATTTAAAATACAACGTAGATGAACTGACTCACTTGTGTGTTATTGAGAAAAGATTTTTTTCTTTTATTGTACGGATAATTGCTTTATTCTTTACACATTTTTCAAAACTGTTAATGCAAGAACATAGAACGTGAATATCGTTGGATGTTAAAAAAATTCCTAAGTGAATCTAAACTTTTAATTGACAAAAATAATTGCATTAGTGATTAAAATAATTACCTCAATTTAAACTTAACAATTATTTAATTTAATTGTCACAAAAGTTTTGAAAGCACCAAAATTGATGGAAGTTTCATCGTGGATTAATAAACATGTGTATAATGTAAACTATTACATTTTTAAAAACATTTTTATGTTTCATAGAAAAAAAAAAATCATAAATTGTAAAAAAACAAGAAAAGTTTTGATGTTGTAGGACAAAAAGAATCTTGCATAAACTAGTTTATCACGATTTTGAAGCCGAATTTTTGCATCGTAATTTATATTTTAAGTTGTATATTACGTTGTTTTTTTTATCAAACCTGAAGCAAACGAAAAAGAAATAGTTAAACGTTATAAAAAAAAATCAAAATCCATAAAAATGGATATTTTTATGTTTTACATAAAAATAGAAATCTTAATAATATTTTATATGTATAGTAAAGCGAGGATAGTTCGCGCGGTAGGAGAGATTGCGCACAAAGAGATTCGACGGGAAGGAGTAGAGTGCGCGCCCAGCGACTCCAGGTAGTTGTACAGCAGTATTAGTGCAGTGTCTACATGAATGTGCATATTTATTGTTCCAAGCGTCTTGGATAAAGCAGTGCTATTTTGTTTTGTTTTTCCAAAGTAAGTGCTTGAATTTTCATAACTGTTCGTCAGAATTTTTATACAACGTCAGTAATACAAAATATTTTGAACTTAAGCGATTTCTTATAAACTACTAACCTGGACTAAGTATGCGAACACCAAAAAAGGCATTTAAGAAGTGGCCATATTTAAATAAAAGGCCGCGCAATCTCTCCTACCAAAACAGGAGAGTTTGTGCATCTGCTACTAAGGAGTGATGGCGCATTTCCCCATAAGTTTAAGTGCTAGAAGAGATAACACAGCTTATTGATAAATTTGTATGAATTACAAATTACGTGTAAAACATATGAATGAATCAATTTTTAAAATAATTTCGGAAAAACACATAATTATCAAAACTAAATTTGGCGATAAATTAATTTGCAAAAAAATACTTTTGCAGATAAAAATTTTATTAATAAATTTATAATACAGTTGTTATTAAATTAATTTTATGTAATTATTTTTGTTAATAAATTAATAATATATTTGTTAATAATTTAATTAAATATTTATATATATATTTTTAATTTATGAGCAATTAATTTGCTAATAAATTCATTTTGTTAACTAAAATAAATTTTCTAATACAATGTTTTGGAAAAGCTTTCACCTATTCCAAGTAGTGTAATGCCATCGAAATCAAAAGAAAACAGAGTGTAACTAATGTTACTGATCCACAAAATATATATGAAAAAAATTAAGAAGGATGCCGCTGCAAAATAAATAAATAAATAAAAAGCTGAAGATAATGTGCTTCCACAAAAAGTGGGATAAAACAACTCAAGGGAAAAAAACGAAGGTCAATGAGGATGAGTGCACTCAGTGTCTGGAACTGTACCAGGAGACAATTTCGACAACTGACTGGATTCAATGCATTGCTTGTTGCAGGTGATTGCATGAAAGATGCACGTTTTACAACAATAAGTGCATCGATTGTGGACGACGACAACTTCGGTTAGCAAACAAAATACAATGAAACTGTGGAAATCGAAATGAAGTAATTTTCAAGTTAACCATGTTGTCTACTAGGTTAATGTTATTTTGTAACCTTAGTAGGGCTTGCTTTTTGTGATATTTTAATCTTCTTAAATTAAAAATTTTAACTGTTGTTAAAATTCTTTCTTTTATTTATTATTTAAACATTTGGTTGAAATATTCACTCCTAATACAATAATATTTACTCACAAAACCTTTCAACAATGTCAATTAAGTGTAATTATTATTGTTAACAATTTAATTGTATTTATTATTAATAACAATCTCATCTACCTATGTGCGCAATCTCTCCTACCCATGTGCGCGTTCTCTCCTACCCTGTAAGGAGAGATTGCGCAAAATAGTTTTCTTGGTTTTATTACTGCTGCTCTATTAATTTACAGTATAACAACAAAATAACAATGGAAAGGCTTAAAAATCAAATGAAGTCAAAATTATTCATGCATAGTTTAGCAAAATAATAATATTTAGATTTTTTATTATTATTTTTTTTTAAATGTGCGCAGACTCTCCTCGCTTTACTATAATAATTAAAAAGGTTTTCATATTTTTTGTTGAAACTAAAAAAACATTGTTTTTCAGGATTTGTAGTTAATTTAATTTATTTTATTTTTAAAGAAAAAACATATAAATCCATGATTTTGTGTAAACGTTATTATAGAAAAATCGATGGAAAAAAATGTTTTCAGATATTTTATTTTAAATTCTTGACGTTCAGCGAAATTCAACATGTACAGTTTCATACGGCAATAATTATTGTAATGTCCTTATCACACTAACTGTATTACATTATTAAATGTTCAAACGTTATATAAATATAATACAAATTAAATTACTTTATCATCTGTTTCATTATCATTAGGATCTGAAAGAGACCTGTTTGTCTCTATTAATCTCTATAATTTACGGGATTAACTTTCGTAAAAATTGACAAATCCTCACGAAATTCTAATATGGAATTTGGGTATTGAACACTACTTTACATTATTCAGCTGTACATCTGGTGGTCGATTTGTTGTTTATTGGAAAGTATGTATATGCATTGGATTTCCTTTCATTTTAAATGAAAAAGAATTACTACCTTACTAGTTTGCAACAGTCGGTAGACTCGAGTTTATCCAAACCATTTTTGTCCTTGCAGGTCAGGTTGAAGGTTGACGCTAATTGTTTCGTGGTTCAGTCGATTTCAACTCTGGCGGGTCCGGTTTGGTTCCCCATTTTTTTCAAAAGAGTATCCATAAAACTGATGAAGTTGATGATAAAACTATATATTTCAATATAAATTGGTAGCGGCTAAATGCCTGAATTTTCTAAATTAGATAAATATAGTTTTATCCAGAAAAAATATTTTATAAACTGTTTCATGTTTCTATATTCCTATTTATTAACTATTTCATTTATTAAAATTTCTGGGGTTTTTTTTAATCAAATTTATGAAATTTGATTTGAAACATAAAAGATATTTGCCAGCTATGCACTGTAGTATACGTATATTTACATTCATAAATAAAAGATAAAATTGATGTTAGAAGCACATTTACAGTATTTTTGAATAATTACATTAAAAGATTGATTTTCTTCCATTTCGGGTCGGGTTTGGATTGAAGTGCATTGAGTTCAAATTTGTATATCCCGATCTACTCAGTACTACAATGTGGTTAAGAACACAGGATTTCAACAAGAACAGGGAGGCCAGAAAGACCCGTTGAAGTTGGCTTTATTTTATATTAAAATACACTAAAATTTATGAACAGCAATGCGTGCCGTGATTGCAATAAGACACCCTCTATTATTCAATTAATAAATGGACTGTGACTTTTTTTCCGTGAACAAACTGTTTTTTGTAGTGTGCACTATTATCTCTTAAGTGTGTTCTGAAATCCAATAGGGCAACTTTATGACATACGTTTTAATTCAATTTTGTTCGGAAATGCATGAAACTAGCAGGTGTTATTGTACAGAAACTGTTATCTACTCCCCCGGGGTTGCACTTATACTCTAAAGCAAAAGCTGGGTTCCCGGGGCAGTCATCCCAGTCATCCCTGTACCGAAACTATGTCATCACACTATTTTTTTCGTTTTTTTGTAAACGCAATAAGTCTTTCAGAAAATAGTGTTAAAGTGGGCGTTTTGAACCGAATTTCCACGCGAAAGAAGAATAATCACGCGATAAAAGGGCGAAAAACGTCTTTGTCACGTGATCAAAATTGCTTATAACTCAATAGGGCGGTTAAAACCTCCTCAAAAGTTTCAACATGTATTTCAA
Source organism: Maratus speciosus (assembly GCA_963932465.1). NCBI lineage: Eukaryota > Metazoa > Arthropoda > Arachnida > Araneae > Salticidae > Maratus > Maratus speciosus. The sequence goes on along the minus strand of OZ010799.1, from coordinate 366,738,364 downwards.
CAAGACACAAATTTGTGAGAATAAAATCCTTATAGAGCATTAGAATTATATAAATGTGTACTACAATTTGATCTTCCTTCAAGAAAAATAATGTAAAATTCTTTAAAAGCATTAGATATTTTGGATTGTGTCTTAAATGAATCCTCTGACAAGTATTGTAACGTCTACAGTTTTGATGAAAGTATCATGATATCTTTTACAATTATAGTTAATAATGTACGAATACATATGAAGAATAACTTTGCGGGTTGAACAAAAAGAGAACCAGTGCGTTAAATGTAATATAATGTCGGGTTCATTTGACTTGATATTAAATAAAGGTATAATTTTAACTCATACTTTCTCATCGTTCTAAAAATAGGACTGAACACATAATCGGACTCTGTATAAATTCTTTTGAATATTTTAACTCAAATTAAAGACGATTTCTTATCTAAGAGTCATTTAAAAATAAATTTGCCTTTATCGAAAGTTTAAATTAATTTTGCGTATTTTTATTACATTTTTTAAGTAGCGATTTTTGCATTTTTTCTTTTTCAATTTTTCAACAAACAAGTGTTTTAAGTGATAAGCTTCAAGAAAAACGCACATATAATTTTATTGATGTATTATTCCATACTTTTATACCAGTAAAATAAATTGTGAAAAAATTCATCTAGGAGGTAAATTGTCCTTGCATTTTTGACTGTCCTGAAAAGAAGAAAGATGGTACTATCCACTACTAGAGAACTTCATCAGTTAGTAATGGATATTCTTTCATTGTTACATTCCAAATATCGCTACTCTACAATTAATTACACATAACAGTCTATCTGACGGGTTCGCATCACGTGCTATACGGTTGGGTGGGAGAGGGAGTAACTCAAACAAAAGCTCAAGAAGGCAGTTTGTATTTTGATATTAATTGAAGCAAACCTACATGCTCTCGTTTTGGTATATTTGAATTTTGTTTTCCTTTGAAAACATTTTCGCTGCTAGTATTTTAAAATGTCACGTAAATTTTTAACTGCGCAGAAATCCTTGGGTTTTTTTGCTGACTTTAGATAACAATGATGACAGTGATTTAGTCGACAATGTGTGTTGAAGTACGTCCAAAAGAGATTGTGGGCATGGTTGAAATTTTAGTTTCTAATAACTATGAATAACATCACGTGAATCCCAAACGGGAAAAAAGCGGAATCAGCAGCCTATTCTACTTCAATTCAAGGGGGGTGGGAATGGTACTGGTCTTTAGTTGTTATTGCATTTGTAACAGCATTAGTTGCTTCATGGAAGCTTACTCAGCTAATTAGTGATGATAGTCTGAGCCTGCTTGGTTTTTGAAGACATATAACAGTCGCCTATTTGGGAATTTATATTCCGGGGAAACCATTTTGCAGGAAACTGGGTATTCTACAGGAAAATGGCGATTTCCATGATCTATCTATCTATCTATTTATATAAAATCCAAGTCTCTGTGTGTCCCTCACGATTCCGGTAGTACCGCCTCATTGAAATGAGTAATTGTTGAAAAAAACTAATGCAGGGTTACCACAGTATCGCCAAATGTTAGCCAACTTGGTGATAGCTGGGTAATTTGGCGAAATTCCCATTTAAAACCATTAATCTTTCATAAAGGAGGTCACCGAAATTTAATTTAAACTCCGCTCTTTTAAGATATTTTTCAAAATCTATGAGTGAGAATTTAAAGTACATCTTTACATCTTCCTCCCGATGCTACAAATAAAATAACCGCCAATAGACGACGTTGTACTGTGTGAGCTCCTAACTGCGCGATTTTAATGTGCTTTAGGTACTTTTCCAGTATAGGTGCCTTGGCGAAAAAGGAAATTTGGCAACATATTTTCCGGGAACCTATCCACTGTTTCATTTTATATACACACGCATATTTTTTTTAAATATTTATACAATTTAATATAAAAAATATGTTTCTCTAATTTTATAAAGAAACAGATGTGATTTGTACATAAAAACATCAATAATATACATATAAAATAAACATATAAAACAAACAAAAACGCTCATCAAGTTTGTTTTTATAGCTGATTATATGATTTGACAACAAATCTGGATATTTTTCCGTTATACGGACACCATGCCAAAATGTATGCTAATGCGCCAATTATTTCAAAATGCTAAAAGATATTTTTAATTTTATGCCAGCAGTTCAATATGAGTTTTATTTTATTGATTTATTTTATAACAGTTATTTGTTCACTTATTTTAAGTATATAATTGTGATTTAATGAAATAGTTCGTAAAAGTCTGGAATTTTCAAATGTTATATTTTTTAAATGCTCACTTTAGTATCGACAATGTTTTTTCTTTTATTTTTCAAATGCTTCAATTCACGTGATTTTCATTTTGCGCCATCTATTACGCTTGGCGACAAAGGTATCCGTATAACGGAAACGAACCCAAATCTTACTTTCTGATGCCCAAATTACACCCAGATTTTTTTTTTAAAAAACGCCAAAGCTCCTATAGTGGAAAAGTAACAAACAGTCTATTATTTTGCGCTATCTGTGTTATAGTTTGTACTATATGTAAGTGGTGTGGAGCGAAGAGTTTAAAAATTAAATATTAAAGTTTCGGCACAGATGTCATATAATACACGCGTCGAATATTGGCGCGATTTTTTTTCTGACGCCAATGTCATATACACAACGGGTACTTAACTGGCAGCAAAGTGTCGTTATTTTGCTTGATATGGTAACCCGGATGTTGTTGTTTATGCTGTTGATGTTTTTGCCAAATTGGCGTATATGACAATTGTGCCAAAGTTTCTATAAAGCAATATAAGACTAAAAAATTAAAAATAAAATAAATGCAAAATAAGACTAAAGAAGAAAGAAAAATCATGCTTTAAGCACAGAATATGCAGCACTTTCCAACACATCCTGAATGCTTTAACAAAACTTCGTTATTTGGGGAAATAAGATAACTAAGTAAACATTTTAGAAGACGCATAAAATTTTTTAAAAATTGATTTCAGCAGTTACCGTCCATAGCCAATAGTATCATTATTACATGACACTATTTAGCCAAAATTTAATTTAAACTACTCTTAAAACTACCGAAATCACATTTCCAGATATTATCATCCATAGACGGTTATGTATCCAATTCTTTGCGTGACCCTGTATATCATTTTATCTATATTCTACAGACATTTCTTAGTAAACTAAATGCAGTTTAGCGTAAAAACGCATAACTCTTTTAAAAACCACCTTTAAGCAATTTACTCTCATACTCAGTAACCCTTACGAATTCTTTTGTGTAGCCCTGCATATGAACTGTAGCATTTATACACACAGTATAGTATGCATAAATGTAGTGAAACATTAAAGCGCATATCATAATTAAAGATTCATTTCTAGCAATCATTGCTTATGTATAATACTTCGGAGAAAAGTTGCTTAGCGAGAAAGAAGTTTGTCAACGTATTTTCTGGCAACATATTTACTGCTTCATACTCACAAGCAATTTTTTCCATATGTATGCAATTTATTTAGGTAGTTGTTAGCTATCCCGTCGACCAGTTTCGCCAAATTATATAGATCGCCAAACCACTCGCCAAATTATACAAATTGACATAATTTTTATTTTAAACAACGAAAGATCAATTAAATTAGCAAAACATTAATAAAAATACAAATATAACGTCGAATTAAAAATCACTTGATGACGTAAGAAACACATGATCATGTTTAATGTCAACCATTATTGGCATTTAATATTACAATTTGGCGACAGTAATTTGGTCGACGGGAAAACTAACAAGTACCTTTATTTAATGTAAAGAAAGCTATTTACCCATTTTTATAATAAACAGAAGTAATTTTGGCACAGATGTCATATTCGCCCCATATTGGCGCGATTTTTTTCCGACGCCAATTTGGCGAAAACATCAACTGCATAAACAACAACATCCGGGTTACCATATCAAGCAAATTAACGACACTTTGGCGAGAGTTAAGTACCCGGTGTGTATATGACATTGGCGTCAGAAAAAAAAATCGTGCCAATATGGGGCGAATATGACATCTGTGCCGTAATTTTTGCACAGATGTCATATACGCATCGGGGTTGGCGTTATTTTTCTCTGACACCAATTTGGCAGAAATCTCGCTTTCGAATACCAGTTACTTATACATTTTTAAATTATTTGCTATCATTTTGAAAAGGAAATAACTATAAATAAATAAAAGTTTGAATAATAGCTATAGAACAAAACAGGGTGCAGATGTCATATTCGCCCCATATTGGCGCGATTTTTTTCTGTCGCCAATATCATATAGGCAACGGGTACTTAACTTGCGCGAAAGGGCTTGATGTGGTAACCCGGATTATGTTGTTTATGCTGTTGATGTTTTCGCCAAATTGGCAACCGAAAAAAATCGCGCCAATATGGGGCGAATATGACATCTGTTCCCAAAACAGTTTATATAATTAAAAACAGATAATAAAAGCAAATAGACAATTTATTAATAAATAAAAAACAATAGCCTGGTTACCATAACAGGCAAAATAACACCATTTTGGCGCCAGTTAGGTATCTCGGTACATATCTGAAATCTGTGCCGTAATTTTTATATATATAAAAAAATATTATATATATTTAGAAACGATTTTTTTATGTATATAAGTGCATATATAAACGAAAATAAAAGTTCATTAGATTTGTTTTCATAGCTGCTTATAATTTTTGGCAACATATCTCACTTTCTGATGCCGGAATTGCGCCAAGCTTTTCTTAAACATGCGCTATAATGGAAAAGTACCTAAATAAATAATTAACAGAAATAACCAATTATACAAACTAAAACTTTTTATTTCGAGATCAAAGCATTGTTTTTAATTTCAATTAAAAATACATATATCCTTGGATAACTTTAATTGAAATTAGGTTCACAGCTTAATATCACATTCCATAAACCTAAACAACCACAAGTGATTCATTCATCGTGAAACTTAAAAAAAATTTAAATCATTGAGGTAATCATTCACAAAGTAAGTTCTCCAACAATCAATGGGCAATATTCTAATGACATCATAGTAGGTAAAATGGTGGCGGTATCGATTGTTTATGGTTTGAAATCACAAAGATTTAATTTTGCAATGTCTCTTAGTTACATTATTTTATTGTCATATTTATGAGCTCAGAACAAAAGCATATTTTTTCATTGTTTAGTTATTAAAAACAGAAAAAAATTATAAATGCATGATTTGAAAAATTTAAATAATTTTCTTTCTTAATACTAAAAAATAACATCGGGAAGTAACAGCGGGTTTAAGTTAAATAAGTTTAAATTTTAATTCTGTTGTAATGTTCAAAATAACTCTATTTATTAGATTTCAGTAAACAACATCAGAGCCCGATTAAACTTTGAAGTTAGCGGAATTACAATGTCATTTCAGGACCTTTCTTTTGGAGAAGCTTTTCTAAATTTCATATATACATGGAAACTCTTCAGTGTTAGAAATATTATTCTTAGGACTGACATAACATGAGAACGGCCTGCAATTTTGCACAAGTTTTTGAAAACTACTTTATATCAGAAATTTTACTAAAAACTGGTTACTTTTTTGTTATAGCGGCCCACACTATGATTATGACAAGTTGTAGCCAATTTCGCCAACGTCGTAACCAAGATCGTGAAGCACACACATATAATACCATTTAATAGCACTTCATGAAATTTTATACTATAATTTAATAGTTTTTACCTTACTTCAAGTGTAAAATTTATTTATTTTTATGGTTTAACAAGCTAAATTGTCCAATATATGAATTTTAAAAAATGTAAACAAAGATTGAATAGACATGACCGCAAAAAGCCTCAAACCTGCATAACACTTGGAACCAAACTGTGCAGATTAGTGGTCTTCTACTGTACACAGTTTTTCATAAATGTGTTTTGTTCTTTAAATGTGTTATTTTCATCTATCACTGCGGAACAAGCGAGAAAACTCAAATTCTTGCACATGAGTTGTATATATCTTTATATCTAAATTTCCGTCATTTTTGACGGGCTACTTTTCTAGTCTATATTATAAAGGACAAACATATCTGTGCGTAACGCATACATCATTATGCGAATGGCAACACTTTGAAATTTGAAATGAAATTTCGGTTTTGCAATTTTTGCTACTGCAAATTTTTAAACTTCTAAACATCCCACATTTTAAAGGTTTACACCTTCGTATGCAGAAAAAAATGCACTTTTAAACGCAATTTGCTTGAAAGCTGTATCTCAATTTATTTTTGAGATATTAATTTTTTTATAGTTTTTAATACCAATTTTCTAATCGTGGCAACTAAAATACTTCATTTCTTTTAAAAGTGGTTTAGTTATCTTTATTGATTATATTCTTACTGATGCCATTTTCTCATTACAATTAAAAATATCTTTTTTTTTAAATTTGTACAGAAAATGACGTTACACTTTAAAAAAGACACAATTTCCCTGATGATGCTGTTATATTTCACTATTTTTTCATTTCGCTGATATTGAGTTTGAGACAATAGGCTAAATATTTCAGCGACTGAAAATGACGTCATATTAAAAAAAAACACGATAATTTTATTTGCTAAAATGAGATATTTCCCCTTGAATACGTCTAAAAGTTATAAATTTCTGGAATTTTTACGCCCAGGTACAGAGATTATACTAAGACCTCAAATCACGAGTGGGAATTTTAACTTGGAAAGTTGTAATAGTTGACAAACGTGACTTCAAACTTGAAAATATATTTATTAATAACCTATTGCTCGTTAAAATGTTTTTAAATGGTTAATGTGGATGTGAAAGTTGGAAAATGAGTTGATTCGGTTTAGATTTAAAAGGGGAAAATTCTATGATTATGTCAAGGTGAAATCATTTATGCTGCTTTCTCATTCCGTAATACCAAGCATCAATTGATAACTTAATCAAAATTACTTATCTTGATTATACGTTACTTACTGATTCCGTATATGAATAAAGTTTAATTTTTCAATAATTTTAACAGTTGAAGTTTATGAAAAAAGTATTTTGTTAATCTCAGGTTAAAATATGTCTTTAGAGAGTTAAACTAACAAGTGTAAGATGGATATTTTATTGTAATTATTGTTGTCGATGTATTATAAATTTGATGCTACAGTTCCATTGTAAACATTTTCTTTCGTCGAAATTCGACGGGTTCCACCTTGTATATATAAAAGCCGTTCTCTGTGTGTATGTCCTTTATACAAATCTTTAATTTTTGACCGTTTTGCACGACACTTGCTGTACATAGGCTTTAGAACGTGGAATAGATCCCTGTCACCTTTAAAAAATCATCAGACCAATATTTATCCATTTTCTATCATCTTTCATAATTTAACATTATAGAAATATCTCATTTTAAATTTTCAAATTCAATAGCTTCTTTCCTGTTGCCACACGTCTAAAAAACTGCTCAATAATTTTAAAAAAATGATAACTCGAGTACTTTATTTTATTATCCAATAAAAATTCAGACTCGACTGCTATATTTGTACATTTTTGAAATCGACGTCATTCTAATCAGAAAATGCACATTTTTATATATTTATGTAAAAACTTTAACTAAGCATGTTTTAAAATGACCTTAGAAGTACTTTAGTTGAATGTTAAAAAATCTATTTTAATGAAGTCGTTTCAATATGGATATGAATGGAATTTCAATTAAATAAGGAAAATGATAATAGTAAAAAAAAAAAAATAATAAATAAAAAAAATAAATCGTTTGCTAGATATGACGTCAATGTCATCAATATAATTTCAAACTGGCTCTAAAAACTGGATGCTACAATTTATTCCCTATTTCTACGGTTATATAAAATACGATTTTTGTACGATTTATATTAAATAGAAATTATAGCTACTATTTTTTAGGGTAAGCTTTTTTTCTTTTTTAAACAAAATTTCATGACTGACAGACTTTTTTGTTAGACGTTGAAATAATGGGATGCATGATGTTTAGAGATCAAATTGCAGTAAAAGCGTAATTTATGGTACTGTTCGGTTGTTGCCACCAACAATATGGTGCTAGGCGTTACTCATAGATATGTCTTTTCTTCATAATATTGCATTAATAGCAAACGGATATATCTTTCTGAATTGGGTTACAGGTATATTTAAAAATATATCCGTGATTGAAAATTAATTTAAAATCGATAAACAATCCGTAAATTGAGATAAGCTTTTCAAAAAAAAAAAAAAAATACTGAAAGTACTTTTTGTATCTTATTAGATTTTGGAATAATCAAATGTGCGATTTTAAAGTTCAAATTGCAGTAAAAGTTAAATTTATGGTTGGGTTAGGTTATTGCCACCAACAATATGATGTTACAGTTACTCATAGTTCATCAATGTCTTTACTTTATAATATTGCATTAAGAGCAAACAGGTATATCTTTCGTAATTGGGCTGCATGTAAGTATGAGATTTGCACGTTTTTGCACACCGGTGTATTCTTAAAGAAAATGTTGTTCTGTTAAATCAAGAGAGTGTTCCGATTAAATGAAATATAATTTACTCTAACAAAATACTGGTGTGAAAAAATGCGGAAACCTTATCCCTGGCTGTATGCAAATAAAAAATATCCATGATTGAAAATTACTTTAAAATCCATTCACATGAAAAAATTGAGATACAATTTTCAAATAAATTTCATTTGACAGAAGCTTTTTCTATTCGACAGTGTGAAAAACGAAATTGTATGATGATCATAAGTTTAAAAAATTTTAGTAAAGGCAAAATTTATGGGTTAGGTCATTACCATCATCAGTATAATGTCACAATTGGCATTGTGTTTGTAGTTTATATATATATATATATATATATATATATATATATATATTCTGAAGATGACTCAATGAAAGAGTCGAAACATGTAAATTTTTAATATTTTTAATGTTTTTTATTATTTAAATGACGCTTTTTAAGCAAATAATTGTACTTTAATATATGTTATGACATTTGTTTGGAATATATATTATTATGGTATAGTTAATAGTAGACGCAATTAAAACTATTTTACTTATATTTCTTATCGGTCTTTTAACGATTCGTGGACGGTAAGGCACCAATCTCAGTTATTGTCACTGCCGTATTATTTCATTTTAATGTATTTTACCCGGGTGTACCATTATTATTGACACGAGCGAAGCCGGGTAGATCTGCTAGTTAAAAATAAATATGTTTTTCGAATAAAAACCCAGAAGACCGACAAAGAAGATGCCAGCTAAAAATCTGTGGAGCAAAACTAATAACTACCTGTAAAAAATGTAACGTTGGGCAATGCCTAAGATGCTTTCTCTCATTCAACATTAGTAACAACGAATAGCGGCGGACTGTGTCCATATTTTGCTTGAAACAAAAAATAATAGCATAAGAAAAAGATAATAAAAATTTGAAAATACATAAAAAATGATCATATTACTTCATGTAACTAAAAAAATTATTTTGTTTGTATTCTAAGCAGAATCGTGAGACAAACGCTATAAGTAGTATCAAGAGTAAATGGCGACTCAAAAATATACAACGTACATAAAAATACACAAAATCGTGGCAAAAATACTTTTGAAAGATTATTATTATTATTATTATTATTATTATTATTTGTACAACAGTAAACCTTATTTTTTACTTTTTTTTTTGGTACAATTTAACCAGTTTGCTATTTCTGTGAAATATAAATAAATATATGCAAAATAATAAGTAATAGTCTAAATTACATACAGGTTTCTAGATGCACGATCAAATTTCAGTCATTTTTTACCATTTCAAACCTCTCCCTTCCTTCTAAGTTTGCTCAATATACATCTCCCCCCCCCGACTTACGTATTACACGACTTACGTAAATTCGCAGTTACGTAATAAATCTCGAAAATTACGTTTGTGAACATATTAGCACGTTTGATACGCAGTGGCACACTTTTGATATTTATTTTATAAATATATAGATATAAACCACAACCGTAATATACTAGTTTATATATTAGATAAAGTTATATTTTTATTGGTATATACAATCAAATCTATAACAAAACAATTTAATCCTTATTGTTAGTTATTCATAGCAGTAATCTAATTCATAATAAATACAGTTTATGCTTATCAAGTTTTATTATATTTTGTGAGTGCTATTCATTTGTCTTGTCATCAGAAATTTTTCGAGAATGGTTTTAATTAGTCTTCTTTAACTATTTCTTATTTTTATAGTCGTTTGATGTAGAATCAAATTGTTAAAAATCAATTCATCAATGTTAGATTTATAAATACCGTATTCCACATTTGATAAGTGTTGTATAAGTTTATATTTATATTTTTTCATACATTTATATTTTATATACGAGTAAATATAGTCGCATAATGCTTTAATTAAAAAATAATTCGGTGTAAATAACATATATATATATATACATAATAAATATTGCAGTTTCTTACAAAATTTTACCTAAGCAACTTACAAATTCGACTTATGTAAAATTCAAGTTACGTAAACTTTACGGAATGCATTACTTACGTAAGTCAAGTGATGCCTGTATTCTAAATAACCCTGTGCGTAGATTGGACGAACCATCATTTATATAATTCATTCTACATTTAAAATAATTTTAAAAGACTAAATAAAGAAAATGGTTTGAAGTCTTTGCGTTATATTTTTTAAGAAAATTACATGGAAAAAGTTGGTATAATGATAGTATAGATATTGTTTCACTGAGATTGGATTTTTAAAAGTTGATGGGGGAATTCTAAAATTATTATTAATTAATTTGCATTTTTGTGAATTATAAACATAACATAGCATTGTTCTTTTCACACAGAAAAAACGTGTTCTTACTTAAGAATAAGTTTAATTTTATGCAATTTTATATAAAAAATGAGAACGTTTAATAAAAATAATAGTTTGCACTCAGCAGAAAAAAAGTTACTCGGATCAGCCTTTTTATCTGTCGTACGAACTAAAAATGGAAGATTTATTTAAATTTTAATTAGTTTTGAAAATATATATTGCGAATTACATGTCATTTTTCTGTACAATTAATTACACGAGATAGGCGACATTTTAAAATTTCCTTTTATCCGTCTACATATCCCTAAATAATAAATTCAAAACTATTATAAATGAATTAAATGATACAAAATGTATAACAAAAAAATTTACTTTCGACATCAATTTTATTTATTAGTCAAAACAAGTTATTAAAAATGACTTTGTTTCATGTTGTATAAATTGTACCTAATATATTTACAAAAAGTCGCTACACGTTGAAAATTACGAAAAAATGTGCAATAGGCGTAAACTTTTCCTAAATTAGCCTACATATTGATGGTAATTAATGGTAGCTTTAATAAATAATGTGCGCTCACTTGTTTTAGTAGCAGTTAACTTTTTCTCCTTTTAAAAAAAAAAAATGATTTTTACCATAGCGTTATTAATGAAAATTGCATTTTATAATAATGAATATCCTATAAATGATTTTTATTTATTTCCAAGAAAAGCAAAACGTTAAATAATAGCATTTTTATTAGACAAATGACATATTTCTAAATTATGATTAATCATGTTTACGTTGTTTTAGAAGAATATACATTAACATAGGAATGCAAAGACTCTGGAATTTGCGCTAATATTATGGAAAATGAGCCAAAGGAAATGAAATAAATGATCGTTATTTCTGTGTTTTAAAAGGCAGAAATTAGAATCATCATAAATAGAAAAATATGTTACATATAATTAGGTTTAAATTTTCTTTCTTATCTTGAATAAATGCCGAAATACTGAAAATTATTTACGGGCAGATATTTCTAATGTTTGTTCTAAAGGCAATAATACAAGGCTATCATTAAGAAAATTGTCTAAGTAAATGAACAGTATTACAGTTTCGCGAAAAATATTTAAATAAATAAGTTAATTAAAGAATCCGCATATACGAGAAGCCGTAACTGTTGTTCCAGCATGTTTAAGCCTTTAATACATAAAAAAAAATATTAAAATATACAGTAGAATGAAGTAAGAAGCTGCTGCTAAAACGCCCATCCTTATTAATTATTTAATGAAGCAAGAGATGGCGCCTTTGCTCAGTGTAAGAATTTGTAGGATACATTTTATGCTGCCCAGTCGTTTCACGCGATCACATGTTATTTATTATTGAAAGCTGACTACGCTTATTTTCAGGCAGTTAAAAAATTTTTTTTAACGTAAATTGGATGGAAATATTTTGTTTTGAAAATAATATTAGTATCTCGTTAGATGGTTAATTGCAAAATAATGTAGTTGTAACAAATTGGTGAAAAAAGGGTAATACGCTGTACCAAAGCAAGGACCAAACGCCCTCTTGCTCTTTATACCCTGGCCTGTAAGAGAGTTTTAATGCATAAATATCACCATTTGACTAGAACATTTTACTTACATGGATTTTACAGGTAATATTTTCGGAATTCACAATGCATCATCAGATGCACAAATTTCACGTACAGAAGTTCCATACAGCCAGGCAAGCCTACATATGTAATTCCTAGTCATTCTAAAGGTTACGCTATTAAAACCTCATGCACATCGACTAGTTTAACAAAAAATTCTGCAACCCTTGCAAATGCAAAGAATATTATTAATCAGTTTCCACCAATAAAAAAAACCGTCAAGCCAGAAGTTCTCGGAAGCAATGAACTGAAAAAGCCACAGTAATAACGATTTTTCCATTCAAAAAGAAACTTGAAGAATGTGAGATAATGAACAGTTGATCTTACTAAAAATAGCAGCAATTTAATTCAAACCATAAGAAAGGAATGAAGCGATGGAAATGCGATAGGATAAAAAAGGACATAGTTGATAGCGACGAAGAAGACTGACCATGCCTACACTGTAAAAAAAATCAACATTTTTACAGTACAAAGTACTGTTCCTCTCGCGCACAAACTCGATCACAGTTGAATGTACTGTATCTTTCTTTGGTTTCCTGACTATTTAAACATGGAAAATACAGTAATTGCGTAAAATTAACAGCAAGATGTGCTGGCAATTTGGACGCCAGCAGTTTGTGCTGTAAAAAAATGCGTCCAAATTGCCAGCACATTGTGCTGTTAATTTTACGCATCTACTGTATTTTCCATGTTAATATAGTCAGGAAACCAAACAAAGATACTGCACATTCACTGTGATCGAGTTTGTTCTGGTAAATCTACTGTGGGTTTTTTTTTTTTTACAGTGTAATTTGTGGCAAACAATACTTGTAGCATGGTAAAGAATTGTTTCAATGTGTAAGCAGTGGTGTAAGCTGAGTGTAAGCAATGGGCACAAGATCAATTAATTCATACTCCAGGAACTGTTTCGTGCATTTTTTGTCGACTGTCAATCCAATATGAAATTGTGTGTTTTTGAAGGAAATTAAACTGATCGTTAAAAAAAACTAATCGTTAAATCTTTTTCAAACTTCGAAATTTCATTATCTCTATACTATTCGCGATAATGTTCTTGAAATGTTGTTGTTTTTAGGTAGATTTCGTATGAAATACTACCTATTGGGATCTTCCTATGTTGGAATTTCTGAAAAAAATTTGCAGATCTACACCGATCATGACCCCTAGAACACAAAACCATCCCCAGTAAAAAAACTTTATATATAGATAAAGTATAAACCAAGGGGATGGAAATAGGGAGGGGTTTTGTAAAAACAGAAAACCACCAATAACTTCTTAATTTTTGTACATATCAAATCAGTTTAAAGTTTTTATTACTTCTAAAAATAGGGCCAAAATTTTATGCATCACAGATTTTTGATAAAGTTAAAAATGGGCTCTAGGGGCGCAAAAAATAGGGTTTTTGGGAGAAAAAAATTCATAACTTCGTCAATTCTCAAGATAGCAATTCCAATTAATTTTATTATTAATCTCCTTAATAATATCTACAACTTTTGTATTCACAAGTTTTTGATAGGACCAATTTGTACCGCAAAAAAAATTAAAAACGAAAACAGAAAGGGGGTTTGAAGAAGTAAAAAATTCATAACTCCGTCAATTCAAAAGATATAAAATCCCCATGAATTTATCATATATCTTCTTAATATTGTCTACAACATCTATATAGACAAGTTTTGGATAGGACCAATTCTTACAGCAAAAACAAATTAAAAATACATAGCGGTTGAAGAAAAAAATCATCTAAGTAAGGATGTATTCAAATCCAAACTGCGTATTTTCTGACTCATTTTACAATTCATTTTTGCTCTCAAAGGCTTCCAATTGGTACATTTTCTTACTCAGAAACTATATAATGGCAGGGATTTTTTTTTCTTATTGGAACATGTATGACTTCATTATTATAACTATTGATGCCAATTGTAAAAACAAGCAATTACGTTTTATGTCGTTGATGAATAATATTAGAAGTTAAGTTATTTCAGAATTTTTGCAATGTGAAGGCAAAAGATGCGTGAGAGGGCCTTATACTAGCTTATAGCCATTAAAACGCCCAAATGCATTATCTTTCGTAAATAATAAATTCTTTAAAATCTGAGAAAACTTAGCACTTCTGAAACATACAGAATGGAAAATAAATATCACTTGTACATATAGGTAAATTTTTACGCATTTTTCATGAACAGTGATCAGTTTTTGACAGATCCTATTTTGCACTGGGCGTTTTATTCCGTTCTACTCTACAGATTATCACTGATGTAATTACAACCACACTAGTCTTCTACTGCAATCCGTGACTATACTCTAGTGTTAAGTTGAAAAATATTAAGCAGCAGGAATTAATACAAAATGTTGTAATCGCATTTATTTTAAAAATGCGCTTTATATAATACATGAAGAAAATCAGAGTGTAGCCAATCTGCTACACCAGAAATTAGAAGGACTGTATCCGTAGGCCTGTTTTCTTTTTTATAAGGGCACTCTAATGTTTTTTGTGATTTAGCGTGCTATCGTGTTGTGAAGAATCGCTAAAAATTGTGTTTGTATGAGAAATATATTCTGCTTTTCTTTTATTTTCACAAAGTGTGAAGGGTTGTAACGGTTATCGTGGAAAGATATGTTAATTAATTTGTTACAGTTATGTAGTGACTAAAAAGTGTGTGATGTAAATAACAAATTTTGGATATATTTTGCGTAAAATGTACTCTAGGTACAATCAACAACTTTCGTCTAGAAAGCCTTTATCCAAGTTTGATCTACTGAATAGAGATGAGACTGCTCAGCCGAAGTCCCAAAGCTCACGCCCGACACGGACTCGGGCTTGATCTTTATCCCAGCCTTTGGGCTCGGGCTCATTTTTTTCTGAAATTGACAATTCTATTTATTCATGTATAGAAACAAAAAAAATATTTTTTCCCCTCAAAAATTACTTATTCCATTTAAAGTCATTTTAATGCTATTTTGATAAGGATGCACGAGAAACAGGCTTTTTTCTGTAGCAGTAGTAGAACGCTATTTTAAAAGAAAACTAGTGATAGTTGCATATTTATGTCTGGCATTGACGGCGAGAGATGATCTGTTGATATGGCGCCAATCAGAATATAGCGCCATTAGGATATTTTTTAATTGGAATGTTTATTTATCATTACTTTTTTTAGAGATCTAACGCGTAATGTATATTTCTTTTATTAGCTTAAGGATTGAACATTTTTAGTCTTCTATTGTCTGCAGGTGTTAGTTGCTCTTTATATAAAAATAAAGTTAGTGGTTATTCAGATTTTTCTTCTTGAACTCAAATCGTGCTGTGGCTCTGCTCTTCACATTCACGAAGTCACTTTCATTTGTAAGTAGATAAAATTGGCATGTATTGTGATTCCTGTTGGAAAACAATCAAACAGTGTGCCCTGTTTATCTATAAAAGCAACGGATGTTTTATGTTTAGGGGCCGAACTTTTAATTTAATCTGATTTTCAATGACACGAAAATTGAGAAAGATGTACAACTTTTATAGGGAATGAAAAAACGTTGTTCGGATCTTTGTCATTTAAATAGAAACTCTTGCAAATTTCATAAAACGTACTTCAGTAATACGTCCATTAGATTTGCTTGTTGCGGGAGAAAAATATAAGAATCTATTTAGAAAAATATTTTTTTATTTGATAGTAAACTCTTTCGATAAGATTCAAGGTAAATTTCATAAAATTAAAAAAGTGCTAGGGATTAGCAGTTATTTTCATGTAAGAAGCGGCAGTAGAATTGGATGCCCTAAGAAGATCATGCAGAGTATCAAGAATAGAAATGATAAGAAATGAAAGAATCATAGAAATGATAAAAATAAAGGAAATCATACTAGATGATATTCAAAAAAAGCAATTTATCTGTTACGGCCATGTTAAAAGAATGAATGATGAAAGATTACCCAAAATTACATTCAATTATAAAACAAATAAAAAAAGGAAACAGGGAAGACCACGAAAGAACTGGATGGATGATATTACAAAGGCAATGAAGGATAGAGGTCTGGAGGAGGAATGGACCCTTGACCAAAAAAAATGGAAACGGACTGTTGTACATTCTTCGGATGACGGCATCTGACGCCATAAACCAATTTTGTATAAAGTGCATGTAAAAACATTAAGGACAGCAAAAAATTGTAAAAATTTTGATAAATTCAAAATTCGACAAGTGAAATGATAAATTAAGGCTGATCATAAAGTAGAATTACTAATATAAAAGTCAACAGAATGTATCTGTGTCCTTTTTATAGCGAAAAAATATAATTATGCAAAAAAAAAAACTTTTTTTTGACTGTGTAAAAACTTTAAGGACACCTGTATTTTTTTTATAGAAATGTAATATATAATTATTATTAAGGATCGACCGAAACAAGTTTTTAATGCCGAAACCGAAATCGAAACCGAATTTCGACGATCTTCCTATTTTCGGACGAAAACGAAAACGAATATGTCCAAAAAACTTTTTTAAAGTAATTAAATTGAATGTATTAAAGTCAGTAAAGTTTTTACACAGTCAAAGATAGAGTTTTTTTGCATAATTATGATTTTTTTCCCAATAAAAAGGACACAGATACATTCTGTTGACTTTTATATTACTACTACTAGAAAGGTAGCCCGTCAAAAATGACGGAAATTTGGATATAAAGATATATACAACTCATGTGCAAGAATATGAGTTTTCTCGCTTGTTCCGCAGTGATAGATAAAAATAACACATTTTAAGAACGAAACACATTTATGAAAAACTGTGTACAGTAGAAGACCACTAATCTGCATGCACAGTTTGGTTCCAAGTGTTCTGCAGATTTGAGGCTTTTGCGGTCATGTCTATTCAATCTTTGTTTACATTTTTTTAAATTCATATATTGGACAATTTAGATTGTTGAGCCTTAAAAATAAATAAACTAGTAAATCTGCAGATCAGGAACCTCAACGTCATCTTTGCAAGTCATTGTTTTTTAACACTCTTTGCATAATATTCAACTTCCTACAAATCGCTTTTTAAAGTTTTCAAATTACATAAATATTTATGAGCATACAAGATACTTCGTAAAGTTTCAGAAATTAAAAGTGTTAAACAAGTGGTTGTACATTGATGTTCTGAAATTCTGATGAGCTACTTATTCTGGTAACTTTTAAAATCAAAAATTGCATTTCTTCAGGGGGCTCTGCCCCCCTGAACCCTCCGTAGTCTATTTAAATTTACATTCGTAATTTTTTATTGATTGTGCGGATGGTTATAGTATATCTTAGATTTATTTTTTTACGCTGTGATTTATAAGGATAAGCATAAGTTTTTTTTATAAATTAATAAAATTTAAATTTAAAATAAAATATTCATGTTAACCGTACACAGACAATAAATCTTGAAGTAACGCCAAAAATGTAACCTTAAAATCCGCTACATTCGGCACAACACAAAGACGTGCTTTAAAAAAAAAAAAAAAAAAAAAAAAAAAAAAAAAAAAAAAACGGATGAAGTCAAAGAATTTGGTCCCTGTTCCACGTGCTTGTTTTGTTTGGGCCGAATGAGGGCATTTAAATCTGAGCGATAACGCACATCGTATTGCAAACTGTTTTTACGGCTTACTGCATCTCCATCTATCTCTTTCCTCCGTGAATAATAGTTAATTTTATTTTACCCAAGATCTTTTTATTCCAGCATCTTTGTTTTCGATAAATGACGTCTAATTCACCTGCTATGCGTACTTACTTAAAAACTTTTCATCTTGTTATATTAAGAAATACTCGAGAGTTTCCTTTTTATTTTTAATAAGCAGCCATATTAATTTTTCTATTCTTAATTTTATTTTTCATTTTCCTGTTTCACGACAAAACATTTCAATTCAAAATTGTTTAAACGAAAATATTATTCCGGGTTTTGATTTTCTTGGGAACAATTAAAGAAATATTGGTAAATGTTATGGGAAAATGTTACGTTATTCTCTATGAAAATAATGAACTTTTGTATTTTTAAGCAAAATATTTCAATAAAATAAATAAAATAAATGAAATATTGCCTATTTTTATTTCTGGGCTAAAATCCTTCTATATGCAAAGATACAAATGCATTAATTCATCTGTTTTGGCGTTGGCTTTACTCAAGCATAATGCACGCAATTATACTAATATTATTAGGACCTAATACGTTGCTAGGCAACAGAGAATGAAAAGAAAAAAAATGAAAAATGCATTATGTCAATTTGATAAAACAAAATCCTTTATATTATTGGAAAACATGCATAAAATTCCCCCCAATATTATAAACCTAATTAAAAAAATCTCGCAAATATATTGACATAATTTATTGGAATAATTTAATAATGTTATTTAAAAATTTCAGCATCAAAAATTTACCATTTAAATCCATTTTTCATATGAGCCATTTCTTTAAACAAATGAAAATCTGAAAATCGTCTGACTTGCCATTGAAAAGCATTATAGAGCAAAATAAAATGTTCCATATTTCCCGAACGAATGAACCAAATTTAACCAAAAACTATACAGCTAAGTCCGGGTACCTCATCAACATGCCCAGTGAATTTCAAGCCGATCGGATGCTTTTTGCGGCAGTTATCGCGGAACAGACAGACAGACTAACAGACAGACAGACTAACGGAAACCAAAACTTTTCGTGTCTCCACAGTAAGCCTTCACTGACGTTTCGGCAATAACACACTTGAAGTAAAGTTAAAAACTATTAAATTATCGTATACGATTTCATGAAATGGTATTATATGTGTGTGCTTCACGATCTTGGTTACGACGTTGGCGAAATTGGCTGCAGCTTGTCATAATCCTAATAGTGTGGGCCGCTATAACAAAAAAGTAACCAGTTTTTAGTAAAGTTTCTGATATAAAGTAGCTTTCAAAAACTTGCGTAAAATTGCAGGCCGTTCTCGTGTTATGTCAGTCCTAGGAATAATATTTCTAACACTGAAGATTTTCCATGTATACATGGAATTTAAAAAAGCTTCTCCAAAAGAAAGGTCCTGAAGTGACATTGTAATTCCTCTAACTTCAAAGTTTAATCGGGCCCTGATGCTGAGTACTGAAATCTAATAAATACAGTTATTTTGAATATTACAACAGAATTAAACAGTTAAACTTGTTTAACTTAAACCCGCTGTTACTTTCCGGTGTTATTTTTTAGTATTAAGAAAGAAAATTATTTAAAATTTTCAAATCATGCATTCATGATTTTTTTCCGTCTTTAATAACTAAATAATGAAAAAATAGGCTTTTGTTCTGAGCTCATAAATATGACAATAAAATAATGTAACTAAGAGACATTGCAAAATTAAATCTTTGTGATTACAAACCATAAACAAAGGTAACGATACCGCCACCATTTTACCTACTATGACGTCATTAGAATATTGCCCATTGATTGTTGGAGAACTTACTTTGTGAATGATTACCTCTATGATTTAATATTTTTGACGTTTCACGGTGAATGAATCACTTGTGTTTGTTTAGGTTTATGGAATGAGATATTAAGCTGTGAAACTAATTTCAATTGAAGTTATCCAAGGATATATGTATTTTTAATCGAAATTAAAAACAATGATTTGATCTCGAAATAAAAAATTTTAGTTTGTATAATTTGTTATTTCTATTAATTATTTATTTAAGTACTTTTCCATTATAGCGCATTTTTAAAAAAAGCTTGGCGCGATTCGGGCATCAGAAAGTGAGATATGGGTACTTTTCGGTTAGCCGGGCGCCAGTGTTTTATATACATATTTATATACACACATATATGTAAATATACATATATATGCATATACATATATTGTATAAAAACACATATAGATATATGTAAATATATATCTATAAATACATACATTTATATATACATATATATGTATATATGACACTGGCGCCCGGCTAACCGAAAAGTACCGAGATATGTTGCGAAAATATATAAACAGCTATGAAAACAAATCTAATGAACTTTTATCTTTGTTCATATATGCACTGGTACAGATGTCATATTCGCCCCAAATTGGCGCGATTAGGTTGCCAAATTGGCGAAAACATCAACAGCATAAACAACATAATCCGGGTTACAACATCAATCACTTTGGCGCAAGTTAAGTACCCGTTGCCTATATGATATTGGCGACAGAAAAAAATCGCACCAATATGGGGCGAATATGACATCTGTGCCATGCACTTATATGCATAAAAAAATCGTTTCTAAATATATATATTTTTTTTTTTATATACAAATTACGGTACAGATTTCAGATATGAACCGGGATACCTAACAGGCGCCAAAATGGCGTTATTTTGCCTGCTATGGTAACCCGGCTATTGTTTTCTGTTTATTAATAGTTTATTTACTTTTATTTTCTGTTTTTTAATTATATAAACTGCTTTGTTCTATAGTTATTATTCAAACTTTTATTTATTTATAGTTATTTCCTTTTCAAAATGATAGCAAATAATTGAAATATATATAAGTAACTGGTATTCGAAAGCGAGATTTCTGCCAAATTGGCGTCATAGAAAAATCACGCCAACCCCCATGCGTATATGACATCTGTGCAAAAATTTACTTCTGTTTCTTTATAAAAATGGGTAAATAGCTTTTTTTTTTATTAAATTGTCGGCACAGATGTCATATACGCTCATATTGGCGCGATTTTTTTTTTTTTTTTTTGACGCTGATGTCATATACGCACCGGGTACTTAACTGGCGCCAAAGTGTCGTTATTTTGCTTGTAATGGTAACCCCAATGTTGTTTATGCTGTTGATGTTTTCGCCAAATTAGGGTCGGGAAAAAATCGCGCCAATATATGACATCTGTGCCAAATTGTATACATATGGAAAAAATTGCTTGTGAGTATGAAGCAGTAAATAGGTTGCCAGAAAATACGTTGGCAAACTTCTTTCTCGCCAAGAAACTTTTCTCCGAAGTATTGTACATAAGCAATGATTGCTAGAAATGTATTTTTAATTATGATATGCGCTTTTATGTTTCACTACATTTATGCATACTATACTGTGTGTATAAATGTTCTAGTTCATATAAAGGGCTACACAAAAGAATTCGTAAGGGTTACTGAGTATGAGAGTAAATTGCTTAAAGGTGGTTTTTAAAGGAGTTACGCATTTTTACGCTGAACTGCATTTAGTTTCCTAAGAAATGTTTGTAGAATATAGATAAAATGATATACAGGGTCACGCAAAGTATTGGATACATAACCGTCTATTGATGATAATATCTGGAAATGTAATTTCAGTAGTTTTAAGAGTAGTTTAAATTAAATTTTAGCTAAATAGTGGCCCGGTAGCAGAAAGTTCGAGACGGGAGACGGACGTCGCAGATTTTACTTTCTCTTTTGCAGATTCTTTTCGATCGAAACTTTATTTTGCTTCGTATTATGTTTAGCTCTTTATTACTTAATACAAAAAGTTAAGATTATTATTAATAAAAATTTATGAAATGCCTAACAATGCTAGAGGTAAGTGATTGTTTGATTAATCAACGCTTCAGTTATAAAAATATTTTACCTGCAGATTATTTTTTGCCCATGAATTATCTGTCGCAGACACTTGGAGAAATTTCTGCTTCTCGGAATAGTGGCATGTAATAACGGTACTATTGGCTATGGACGGTAACTGCTGAAATCAACTTTTAAATTTTTTATGCGTTTTCTAAAATGTTTACTTAGTTATCTTGGTACTTCTTAGTTATCCCGTTGACCAAATTACTGTCGCCAAATTGTAAGATTAATTGCCAATAATGGTTGCCATTAATTAATTAATTAAATGCCAATAAAACCATTAATTCGACGTTTTATTTCTATTTTGATTAATGTTTTACTATTGATTTGGCGATTTATATAATTTGGCGAAATTGGTCGACGGGATCTCTAAGAAGTAAAGTTAGGGGCTATGCATATATAACGTTATCATTTTAGGGTGGAGGGGGGGTCTGGCACATGATATCGTAAGATATCTCTAGGGGGAGGGGGGGTTTGTCTTTTGATATCGTTATCATTTTTTATCTATTTTTATTTGTAACTTGGTATTTACATCAAAGTAGTGTGTTATCTATTTTTATGAAAGTATAAAGTTATTATTAAAATCATTAAATGATTATAAAATTATCAATTCCAAAATATGGAACATCCCAACGTTTGGCATTCCTATTCTTTTGCCATACGTGTATGCATATATAATCCGCTGTTTGACAAACCATATGCGAAGTATGTTTGAAATGATACTTGTGTTTAACAGTAAATAAAAGAGAAAGAATATTGTCCACCTGTTTTCTTGAAAAGAAGTTCTGTCTGCCCCACACCGTGTAGGAAGAAAGTTCAAAAAGATATTATTACTGTTGAATGCATTATGTAACAAAAATCTATTATTAAATACTTTTAAATAGTAATTATTTCTTTTAAATGATATTTAATATATAAACTGATATTTTATTGACTTCTCTTTATCTGATTTAATAAAGTATGCAAAAAACAAATGTAACCGTATTTGTATATCATTCCAAACAAAAGGAAAAAATTCCTAAAATTTAAAGAATTTTTATACACTGATAACGATATCATTACCGGGGGGGGGGGAGGGGGTACAAAATTTCCAAAAAGTTGATAACGTTATATATGCACAGCCCCTTATCTTATTTACCTTATTTCCCTAAATAACGAAGTTTTGTTAAAGCATTTAGAATGTGTTGGAAAATGTTTCATATTCTATGCTTACCGCATGATTTTTCTTTCTTCTTTAGTCTTATTTTGCATTTATTTTATTCTTAATTTTTTAGTATTACGAGGTGGATCCCGTCGAATTTCGACGAAAGAAAATGTTTACGAAGGAACTGTTGCATCAAATGTATAATACATAGACAACAATTAAATAATTAGAATAAAAAATCCGTCTTACACTTGTCATTATAACTCTCCAAAAGCATATTTTAACCTAAGAGTAATAAAATACTTTTTTCATAAACTTCAACTGTTAAAATTATTGAAAAATTAAACTTTATTCATATACGTAATAAGTAACATATAATCAAGATAAGTAATTTTGATTAAGTTATCAATTATTGCTTGGTATTACGGAATGAAAAATCAGCAAAAATGATTTCACCTTGACATAATCATAGAATTTTCCCCATTTTAAATCTAAACCGAATCAAGTCCTTTTCCACGTTACACATCCATATTAACCATTTAAAAACATTTTAAAGCGCAATAGATTATTAATAAATATACTTTCAAGCTTGAAGTCACGTTTGTCAACTATTACAACTTTCCATGTGAAAATTCCCACTCGTGATTTGAGGTCGTAGTATAATCTCTGTATCTGCGCGTAAACATTACAGAATTTTATAACTTTTAGACGTATTAAAGGGGAAATATCTTGTTTATCAAATAAAATTATCGTTTTCTTTTAAATATGACGTCATTTTCAGTGGCTGAAATATTTTGCATATTGTCTCAAACTCAATATCAGCGGAATGAAAAAAATATTTTCAATTCTAATGAGAAAATGGCATCAGTAAGAATATAATCAATAATTATAACTAAACCACTTTTAATAGAAATGAAGTACTTCAGTTGCCACGATTAGAAATATTGGTATTAAAAATTATAAAAAAATTAATATCTCAAAAATAAATTGAGATACAGCTTTCAAACAAATTACATTTAAAAGTATTTTTTTTTCTGTATAAGACGGTGTAAAAATTTAAAATGTGGGATGTTTAGAAGTTTAAAAATTGGCAGTAGCGAAATTGCAAAACCTAAATTTCATTTCAAATTTCAAAGTGTTGCCATTCGCAGAATGACGTATGCGTTACGCACAGATATGTTTGTCCTTTATAATATAGATACTGCTTTATAGAAACTTTGGCCCAGTTTTCATATACGTTATCATATATTGGCGCGATTTTTTTCCGACGCCAATTTGGCGAAAACATCAACAGCATAAACAACAACATCCGGATTACCATATCAAGCAAAACTACGACACTTTGGCGCCAGTTAAGTACCCGTTGTGTATATGACATTGACGTCAGAATGTTGGCGTCATTGGATGTCATTGTGTATATGACATCTGTGCCGAAACTTTAATATTTAATGTTTAAACTCTTCGCTCCACTCCCCTTGCATATAGTACAAACTATAACACGGATAGTGCAAAATAATAGACAGTTTGGTACTTTTCCACTGTAGGGGTTTTGGCATTTTTTTAAAAAAAGCATTTGGGCATCAGAAAGTGAGATTTGGGTACTTTTCCGTTATGCGGACACCATTGTCGCCAAGCGTAACAGTTGGCGCAAAATCGTGAATTGAACCATTTGAAAAATAAAAGGAAAACCATTGTCGATACTAAAGTAAGCATTTAAAAAATATAACATTTGAAAATTCCAGACTTTTACGAACTATTTCATCAAATCACAAATATATACTTAAAATAAGTGAACAAATAACTGCTATAAAATAAAGCAATAAAATAAAATGCATATTAAACTGCTGGCATACAATTATAAATATCTTTTAGCATTTTGAAATAATTGGCGCATTAGCATACATTTTGGCATGGTATCCGTATAACGGAAAAATATCGAGATTTGTTGTCAAATCATATAAACAACTATGAAAACAAATTTGATGAGCGTTATTGTTTGTTTTATATGTATATTATTCATGTTTTTATGTACAAATTACATCTGTTTCTGTATAAAATTAGAGAAACGGCTTTTTTATGTTAAATAAATCGTATAAATATCGAAAAAAATGCGTGTGTATATAAAATGAAACAGTGAATAGGTTCCCGGAAAATATGTTACCAAATTTCCTTTTTCGCCAAGGCACCTATACTGGAAAAGTACCTAAAGCATATTAAAATCGCGCAGTTAGGAGCTCACACAGTACGCTGTTGTCTATTGGCGGTTATTTTATTAGTAGCATCGGGAGGAAGATGTAAAGATGTACTTTAAATTCTCACCCATAGATTTCGAAAGAATATCTTAAAAGAGTGGAGTTTAAATTAAATTTCGGTGGCCTCCATTACAAAAGATTAATGGTTTTAAATGGGAATTTCGCCAAATTAGCCAGCTATCGCCAAGTTGGCTAACATTTGGTAACCCGACATTAATATTTTTCAACAACTACTCATTTCAGTGAGGCGGTCCTACCGGAATAGTGAGGGACACACAGAGACTTGGATTTTATATAAATAGATTTCTACTTTATGATCAACATTAAATTACCATTTCACCTGTCGCATTTTCAATTTATCAAAATTTTTGCTGTCCTTAAAGTTTTTACACGCACAGTATATAAGAAGTTATTAAAAAATGAGATATTACATTTAGACCAACCTTTAAATATTATGGAATTGTTTTGCCGGTATCGGGCTCGGACTGTGATGACACAAAAAGTTTCGGTCTCGGGCGGGCACGAATTTAAAATCGTCGGCCTCGGGCTCCATAAAGTGAGCCGGAACTCATCTCTAGTACTGAAAACTATTTGCATTGCACGTGGGAAACGAATTACTGCATGGTTGTGGGCGTAGGTAAGGAGTTGTATTGTAATCTACACTCTAAGAAAAAACTGTAAATTTATGAGCGTTTGCCTTTCAATTTTCAAGGGCAACACCCTTTTTTGATGAAAACGGTCTGATCAACTAAATAAGCTGCCTTCTCCCTTAGATACTCAGAAAAGTAAGGGTAATTAACATATTCTTATAGATCTAGCCCATCTGTTTGCAAAAATACGGTATGACCCCATACATTTTTCTCAGCTAGTGTGTAACCTTTCATTTTAGTCGTGTTTCGAAAAATAATGGTACTTAACCGCGACCGTAATATATTTTTTAACCCTCCAAAAAACGATTCTGTGATGATTATCTAACGTGCTGCGTGCTACGGAACAGTAAGTAATGTGTTATTGTGTTTCAAAGTGCGTTATATCCTGTTTTAAGGAATTGTATTACTTTCCCTGTAAAAATATGGGCTGCAAAAAATGATGGATTTTTTTTAAGGGTTTGACTGGAATCTCTGCTGCCGGCCTCTGCCCGTAATTTGACAGGGATAATTTTAACAGTGTAATTAGAATAAAGTAACCTTTAGGCTTACGGAGTTTTCTCAGTTAAATATCATTTATTAAGAATTGTCATTTTAGAAAAGGGAGTTATTTTATGAGCTTTGTAAATTTAGTGAAAAACTTGAATTCCAGCTAATTGGAAAGTAATTCCTGCCTTTCTTCTTAGACCGGGATGCACCTGCACAAACCGTGAGGTGAAGTTCGCTGCTTACATTCCAGTATAACATAAAATTCGATTACCATATTAAATTCAACTGGTGTGCCAAGTCATATTTTGATAGAAACCACTTGCAGAACCAATTTTATTGGTTGATCGGTAGGTTTAACATTGTGTTTTTCTTCACCCAAAGGTATGAAAACAAAGATGACTGGAAGCAGGAAAACACAGTGGAGAAAATTGTTAAATAATCTAAATAAGAATTCAACAAACCGTTAGTCCCAGAATAATGTTTGTATCTTAGTTTTTGTGTTAAGATACTAAATAATAGTTTTGCCTTAACTTTTAATTATATTATTTTTTTTTCTTTAATTAATTCGCCGTTTTTACATTCATTTTCGCAAATTTTGTTTCCTTTATAGTATTCAGTTGTTGAAAATTATTTTTTTTTAGTTACTAATGACTAGATCAGCATATAGCGATAGATAAAATGCGTCTGTATCTTTTTTCAGTATTAAATCTGTTATTAAATTGTTTTTCTTCTTTTATCGCATCCGACTACTAAATAATGTTTATTTAAAAAAAGTTTCTGATCGGACGAGAGCAGTATCTATTTTAATATTTATCTATTTTAATACTTAGTTACTAGTAAATCTGCAGATCAGGAGCCTCAACGTCATGTCTTAAAGTGAGTGCCTTTTAATCTCACATTGCATAATATTCATCATCCTACAATCCGCATTCTACTTATTTTTTTAATAATACATATATTTAGCAACATATAAAATTCTTGAAAGGTTTCAAAAATTAGAAACATTAAATTATACACAGTGTGACAATGATGTTCTTAAATTCTGGTGAATTGCTTATTCTGGTAATTTGTTAAATTAAAAAATACATTTCATCAGAGGGGGTCTGCCCCCTGAGCCCCCGTTAGTCTTATTAAATTAAAATTAATAATTTCTTATTGATTGTGCGAATGGACATAGTGTAACTTGAATTTCGTTTTACACTTGACTTTTCTTAGGATAAGCAACTATTTGGGCAAGCATTTCATGTTATTGTAATATGCAAATAGCAATATTTCTATAATAGTTAGATATAATATCTAGTCTAAATACAGGCTATAAAATTGCACAAGAAAATAACTTACTGTCATTAAACTAAAGTTAAAACATGCTAAAAGTGAAAAATGTACATTTAAAGGCATATAAATGCCCCTTAATAAACTGATTTCTATGTTTTGCATGCGCAAACGGCGACTTTTTTAAGAAAAATATTGATAAAAAAAAAGTATTTCCGTAGAATTTTTAAAATTAAATTTGCTAAAATAGAAATCACGAGACTTCAAGTATAATGTAAGCGTCTGCTCTAATAAAAATGTTAATCTGTGAACGTGAATTATTTTATTCTATTCTTTTTAATTTTGCAAAGTATCTCTTTTCATATTC
Source organism: Maratus speciosus (assembly GCA_963932465.1). Lineage (NCBI taxonomy): Eukaryota > Metazoa > Arthropoda > Arachnida > Araneae > Salticidae > Maratus > Maratus speciosus. Next base: position 366,710,229 of record OZ010799.1, on the reverse strand, counting down.
TTAGATCAGTTTATTAAAAACATTTTATGCATTTAAATGTACGCCTTTTCACTTTTAACATGTTAAAACTTTAGTTTAAATACATCGTAATCTACCCGTTAGCAATAACATACAAAAATCAACCAAGAAGGGGCATATTTTAGAGACATTTATATCTACTGGATATCATTCATCATCGTGTCCATGTCCAGAGCTAATTGCTTAGATTACATCGATTTGTCACTATAAAAAAATTCTTTGTTACAGACTTTTAAAAGTATCTACATTAAATATAAAAATGTAACGTTAAACACCGTTAAAGTTTGACGTAAAACACAACCAAATGGCACACCAAATTATTAAAGATTACCTAACTTTTTATTTCCCTCAACCAGACTTTCTGCTTAATTTTTCATAATAGAGATTTTTTAAATGATTTTTGTTTATAAGCTATAAAATGCAGTTGGTATAGGTAACTGACAAGAGATAAAAAATGAAATATGTATCATGTCAAATAAGCAAATGATAGAACAAAATGTTTTATCGTATTGTAAAACATGTATAAAGTTCCACCAAAATGCATACACCTAATTTTAAAAATCCCACAAATATATTGACAAACTTCCAAAATAATAGAAATAACTGCCAAAACGTCAGTGAAGGCTTTCTGTGGAGACACGAAAAGTTTTTGTTTTCCGTCTGTCTGTTGGTTAGTCTATTTCCGCTATAACTGCCGTAAAAAGCATCCGATTAGCTTGAAATTCTGTAAGCATGTTGGTGTGGTAAACAGAATTAGCTGTATAGCTTTTGGTAAAATTTGGTTCATTCGTTGGGAAAATTATAGAACATTTTATTTTGCGCCATAATGCTTCTCTATGGTAGTTCAGACGGTTTTCAAATTTCTTTTTGTTGAAAGAAAATGGCGCATTCGATTAATGTATTTAAATGGTAAATTATGGATGCTGAAATTACCAAATAAGGGTTTTAAATTATTTCTATGATTTTGCGATTTTGTCAATATATTTGTCGGATTTTTTAAATTAGGTGTATGAATTTTTGTGGAACTTTATACCTGTTTTACAATAACGTAAAACATTTTGCTTTATCATTTTACTTATTTGACATGATACATATTTCATTTATTTTCTTTTGTGAGTTACCTATAGCAACTGCATTTTATAGCGTATAAACAAAAATCGTTTAAATAATTCCGATTACGGAAAATTAAGCAGAAAGTCTGGCTGAGGGAATAAAAAGGTAATTTGATAAAGTAAGGTACTTTGATAAGTTGGTGTACACTATAGCTTTACGTCAAACGTTAATCATGTTAGTAACGTTACATTTTTAAATTTAATGTAGAGACCAGGCTTCGAAAAATATATTGCCTGACATGCCCGCGGCATGTAAAATTTTCAATCGGCTATGTATTATTTTTATCAACATGCCCAAACGGGTATGTAATTTTGATGGCAATTAGAAAAATTTTCCATCGTTTTAATTAACGATGGATTGAGCAGTAATGCCCGACATGGTAGGGTAATTGCGCTCAAAATTTGAATACAAAATTTAAGTTGGAGTTATTTATAGTTGGCGTAACAAAGCACTACAAAAATAAATAAAAGACTGAAACAAATAACAGCCATACTACCCAACCTTGTAATTTCACTACGAACTGCCTTTTTTTCGACATTTCAACATCAAAACAGAAGGTATGGCAAAAACGTAATCAAACTTTATACATTCTTAGGGTTCCCAACTTAAAAGTAAAAACGGAACCATTTTAAGCTCACTCCTGTGTCTATCTGTCTATCCGTCATAGCCATTTTACTCGTAAACTATGGAACGCGGAAAGTTCAAATTGGGGGAAGTTATAAAAACTATTATATTTTCACATTATTAAACATTTACAAATATTTTTAGGAAAAATGTACTGGGGCTAATTAAGATACTTGAAAAAAAAATCTTTTTTTATATATCAGGTCGGGTATCGTGTGAAAGCTTTCGTAACGCTGGACTAAAAAATACATTTCTTTTAATTTTTTGGAATTATGCTTCCGGAGATATCGTCAAAAATGTAGTGCAAAAATACGTTCCCCCTCCCCCATTTATTTCCGAATCTACTGAAACTAAAATTATGAAAAAAATAAAGGAGGTAGACGTTAATTTTAACCTTGCAAGAAAATTATACTATTATCCTATGTCACATAAGTTTTGAGAAAAGCGCATTTTCCAGTTACACACAAATTTCGAATTGCGGGCATTCAGCAATAGTTTTGAGGAGCGCTGGAGGTACGTATCGTAACATAAGTATAAATGCATTGTTGATAATGATTTTTGAAAAATGTCGTCGGTAATAAACCGAGATCGGCGTACTCTATGTACTAATGGCTCTTAAAGCCTACAACTTTTAATGGTGAATTTGTGCAATACAATGTCCAGTAGCAGAATAAAAACAATAAACGTCAAATTGTTAAAAACAGACTAATTTAATTAGAATTCATCCCATAAATATTATATCATTCGTGACTAGTTTGCATTAAGTATATCTCTCATTACGCCTCCTGTGTCTTTAAAAGTTAATTAAAAACCTATTTGGAAAAACGCGTAACGGAAGTGGCGTTCCTACTTAGCGACTTCCTTTCTAAGCTCGCTTAGCAAAATGCCAAGTTTAAACGTTTAACAAGTGTTTTGTTTTAGCTACACTGCAAAATGAAAGGTTATTACGACTCTCAATTTAGTTTTACGAAATGCCGAATAAAGTTTTAATAAGCACTACTTTTATTGTCAGTGCCGAATTAAGTTCATCATCAATAGTTTAGGATAAGATTTAAATAAGAGTTATAGAGAATAGCAATATTTGATACTATTTAGTCTTCATATCTCTTTGAACTTTTACGCTATACCCATTTATAATTTTCTAGTATGTATACAGCTATACTAAACCCTACTTTATGTAGTTTCTTACAAAGCCTAATTTTTCTTTTAGTAACGATTTTTTTAATACTACAGTTAATAATTCAAATAATTCATATATTAATTGTACGGAACCATCTGAGCACGAATAATACTCGCACTTGACCGTTTATTATACATCAAATTCAGCAATCAAATAAATTGAATCAGTGCTGCATCATCTATCATACTTGAAACTAACGGGAAATACTTGAAACTAAAATTAAGAAGTATGATAAAAAAAAAAAATCTGAATTCATACCTTAGTTGCAAGAATAACGCTAATAGCTGTCACTGTTTACAAGTTATTCAATTTTATGTCCAACTTATTACTTTTTTGTACACCCTGTACAACTTGTGTGTATACTTTAAACATATATTTTTCTTAAACTTTTAGTTTCTTGCAATAGAAAAAATTATTATTATAGAAAATGTTTGAAAATATCGGAAAAAGTTAATTTTTTTTTTTTAAATTTAACTTTTATCATAAAATCTTTTATTAAATGTTTTTATTTTAAAATATAGTACAAGGAAATGTTATCCTAACAGTATTTTGAAAGTTCTAATGGATATAATATCATAAGACGAAACGCAATTTTTCATCTTTATTCAACATAAAATATATAATGCGAACATTAAAAAGGTCCACAATCTTACTTAAAAGGCGACTAAAGTAATGAAAAAGATGTTACAAATTTAAAATATACATTTTATTTAAAACTTCTTAGTACTTTCAAGCCTTCCAGGCTCATCATCAGAGAATATCTGAATAACTAAATGTTGTTTATTTATACAAATACGTCACTTTGTTTTGAAAATGAGGGAGTAAAATCTCATAACTCTAGTAATTACTGGCTCTCTCATTTTCAAAACAAAGTGACATATTTGTATAAATAAACGACATTTAGTTATTCAAATATTCTCTGAGCCTGGAAGGCTTGAAAATACTAAGAAGTTTTAAATAAAATGTATATTTTATTTTTCATTACTTTAGTCACCTTTTACGTAAGATTGTGGACCTTTTTAATGTTCACATTATATATTTTCTCATAGGTATTTTAAAAATTCGATTAAACAAAAAACCAGTGTGATATGATACATAGCCTTTGGAGTTATTTTAAAATATAACCTTACAAAAAAATCGCATTTTCTAAGAAAATATGACGGCCATTTATACCTATCAGAAAAATCCTTCTTTTAAAGCTTTTCAATCTAAACATGTAAAAGAAAGTTTCAAGTTTTCAAGAATTTAACATTAAAGAAGCGCTACTTATAGTTCAGCACTTCACAGTTTAAAATATAGCGTCTTTTTCCTCCATATTTTAAATTATATTTTAAAATATTTCGCTTTAGGATATTTCTGCGTGTTGGCTTAAAAAATAACTGTGTTCTAGATTCTTGATAAAAAAAAAAAAAAAAAAAAAAAAAAAAAAAAAAAAAAACTAAATCTGAAATTTTACGTCAAACGTGGGATATGAGGGCCGTACGTACTATAACTAGGTTTATAAATGTATTCCTATCTTGTTGTAATAGCTATTTTACTCTTATGCAAAAATGCATGAATGCAAAATTTATTATGATCATACATAGTGAATTGAGTAAAACGAAAATAATAGGACTGGATCTTAAATAGGATGCAATCACCATGGCAATCTAGAATCATTATCTATCATGGGATATCGCTGAATATATTACTTATGATATGATTTAATAGGGTGAAGAAAATTTTTATTAATATCTTTTTAAGTTTTGATACGATTTTCATAAAATTTGAAATGTCTCGACAAAATATTGTAACCATTATATATATTAAATTTTACACCATTCGGTTACGTAGTTTTGCGCTGTTATAGACAGACAGACAGATGGACGGAGCAGACAACGACTATAGGTGATATGTGTTTATGTAATTACGAAACCACCTAAAAGTAAAAGAAAAGAAAAAGAATGAAAAAAAATAATAAAAGCATATATTTAAGTGATATATTTACAATCTTTATTTTTTATTTATATTTTATTTTCTATTTTCCATTGTTGCAGTTTCACAGAAAGTTGATCTATTTTAGTCAGTATGGCTAGGCACATAAAGAGATCCACTGCTGTTGTAATAAATATATAGTTAGAATACTTGGCGATTTTCCCTCTACTTTACACTGTAAAAAAATCCGAACAGTATTCCTGTAGGAATCGGAAAAATAGTTGCCCTTATCGTACAGGAAAATTTTCCGACCCAGCTCGTAATAAAATCCGTAAGAAAAAGTAAACATTTATTAAAACGGTACTTTACGGATTTTATTCCAATTTTACGGATTTTATTCTGATTTTACTGATTTTATTCCTAGCTGGGTCGGAAAATTTTCCGGTACGATAAGGGCAACTATTTTTCCGATTCCTACAGGAGATCTGGTCCTTTTTTTTTTTTTTTTTTTTTTTTTTTTTTTTTTTTTTAGTGTAGCTCTTTCTCCGGCTTACGTGAGAATTACTCAAAATTAATTTATTAATTTTAAATTAACTTCCAGAAAAATTAAAATATTATATTATCATCGGAAACACATCTTTGTACGTGATTTTTGTAGTTCAAGGCTATCAGGAAGTAAAAAAAAAAAAATATTACAAAATCACATTTTCACTTGATGAAGTTAAGGTAGTAAATAAACGAGTGAAAAAAAAATGTAAAGAGATATTTAAAAGCACCAAACTATAAGTTGCAGAGATATTTTAATTGCACTTATTTGCCATGCCTTGAGATGCATAATATCATTCTTACATTGTTAAGAGTAATTAGAACATCGAGAATAATTAGTAATTATAGCACTAATTTACCGTACAGCAATATTTAAAGTTTTCTTTTTTTTCTTTTTAAATTTTAATAAAAATTAAATTTAGAATTTTATTAAAGGAAAACTTAAATTATAAGTCTCATAATGTATAATCCATTCTCTGTGAAAATTGCTATATTATACTTCCTTTCATATCAGAATTACATTTTGTTTTCAATTTAAATTCAAATAAATATACCGGGTGAACAATGTTCATGTAAAAAAATTCGATAATTGAAAACTACAACTAGCTTTATGCCGCTTTTACAGAAATACACAGACATTTTTGGGATTTTTTTATTATGGAAAATTTTACTGTTTAATATGTCACTAACTACTTACTTACAGCTATGCAATAGTTTGTACAATGTTGCGACACATTTTGCTGGCCAGATACGATTACAAGTATTTAATGAAACAGTTCTCAATAGTGACGATTGCTGTGACGCATGGAAAAGGACTTTGCGTTATATTCAAGAGACTTTCGTCTTTAATCAGTGCGACATGATCGTTTATATTTTAATACCGACAAACAATAATAGTAACAGAAGCTGAAAATTGCAAATATTCTGGCAATAAAAGATTTTGTTATGAAAAAAGCGTTTTTTGAACTTTTAATATCTTATGGATCACACGAAACCGCAGTTAAATTTCCTCAACAAAATTTAATTATAGTGATTAAAAACACACGAAAACAATATATCTTTTATAAGTTGTAATTTTCCAACTAGGTGAAAGTGTATCCAAGCCAGGATTCAGATTAGCGACCTTTTGGATTAAGCTGCAATGCTCTGCCGACTAAGGTAGCCTGGGAAAATTTGTGGCCACAATTCTACCAGCTAATAAGTGTGATGAAGTTTAAATCTGTAAATTTGTTAAGATTTTTTTCATTTCTGTTTTAACCTTTTTTCTTTCGGAAAATAAACATTCCTCTGAGAGCGTTAACTTTATTTCTAAATGTCCTAATACTTTTATAGTTTCATTAGAACACATGAAATGACAACAACAGAACACAACTGAATTAAACAACACAACTTCAAACACAACTGACTGTAACTTTATATACTAAACCTCATCACAAATAATACATTTATTAATTATACTAATTTATGTTAATTTGCAAAATTTTAATTTAACTTCTTTTTATCGATGTAAACATATGATCATTTCAAGGCATACCAGTTTACCGTACCACTCCAGGTTTAAAATCTTTGATCTATAATTTTCGAAACCTTGATTTTTTGTATGTTGGTTACTTTTCGAGTTTCCGTTACATATAAAAAGATCTTTAATTTTATTATTATTATTATTTGTGTTTCCATACATATATTTTGATTAATAAACATGAATATTTAGAAAGGATATCATTAATTTATCCCATTTGAAATAAAAATAGGCTCTAAAGCGGTGTTCAAGAGAAAAATAATGTAACTAAAAAAATATACCTTATTTTATAAAAGCAAAATTGAATTATTCTTCCAGAAAAACTGACAGCGCGTTTCAACAGCAGTTTGGTCTAATGATTCACTGCAAATATCAAATAATACATTTTCACTGAATATCTTGAAAAACGGTTGGTTGAAGCGTTAACTTCCATAAAGGAAATGGAAATAAATGACAAAAATAAAATAATTGTTTTGGTTGAGTGATTTTTATGCAAAAAAGAAGACATTACAATAGTGATATTTTAAAAATTCTTTTCAATAGATGTGATAGTTCAAATTGATTTAATTGTTGAATTTATTTTTATTATAAGGTAAAATTGTTCATGAATAATCATTAAAATTTCACATTATATACCTAATTTATCATCATGTTAAGAAAATGCTTTTTTGTCTTAGTAAAATGCGTGTGATGCTTGGAATGTTAATTTGTAAGAAATTTTCCTAAAAATAAAACACATTCTTAGATATCAAACTATAGTCATTTGCTAAGAACCTCATTCAAACTAAACTTTTTGTGTCAGTTTACAGCAAAAAATTTCAAACGCTGTACAAAGGCACACTGGTGTAAAGTGAAGTAAAAAAATTATACTATAACAAATGTTAACGATTTGATTAGTAAATTTGTTTATTTCTTCAAAATTAATTTGTAAATATTTAAAATGCATAGCTAAATACTATAAATATAACAGAAAGTATACAATCCATATCCTACATAATGTTTAAGTAATGTGAGCTTTTCTTCATTAAATCCATTAAAAATAAAATGCAGAGAGCTGGCTCCGAAACTAAAATTGTTCTCAGGAAAAGAAAACTGTCACCAAAATGGAAAAGGTAGAGGATGGAAATCGACCTCGCTTATTCTATGCACAAAAATGATTTAACCCTATTTAAATGTAAAAAATTTGAAAAAAAAAAAAACACAATGCCATTATATTTTTATTAGCTTGTAAGATTCTTTGCGTTAACAGCATGGGCTCTTAAAATTTCAAAATTGAAATCATTCGCAGCTAAATCGCTTTCAAGGTCTTTGTCAGATTAATTAGTGGCATTATTATAAGAAACCTTTGAGTTTGTAATTTTTTTTTAATTTTATCCTCCGCATTTCCCAATCTATTTTGTGGAGAAAATTCTCCAATTGCATCTTATCCTTTTAAGAATTCACAAGACACTAGATTTTTTAACATCAACAACAGAAATGTAATCTGTTATAGTCAAGGATGTGTGACTACAAAGAAGAATTAATTTGTAAGGATATATAAGAGTGATATTCAATTTTTATGTAGACAAAATAGAGCAAGTGCGAAATGCATTCGTTCTTTTCATGAATACAGACATTTCAAATTCATTTCTCAAATAAATGTAGTCAAAACTATAGCAAAAATATTATTTCTTTGCAAAAAACATTTCAGTTGTCAGATAACTATATACATATCGTATTAAGCCAGGTAATCCGGTATGTGGTCTCAGCTTGCTAGGAGTTGTAAATTCCACGATAAAAATCGCCTTATCCAAATACATTTCCACTCTATATAAACACTAAACATGGTGTTTTAAAAAGTATTAAATGTCTTTTTGATAAATTAAACACTTCTTAGATATTTGTAAAAACAATATATATATATATATATATATATATATATATATATATATATATAGTGTGTCCCAAAATTTATAGACAAAACGATAAAATACAATTCACTGTAAAAAAATCAAAATGGGATGAAAATATTTTTTTATGTGTCTAGTTACAAACGCTACATGAAGCACAAGTTAGGATTAATTTGTATTAGAAAACGCAACAAATGCTGAATTTATTTAGACAAACAGAAAAAAGTGTACCATAATTACAGGAAATATTTGTTTTATGGATTATGCATGGATCAGGAACACAGTTACAAATATTAATATTTAATCGTGTTTCCATTACATTTAAGCACCTCAAATAAACGGTTCTCCATCGATAGTAGTATGTTTTGCATTACCTCTGTTGACCTGGCCACGTGGTTGTCTGATTATTGGCTACACCGCGTTTGTTGCGGCATCGCCCCTGGTGCAGATGTTTTCTAAAGTATTGGATTCGTCACAACAGTCAGCCAGGCGAACATTATCAGGCCGCAACACAGACTTTGCGAAGCTCTTTGTTGTGGTTTGGCCTTATGTCTCCCTCGCTCAGCTGTTTCGGCTGGCGGCTTGTTGTCGTAGCGACTGGGCATTACATGGTGCCTTCAGGGACGGGAGACTCCTCTGAAGGGACGCATGGGGACACTCGCCTCCGGATCGGGGAACAATTAATTTTACCTCTGGTGACAGTTTATACTATGCTTGCTCTGATGCTTGCCATGAACGTATTCCCACACATTCTCCAAGGGATTTAAATCCGGACAAAGCGATGAATAGTCAATGGCATTGATATTATTCATATTAAACCACCTCTTTGTCGAGTTAAACGCAAGAATATGCCCTGTCTTGTTGAATTACACAGCTTGGTCCTCCCAGCAAATCTTGTAATGGAATAACATAAAATGGTCCTCTAAAAATTGCTGATACACTGAAAAAAAATGGGTTCTCAAAAGTACTCATTTTTAAATACGTCACATATTCAAAATGTACTCAAAAGGTACTCAAATTAAGAAACACGTGTACTCATTTTTGATTCTATGGATGTGTTCAATTATGAACCGTTATGCACTCATTTTTTATCTTATGCATGTGTTCCAATATGAAGTGTTTATGTATTCATTTTTGATCCCATGTATGTATTCAAATAAGAACTTGAAAGTAAATGCTGTCTGTTACATATTCAATACATATTTTTCTTATTTCATGTAATGAGTTGTACCTCAGTAAATATTACTACATTAATGCAAATAATTAATTATGCGCAGTATTTTAAAATAATTTAAAAGTGTTTGAAAACACCGCTTCTGTTATAAAAATATGAACTAAAACAAGATGGCGATCAAGATGGTCGATTAGTAACATGTGCGAAACCAAAATGATATACTGGGCTAAAAGACACACATTTTATAAAACACTTTCAAAACTAAACTAAGTTATATGGAAAAAGTATTTTTCTTGTCAAAGCCCCCCCCCCCCCCCCCCCCCCCTCCGGAGACACTTTGCTACAGATTAAAGTAAAAATTTTCTGACATTTATTTCCCTCTCAAAATTATTAGCAAGAAACAAATACGTTGATTATTTACTAAGAAAAAATAGCAAAATTATTATCAAGATACGCTAAGCAATTACTTTTATGACAAGAACATTGTTTCCAAGCACTTTTAAATCATTTTAAAATACTGTGCATAATTTAATATTTACATTAATTTAATAGTTACAGGAGGTACAGCTATTTACATTAAACAAGGAAAAAAAGTATTGAATATTTAACAGAGAGAACTTACTTTCGAAGTTGTCGGCGAAATTTTCAAAATCTCATTTTTTTTATCTTTGTTTTTACGAACAAATCCATCTCACCAAAACAGACCGAATTTTAGAAGCACTTATAAACATCATTAAAATAATATAACCTTACGTATTATAAAGGAGATACGGTATATAGTTCCTTCAAAGGAATAAAAATGCAATATTATACCTCTGATTTCCACCGTATATTACATTGTTTTACGATTAAAAGATTTTTAAGCTGCCATGAATAAAATAAACCACTACAAAGTATAAAATTATTATTTCGTCTGGGTTTGATAATGTGTGATGTATCAAAATTGGGAAAGCATTACGTTCATTTTTGATCCAAACATACTCAATTCGATATGAGTACATCGATTTAGTCATTTTGGGGTACTTTATATTTTCAGTGTAATACTGGGAGTTCATTTGCTTGCTACAAAATGTCAAAAATATGTATCCATTAAATCCAAAACCTCCCCCAGTCCTTACCGATCATTCACCTTGCTGTATACTGAAAAAACTTATTGGTTCGCTTCTTGAATCATAACAGTAAAATTTATAACCATCTGGTTCATCTAAGTTCCACTTTTTCATCCACCTTGCTGTATACTGAAAATACTTATTGGTTCGCTTCTTAAATCATAACAGCAAAATTTATATCCATCTGGTTCATCTAAGTTCCACTTTTTTCTCATCACTAAATATTCTTGACAGCTATTTATCCCCATAAGACGTGATTTTCTTACCCCAGTTTAGGCGTACAACCAGTTTCGTGGTGTTTTCTTAAGCATGGTTTCTTCAACATTTCCTTAAAAGTTATTAATTTAGATCCCAGTATTCTTCTCTAAATGGTATTTTTTGACACTGCAAGATTGGATGCAATTTTCCGCAGTGAAATATTTTTTGTAGATGCCATGCATAGAATGATTCTATCATTACGATGTAATTTTTTGTTGACCATGTCTTTTCTTACTACACATCTTGTAGCCATTAGTCAAAATTATGTAAACACTTTTTAAAGATCTCTTTAAAATCTTGGATATCTCTTTCGGATTTTTGCCTTTAAGTTTTTAATCCAAAACTTTGACGATCGAAAAATCGATCGACTTTCGAAAAATCTTTACCTCTAGGCATTTTGACGAATTTGTAAAAAGATCGACTAGTCAGTCGAAAAAAGCCGGAAAATGATTCCAGAACAATAAAAGTGAGAAAAGCAGACGATACATACATTCAAGAAATGTGAATAAATAATTGTCCACTGAAAAAAATATTTCACTAATAATATTTCTAAGTAAATTCAGCCGATTTCTATATTTATGGTACAGGCGATTTTACATTAAAAAAAAAAATTATAGTTGTATCTTTTTGTTTGAGGTGATGTTATTCTTTGTAAATTAAGAAACATTTGTCGTTCTTTTTTTTTTTTTTAGTGCACAGTGCTTTTTTAAAATAAATAGTCGCATATCTTATATATTTTTTAACAGGCATGCATCAACATTTATTATATAAACGTCTATCGTGCATTGAAGTAAGAGATCTTGAAGTCAAATTTGATAATATTGAATGAAGATAACATTAAAGTTTTACACAAAACACACTCTATTGTAGCAACATGCTTTTCTTGGCAAGCGAATAGGAGTAGAATATATAAATACAGTGGACATGGCATAAGGAGTAATTCTTTGAATTCGATTTAATTCTTCTTAATTTGCTTGTTTAAATTTAGGAAAGTTGAAGTGAAATCATATTATAAAGCGAAACATATCATGTAGCTGGCACATATGATCAATAAATTTTCGCAATTGTTGCAATTTATATTATTATCTTCTAAACATCGCACATATAAATTTTTACATCGTATAATTAAAAAAAAATTCTCCTATTAAATGCAATTTGTTTAAAAATTATTCTTATTATTTGTTTAAAAATTATTATCTCATATTACTGTTTCTTTTTTCAAGCCTTATTTTATCTAATCGACCTGTATCGCGTGAATCTAAATGATAAAAGATGAACACGTTTTAATTTAGCACAACATAAAGGGTTCAGAATTATTTGCCGTCTAATGATACATAACTGAATAAACAAACCCTTTAGTAATAAATAAATAAAATTAAATAAATACAACACAAATTTAAGATATTCAAAAAATTTATATTTTAAAGAGCATAATATATTTACACTGCTCAAAACAATTAAAGAATATTGCAGTTTTAGGTGGATTTTGTATATGGTAAACTGTTTAGCTGATTGATACATGGTCGACAGACATAGTAGGTTATATGAGAATAAATTACACATGTTTGGCAGAAAAAAATGCATTTTATTGCGCATTTGTGTACTAAAGGAAAAAAACACAATTTGCGCATATGAGAAAAAAAGAATAAGAAAAGGTGTTTTCTTCAAAGAAAATCATTTTCAGTAGGGGGTATGGTTTCCACGGGCGGCCAGCCACGTTGAACACCTTTGAGGCATGGACTCAATGAGGCTATTAATGACGAGTTGGGGTATTCTGCCCCACTCTTCCAGAAGAGCTCTTTCCAGTTCTTGGAGAGTTTGTGGGGGTTGTTGGCGGCCAGAAACTCGTCTTCCTAGAGCGTCCCAAACGTGCTCGATTGGATTCATGTCTGGAGAACACGCTGGCCATTCCATTCGAACGATTCCTTCATCGAAAAGGAAATCCTCCACCAGGTTTGCACGATGTGGCCTGCAGTTATCGTCCATTAAAATGAAGTTATCTCCGATTGCTGCAGCGTAAGGGACTACAATAGGTCTGAGGATCTCATCCCTATATCGGCGACCAGTCAGAGCTCCATCTCGAATGATGTAGAGGTCAGTGCGCCCGTCAATGGAGATGTCACCATACACCAACACTCCTCCATCGCCAAATCTGACACTTTCGTGCACGAACGCAGGATTATTCCTACTGCCACGGTCCCTCCAGATGAAAATACGCCTATTATCCGGATGCACAGAAAAACGGGACTCGTCAGAAAACAGAATATTGCTCCATTCAGTTCTCCTCCAGTTGACATGCTCGGTTGCCCACTCCCTGCGGTCGCGACGATGCCTTGATGTTAATCTAACACATACCATCGGTCGGCGAGCATACAGACCTACAGCATGGAGCCGGTTTCGGACAGTCTGAGTTGAAATCGTGGTGCCTGTAGCCGAGCGAAGGTGTTGTTGGAGAAGAGTAACGTTCATGGTTCGGTGTCTCCGAGCTGTTAATGCTAAATACCGATCTTCATTGGGCGTTGTTGCCCGTCTACGACCTTGCCCTGGTCTTCGGCCTGCACATCCACTCTCCAAAAAACGGTTCCAGATCCTGGAAATGACACTTTGTGACACTCCAATGGCTTGCGCTTGAGTTTGGCCCCCTTCTAACCTACCAACAATTCTCAAAGCTTCTGAATCTGTCAAATGACTTCACTGAGACATCGTACTCATCGAAACAAAGCAATCACCGAATGCCGATCATCCTTGTCTTCATTCTCTTTTATCCAGTTGAAAGTCAAATTTCATTCGCTGCCGCTGAAGCTCAAAATTTGCATACTCCACAGCTTGAAAACCAGAAAAATTTGCATTTGTGATTCTCTTCTTCTATTTTCGGCAAAAAAAATTTCGTTTATATCTTTATTTTATATAAAAGTTCAAATATCCTTTAATTGTTTTGAGCAGTGTATTTAGATCAACATATGTCTCATCTCACTAACAGCGACAATTTTAAGATCCTTGTTGATAGAAACATTTTCGCAAAAACTTTTAAAAACAAGAAATTGGTAAATAATATCACAAGACTGCATGATTAATGAAAAAACAGTGCAAACGTAAAATAAAATAACAACGGATATTTGCGAGCCAGAATTAACTTCTACTATTGTTTCTAAACCTGCAAAGCATCTCTTTCCACATTTTAGGTAAGACAAGGGAGACTGAATCATTGCAAATAGTATCACTGCGTAAAAATATCTCTATTGATTTCCGGATAATAGATGGTAAATAAAATCTTGATGAATAACTTATTCTGCTGTTTTCAAAATCAATCTGCAAAGGTTTGTTGCTGCATAATCTGGCCAAATCTGTAGTTCGGTTATTTGATGTTGGCTATCATTTCCTTGATTCTAGTCTTAAGTTTTCTGCTTGACATACTTACATAAAATTGCATTGCTCCATCGCTTTTGATGAAATGTGTTTCATATACTCCTGGTAATTGGTTTGATTCAATTCGATCTATTTTGTTTTTTTAAATTTTATGGAAGGTTTCCCAACAAGGGAGATATTGAATTTTTTGAGTTTATATTTCAACTTTTCCAAGAACAGAGGAATATTGTAAAGTTTTACATATCTAAAAATGTAAGCACGTATTCTTATGAAAATCTTTATTTGAATAAATTATTGTTATTTTTCATATGAAAATCCATTATCGTGTTGATAGCAGGCAATCTAAAAATATATATAATATCTAAAAAATATATCAAAAGTTAAAATTTGAAAAAAAAAAATTGTTTTTACCTACGTTCTTAAATCTGGGCGTTGGAAGCCATAGTATTAGCAAACAAAAAAGTTATATCCAAAAATGATTCCTTGTGTTTAGTATTTGCAAACCAGAAAATCTAATAATCTTTTTAAAAATCTGCTCTCGTAATTGTGAGATCTTTAACCGCTTCCCGGATTATCCCGAGTTATCTCGGGTTCGTAAAATTTACAATTTATTATTATTACGAGAAAACTTAGCTATGGCATAATTTGTCACTATAATTTGTTTTATCACGTTTTTACTCTACCTGAATCTTAAAAAGAAAGAAAATATTCTTATATAATATAATAAACTAGTAAATCTGCAGATCAGGAGCCTCAACGTCATCTTTGCAAGTCATTGTTTTTTAACACTCATTGCGTAATATTCATCTTCCTACAAATCGCTTTTTAAAGTTTTCAAATTACATAAATATTTATAAGAATACAAAATACTTTGTAAAGTTTCAGAAATTAAATGTGTTAAACAAGTGGTTATACATTGATGTTCTGAAGTTCTGATGAGCTGCTAATTCTGGTAACTTTTTAAATCAAAAATTGCATTTCTTCAGGGGGGCACAGCCCCCCTGAACCCTCCGTAGTTTATTTAAGTTTACATTCGTAATTTTTTATTGATTCTGCGGATGGTTATAGTATATCATAGATTTTTTTTTACGCTGTGATTTATAAGGATAAGCATAAGTTTTTTTTATAAATTAATAACTTTAAAATTTAAAATAAAATCCTCATGTTAACCGTACGCAAACAATAAATCTTGAAGTGACGCCAAAAAATGTAACCTTAAAATCCACTACATTCGACCGAAACAAAACGGCGTGCTTAAAAAAAGAAAGAAAGAAAAGAAAAATATTTTTAGTAATACAGTTTTTAATTCATAATACGATGAAATGCTACTTTAGAATGCTTAAATATAAGCAGATCATTTTCATTTTACAGAAAAAAGGCACGGATGAAGTCAAAGAATTCGGTCTCAGTTCCACGTGCTTGTTTTGTTTGGACCAAATAATGGCATTTAAATCTGGGCGATAACGCACATCATATTGCAAACTGTTTTTACGGCATACTGCATCTCCATCTATCTCTTTCCTCCGTAAATAATAGTTCATTTTGTTTTAGCCAAGGTCTTTTTATTCCAACATCTTTTTTTTTTTTTTTTTTGATAAATGACGTCTAATTCATCTGCTATTCGTACTTACTCAAAACCTTTCATCTTGTTATATTAAGAAATACTTCAGAGTTTTCTTTTTATTCCCAATATGTCGCCATATTAATTTTTTTATTCTTAATTTTTTTTTTCATTTTCCTGTTTCACGTCAAAATTTTTCAATTGAAAATTGTTTAAGAGAAAATATTATTCAGGGTTTTGATTTTCTTGGCATCGATTAAAGAAACATGGATAAATTTTATGAAAAAATGTCACATTATTCTCTATGAAAATAATGAACTTTTGTATTTTTAAGCAAAATATTTGAATAAAATAAATAAAATATTGCCTATTTTTATTTCTGGGGCTAAAATTCATCTATATGAAAAATACAAATGCATTAATTCATCCGTTTTGACGTTGGCTTTACTGAAACATTATAGACGATTTATATTAATATTATTAAGACCAAATTCGTTGCTAGGCAACTGATGAAAGAAAAGGTAAAAAATGAAATATGTATTATGTCAAATTGATAAAACAAAATGCTTTATATTATTGGAAAACATGCATAAAGTTCCCCAAAAATTATAAACCTAATTTAAAAAATCTCGCAAATATATTGACATAATTTCAAAATAATTGGAATAATTTAATAATCTTATTTAAAAATTTCAGCATCCAAAATTTACCATTTAAATCCATTTTTTACATGAGCCATTTTTTTTCAACAAATGAAAATTTGAAAATCGTCTGACTTGCCATAGACAAGCATTACAGAGCAAAATAAAATGTTCTATATTTCCCGAACGAATGAACCAAATTTAACCAAAAACTATACAGCTAAGTCCGAGTACCTCATCAACATGCCCAATTAATTTCAAGCCGATCGGATGCTTTTTGCGGCAGTTATCGCGGAACAGACAGACAGACAGACAAACGGAAATCAAAACTTTTCGTGTCTCCACAGTAAGCCTTCACTGACGTTTCGGCAACTAGTAAATCTGCAGATCAGGAGCCTCAACGTCAGCTCTGCAAGTCATTGTTTTTAGACTCACTTTGGTAATATTCAGTTTCCTGAAAACCGCAATTTAAAGTTTTCAAATTATGTAATTATTTATAACAATAAAAAATACGAAGTTTTCAGACATTAGAAGCATTAAATTAAAAACGTTATGGAAGGATATTTCAAAATTTTCATGAGCTGTTAATTCTGGTATGTTTTTTAAATAATAAAGTAGATTTCTTCAGGGGGGCGGAGCCCCCCTGAACCCCCGTGGTCTTATTAATTTACATACGTAACTTTTTATTGATTGCGCTAATGGTTAGCGCAAATCTTAGATTTATTTTCACACTTCCGAACCTTATTTTTCAATACTGGTAACACAGAAGATGATTTAAATTGACGCAATTATATTAAATGTTTAGGTTTTATGAATGAAAATGGAATTTCCTTTAAAAATAAAATAATTTTCATTCATATTTTCTGAAATGAGGCGGCATTAAGAAGTAACACACGTCAAAAAACATTTTTTTCAGGCAATCTAGTTAATGCTTGGTTTTTAAGAATGAAAATATTTATTTCCCGATACAATGACGTCATTTTCGACAACAATAATTTTTCGGTGCATAATTTTGATATTTACTATATATTTGCTTTTCAAAAGTTGTTTTTTTCTCATTGGAATTTTCGATTAAGAATTAACATTTCTGTTAGCTGTGTGCAGACGATAAACCATGAGATATTAGTAACATTTTTTTTTTAATAATAAGAATTAATATCATAACACAAGCCCCTTTTATTTCAACCTCAAAGCGTATTCGTTTTATTTTTGATACCGGGTGTCCCAAAAAGGACTGACTGATTTTAAAATTCAATAACTTGTAAACGGTGACAGATATTTAAAAAATTCTTGCAGGAGGGTTATGCATAAGGTCAAAAGTTTTTTTACAGTGATTTTCAATTTTAGTTCGAATTACAAACAATAGATGGCGCTGCGATCGATAGACGCTAAATTCAGGCTCGATTTTTGGTACTTCGTGGCCCGGATAATACATTTCCATCTCCTTTTTCCGCATAGAACAAGAGAAAGGACCAAAAATCGAGCCTGTATTTAGCGACTGTTGCTTACAGCGCCATCTATTGTTTGTAATTCGAACTAAAATTGAAAATCATTCTAAAAAAAACTTTTGACCTTATGCATAACCCTCCTGCAAGAATTTTTTAAATATCTGTCACCGTTTACAAGTTATTGAATTTTAAAATCAGTCAGTCCTTTTTGGGACACCCGGTATATGAGATCAAATTCACCTTCTTTTCGTATTTTCACTTTATTTCTAATATGAAGGCGTATTCATGTCTATTTTTTTATTTCATTTTCCTCTCGCACATAAAAATCTTTCAAATCAAAATTAACTGTTTAGGATAAATTTTTATTCCGGGATTGAATTTTCATGGCAACGGGAAAAAAAAAAAAAAAAAAAAAAAAAAAAAAAAAAAAAAAAAGATTGTTAAATTTCATAGCAAATGTCGATTTATTCCTTATGAAAATAATGAACTTTTTAATTTAAAAGAAAAATATTTGAACAAAATAAATAGAACATAGTCTTTCTTTATTTCTGTGGTAAATTCCATCTATATGTAAAGACACAGGCATTAATTCGTCCCTTTTGACTTTGATTTAACTTCAAACAATTACAAATACTTTCACATTTACGATATTTTTAGGTGTAGTTCGCTGCTAGGTAACAGTTAAAAGATAATAAAAACAATTAAATATGCGCTTAAAAAGAAAATTTATATTAAAAAAAAATATTTTATGTTATTGAAACACATATATAAAATCCCTCCATAAAAGTTATACACCGAATTTAAAAACTCTGACAAATGTATACACAAAATTTCAAAGTAATATGAATAATGTATGGTTCTAATTAGGAAATTTCATCATCCTTAATTTAGCATTTAAATCCTTCAATCATGTGAGCCATTTCTTTTCAACGAATAACTAGTCGGATGTACCAATCCCAAAACTTTCTTCTATCTCATACATGTTAATACTTCAAAATCCGCTATCACACTGCCAAAATTAAATGGCAATCTATGCATCTCATGAGAATTCTAACGATATGAAATTCCATGCGTTAGTTCTTGAAATATGACTGTCGCTGAAATCGTCTAAATTCAGAAAAATGCTGCCTAGCAGCGCCACCTATTGGGTGATTTATACCAAATCCTAATCAGCAACAATTTATGTCAACGTCTGACTGAATCTGAAGTTTGGAGAAAATCCGTACATTAGTTTTTGAGATAGAGAAATAACGAAAATCGTGAAAATTCCTGCATAGCAGCGCCACCTATTGGGTGATTAACACCAAAACCTAATTAACAACAACTTGTGTCAACATACAACTAAATCTGAAGTTAGATGAAAATTCGTCCATTAGTTCTATTGATAGAGCTATTGAGGCAATCGTGAAAAAGGCAGCAGAGAAGCGCCACCTGTTGGGCGATTTACACCAACACATAATCAGTAGCAAGTCATATCAAGGACTAACTGAATCTGAAGTTTGATGAAAATCCGTGCGTTAGTTCTTAAGATAGAGCTATTGGGGAAATCGTGTAAATCCTTCAAAATTCATCATAACAGCGCCACCTGTTGGGCGATTTACACCAAAACGTAATCATCATCAATTCATATCAAGGACTAACTAAATCTGAAGTTTGATCGAAATCCGTGCATTAGTTCTTGAGATAGAGCTATTGCGAAAATCGTGAAAAATGCAGCATAGCAGCGCCACCTGTTGAGCGATTTACACCAAAAACTAATCAGCATCAATTTGTATTAGGGACTAACTGAATATCAATTTTTATTAAATTCCGTGCATTAGTTCTTGAGATAGAGCGCCCACAAAATTTGTGTCACATACACACAGACAGACAGAAAGACAGACAGACAGACAGACAGACTCACAGAGTCACAGACAGACATTTTGTAAAAACATGTTTTTTGGAATCTCTGACCCCTAAAACGTGTAAATCCGTCGAAAACCGGACTTCGAAAATTTTCATGAATCCAATACTTTCTTCTTGTAAAGATAGAAGAAAGTAAAAATGGAAAAATCGTCTGAATTGCTATAGGAAAGCATTAAGTCGCAAAATAAAAAGTTCTATATATTCCGAACGAATGAACCAAATTTAACCAAAAACTATACAGCTAAATCCGGGGATTTCACCAACATGCATCCTTAATTTTAAGATAATCGGATGCTTTTTACGGCAGTTATCGCGGAACAGACAGACAGACTAACGGAAACCAAAACTTTTCGTGTCTCCACAGTAAGCCTTCAATGACGTTTCGGCAATTATATATAGTATTTGTTTGGCAGTTTTCCAAGTTTTGAGATATGAAATGAAAATAATGAAATGCAATGAAGTGGTTGCAAAAAATGTGATTTTTTTGCAGATTTTTTCAAAAAAATTGGTAAGTGGAGCGGTTATATAAAATCAAATTTCAGTACTATAGCATATTTTAAGATGATTTTACTTTATAGTTTTTAGAAATTAATGCTAACATCAAAATGGAAATGCGTGTAATTTCGGAATATGCATCAGTTCACTGTAAATAAGTTGGAAATTGCAAGTCAAACTTGGCAAATGAGGTGCGTTCGTTCTACAACTAGTTTTATAAACATTTTTTACACCCCATATTGTATTGAAGGTATATTTTAGTGCACTTCATAAGTACATATCAATTTCATTCTGTTCGAAAGGCTGTAACATCATTAAAATGCACACTTTAAATAATTTTTTTTTCCACTGGCCGTAATGTAACGGAAAACTTTTGACTGTCCCTGTAATAACTATACATCCCATTTTCATAAAATTTGAAATGACTCGACAAAATTTTGAAACAGTCATATTTTTAAAATTTCAGACCATTCGGTTGGGTAGTTTTTGCTCTGTTATATGCGGACGGACAGACGGACTGAACGACGACTACAGATGCTACTTGTTTATATAATTACGAACGCACCTAAAATGGTAAAAATATTTTCTTATCTAGGAAAATATAATATGACCACCATCAACTATGTAGAATAAACTCTTCCGGGTTACAACGATTCAGAAAAGCGTTCGTTTTATCCGTAGAAACACCATAAACCAATATAATTTAGATTTTTAACGAAGCGTTTACAAAGACGTACTTTCTTTTGAAGAAACGTATTTTCGGAAATTTATCGCAGTATACGAATACAAATAGCAAATAAAGCCTTTGTGCAAGAATATTAAAGTCAGAAGACCAACATTTAAAAATGCACAAATAAAGCACAAAAAAGCAGTAAATAGCTATCTCGAATACGCATGAGAGTTTCTACGTCAGTGCGACATACAGCAAGTCACAGAGTGCTAGATAAAGCAAGACTGGGCATAACGATAGAGAGGCTGTGGCATATATACCCGATACGGGTATATAACGTGCCAAAAACAACCTAACAGACGAAAGCAATATGAAAGAATTGAGTGACTAACATCTACAGAAAAACGAAAGAAAACAAACCAAACCAATTCATTTCCCTTTTTTGCTTCCTTTTGTTTTCTTTCGTTCGCTAAAAGTCTCTACTTGTAAACCTAGTTGTTTCATGCTGCTCTCGTCTCACTGGTATTTTTCTGGCGCGTTCTCTACCCGTATCGGGTGTATAAGCCACCACCGCTCTGTCATTATGCCTAAAAGCTGTGCCATGTTTTTTGTCGCACTAAAGAAGAATTTCGCTTGTGAATTCAAAACAGCTGTTTGCTGCTTTTTTGTGTTATTTGTGCATTTTTTAACGCTGGTTTTCTGCCTTTTAATATATTTATAGAGCTTAAATCAGTTTTCTTAAACATCAGTACAGCTTTTTTGGAGGCTATGGAATTTAAAGTAAATATTTTTATGTTCAATAAACATATTTTAGAAATAAACATGATAAATTAACAGCAGCCATATTAACAATTAAAACTATTTTGTTACTCTAGCATGTATAAATTCAATTATGCAGCTGGAGATAATTATTTCAGAAAGTATATCATCCGAAAACAGATATGCCGTTTTGAGGGACCTGCTCGAAGACGTTTCGGAAATCAGTGTTAGCAAAAGAAACTTCGTTTTTTAGAAATTCTGTATTAATTTATGAAATTTCTAAAGATAATGAGCACTTTTCAGAATAATGTGTGAAACTTTGACAAGTTTACTGTATATTTTCATATGAGTTATATAACATTTATTTTTAGATTAAGTTACATTTGACTTTTTTTACAGAGTGAACACGAATATTCTCAAAAATTTGTATTTTATCAGTTTTATGTTTTATGCTTATTTGTGTTTTTAACAATATTTTCATCCTTTTTATGCGTATCTTTCTGAATAATACTCATTCCTTTATTTATTTCAAGACTGCATGCATACTGTGAAAAGGCATATTCAGCACCTGCTATTTCACATAAATAAATTTAAATATGTTACTTCCTTTCAAAATGCACATTGTTTCCTGATATATTCCACAAAGTAGTATTCCCGATGCAAACTACCACTTTTCGGACATTTATTATGCATAAGCATAAATTTATCATATAACGTTTTTTGAACAAATATTATTTAAACTCATGATTAGGATATAATATCGCATATATAAATAATGTGCTCAGTATGGATACTAGAAAATACTCCTGTAAATCATGTAGGACAGTGTGAACTAAATAAATATTTTAAAATGCATTCGGTATAAATAATTTTTTGGGCGACTATATACACATATATATACGTCTATAGTGTTATATTATCTAACAGTATTCATGAAAGAATTCTCTGCATAAAAAAATTGATTTTAAACCTTGATGTGGAGAAAAGATTAAAAAAAAATCAAGAAATTCTTAACTTGATTTTATAGTTGAAAATATATTTTAACTGATTAAATTTACTAATATAGTAATGTATACATAATGCAAATTGGAATGTCTTTCCAGCTGCTTATAACTTGAGTTTTGCTGAATGGATTTTAATGGGACTTTAGATAATTTTTCGTGGTTTCGGTATGTTGCATATCGTCCTAATTTGCCTAGTTTTAGAAATATTGAGTAACGTTCTATAATAAGGGGAATACGATTATGATAGATTAGCCTTATTTTAAAAGTTGTTCCAAAAGGATTTTGTTGAGACTGGCACAGTTAGATAATTTTCCAGGAAATTTCTTAGTATGTAACATATCATCGTTCTGCGCTGCGTAATTATATGATTTTGGTGGAAAGTTCTATAAACAGGTAAACACGATTATGAAAAATTTACATTTCAGGTAGCTTTCATTACAAAAAGCTACCTATTGCAGTCGTTCGGAGGAAAGCGATTTCAAAAATTTTTGGTATATTTTCATCGATCATGATCCCCAGACCCCTAAACCACCCTCCGTTCAAAATTGATATATATATATATATATATATATATATATATATATGACCTTTGTCACACTGTAACTCTGTATTTATGAACCGATTTGGATGTAATTCGATGTGACATAGTACATACCAATGTCTCGACCGATTTCGTTGGCCAGCTTCATCCGCCATTTTGTTTCAAATGGCGGCTATTTAAAATTAAAGAAAAAATTTAAAATTTGAAATGTGGCACCAAAAATTTGAAAATGGAAAAATATTTTTTTCTTATGTATTTGATCATTATACAAAGATTCCGGAGCAGTTTTTGTTTCGTCTATATCTTAAAAAATGGCTGAGTTATAGCATTTTGAATTTCTAATTTTGAAACGTCCTGAACTTTGTCACGCGATAAAAGGCGTATTTATGAACCGACTTGAATGTAACTTCGTTTATACATAGTACATACCAATGTCTTGACTAAGTTCGTTGGCCAGCTTCATCCGCCATCTTGTTTAAAAATGGCGGCCATTTAAAGTTTTAAGAAAAATTTAAATTTGAAATGTGGTACCAAAAAATTGAAAATTCAAAAAAATATGTTTTTCTTATGTGTTTGACCTTGATAAGAGATTCGGGAGCAGTTTTTGTTTCGTCTATATCTTAAAAAATGGCTGAGTTATAGCATTTTGAATTTCTAGCGTGGCTGACCTTTTGAAACGTCCTGATATTTATCACGTGATAACGGGCGTATTTATGAACCGATTTAGATGTACCTTGGTGTGTACATAGTACATACAAATATCTCGACCGAGTTCGTTGTCCAGCTTCATCTGCCATCTTGTTTCAAAATGGCGGCCATTTAAAAAATTTAAAAAAATTGCAATTTAAAATGAGATACCAAAAAATTGGAAAATGAAATTTTTTTTTTTGTATGTGTTTGACCTTAATACAAAGATTCTGGAACAGTTTTTGTTTTGTCTATATCTAAAAAAAATGGCTGAGTTATAGCATTTTGAATTTCTCTTGTGGCTGACATCTTAAAACGACCTGATTTTTGTCACGCGATATCAGGCGTATTTATGAACCGATTTGGATGTAACTTGGTCTGTATATAGTACATACCAATGTCTCGACCGAGTTTGTTGTCCAGCTTCATTCGCCATCTTGTTTCAAAAGGGTTGCCATTTAAAAAAAATAAATTTAAAATTTAAAATGAGGTATTAAAAAATTGGAAAATGAAAAAGATTTTTTTTATGTGTTTGGCCTTGATACAAAGATTCCGGAGCAGTTTTTGTTTCTGAAAATTTGTTCTTTTGTTTATATCTTAAAAAATGGTTGAATTATAGCACTTTGAATTTCTAGCATGGCTAACATTTTGAAACGATCTTGTATTTTTCACGCAATAACACACGTATTCGCCTATTTCGATGTAAGAAGGCATGTGGATAGTATACATCAATATCTCGACCAAGTTTGCTTGCCAGCTTCATCAGCCATCTTGTTTCAAAATGGCGCCATTAAATTTAAAAAAATTATATTTAAAGTGAGGTGCAAAAAAAAATTAGAAATTGAAAAGGTTTCTTTCTGAAGTATTTGACCTTGATATAAGGATTCAGGAGCATTTTTTGTTTGTCTTTATCTTAAAAAAATGGATCAGATATAGCAATTTCAATATCTAATGTGAGTGACATTTTGAAAAATTTGATTTTTTGCCTCCGAAAGCACTCGTAAATATCAATCGATTCCTATGTGAGTGAGCATGTGCACAGCAATTACTAAGGTCTCGACCAAGTTCACTGGTTAGCCTCATCCGCCATGTTGTCTTAAAATGGCAGGCACTTTAAGAAATTGCCGAATTTGGCAGCCAAATATGAGCTACTTTAAATAAAAGCAGCTTGGATAAAGCTGACTAATTTCGAGACATTCTCATTCATAATAATTTAGTATTTATAAAAATTAGTATTGAATCTCCTATATTCGGTTTCCACTAAATTGAGCTTCGTGTGTTTGAAAAATATAAGTTGGCTTTTGTAAAATAAGGAATATGAAAGCAACCTCTTCCTCCCGGAACTGGCCGGAAGGACTTTTTTAAACTTTTACTGGGCATACTTTGATGAGATTCACATTGTGATTTGAATACGTTTTCGGGTATGGTTTTAGTATACTGCAAATCGTCCGATCGTTTTTTACCAAATCTTAGTGTAAATGCTTAACTAAAATAACTGCTCATTAACGGCTTAAACTTTCCTTGACACTTTAGAAAATATAATAGCGCAATGGCGTTCCTATAGTTTTCAACAATGCAGAAGAGCATTACAGATAAAGGTTCAAATGCTTTAAAAAACAGGGTTAAGTTCACCCATATATTTCGTTTTATTCAAGGTTATTTTGAATGGGCGACGCCTGCCAATATATAGAATTAAATTAGATATTTCTAATAACAATCGCGATGAAAATTATCTGTGAAATATTAATAAACATTTAAAATCATTCGCAAATATTTGAAAACTATTACCTCGATGAATACTTTCTTTTTGTTAGTTTAATAAACCTTAGCTTCTTTATTCAGTGACAACAGCCTATTCCCATATAGCTGAAACTAAAATTAAAAGTAAGATTTTATTACTGCGTATATTATATAACCGTAGTTTAAAGGAAAAATATAAAAACCACAAAACGTTATAATGTTTCATGTTCAATTTATGTATACCCAATATGAATTTAGGGTATTTTTATACATGCTAAACTAGCGTTGTGTTACACTGTGAAATATTGGCGCACTTTAATGTAAGTTTGAAACATGTTGCCGTTTACCTGAGTGACGCATATCAATTTCATTATGTGTGGAATAACGTAACATCATTAAAATACCATGAAAGTAATTTTTCCGCATTGACCCTAAAGTAACAGAAAACTCTTGAGCGTCCCTCTAAAAGAATTATTTGCGACTCATACTATATACAGTAGAAAACACATTGTTTTCCACCTCATTGACACGTATTAATTTCATTTTGTGTGGAATAGCGTAGCATCATTAAAATGTACTGAAAACAATGTTTCCGCATTGACCGTAAAATAACTGAAAATCTATGAGTGTCCCTTTAAAAGAATTATTTGCTACTTATTCTATACTCTATAGAAAACATGTTGTCGTATCCCTCTCTGATGCATATTAATTTTATAATTTTTCAAGATCAATTTAAATATACACAATATGAGTATGTATTTATATGCATGATAAACTAGAGTTATATTACACTGTTAAATGTTTGAGTAATTAAATGTAAGTTTGAAACATCTTGTCGCTCACCTCAGTGATGCATATCCTTTTTATGTTTGTAGGAATTGCGTAATATCATTAAAATACAATGATATGTTTTTTTTAGGATTGACCGTAAAGTAACAGAAAACTTTTGAGTGTCCTTCTAAAACAATTGTTAGCTATTTATTCTATTCTCTATAGAAAACACATTGTTGTCCACCTCAGTAAAGCATATCAGTGGTTCATTATGTGGGAAATTGCGTTTCATCATTAAAATGCACTAAAAATAATTTTTCTGCATTATCACGTTAAGTGCCAAGATGACTGACATTGAAGCGCTGAAAATTTACAATGTTTAAAGTAATTTTTAAGAAAATATAATCCTGTAATAAATAAAACGTAGGTAAAGTTTAAATATTTGTTCAGTAATTATTTAAAACAATGCATATTTTTTCAGTTTTTCATCATATTTTAGACGTCAGCCATCGGTGAATGACGCGTTGTAAAAGGAAAGTTCGATGTCAGCTACCGGTGGCTGACGTGGCGCTTAACGTGTTAACCTCAAAGTAACAAAAAACTTTTGAGATTCCTTCTAAAAGAATTATCTGCTACTTATACTAGATACTATAATAACCAAGTTGACGTAAAGCTCGTGCACGTATATTAGTTTTATTACATGTAGCATCATTAAAATGCACTGAAAGCAATGTTTCTGCATTGAGCGTAAAATAACTGAAATCTTTTGAGTATCCTTTTAAAAGAATTATTTGCTACATATGCTAAACTCAATATAAAACATGATGTTGTCCATCTCGGCGACGCATATCAATTTCATTATGTGTGGAATAGCGTAACATCATTAAAATACACTGAAAACAGTTTTCTCCGAAATTGACCGTAAAGTAATAGAGACCTTTTGAGTGTTCCTCTAAAAGAATTATTTGCTACTTATTCCATACTCTATACAATATATATTGTCGTTCTAACTTCATTAAAATGCCCTGAAAAAAAAAATTTCCGTATTGCTGGTAAAGTGACATAAAACCTTTGAGTATCTTTCTAAAGAATTATTTGCTAATTGGTTTATATTCTATAGAAAATATGTTGTCACTCCAGTCAGTGACGTATATCAATTTAATTTTATGTGTCAAAGCGTAATATTACTAAAATGTACTGAAAACAATTTTTTCTCATTCACTGTAATGTGACGGAATAATTTTTAGTGTTCCAGCCAAATAAGCATAAATGGTATACACTTAATTTTTAGTATTGATAATACCATAGTGAACCAACCTCAATAACATATTTCAATTACATGGTAATCTGAGCATATTTACACAAGTTAAAGCACGGAGAGACATACGGCAAGTCAAGAAAAGGTCAGCCAGAAAACAAAAATCATATACAATTTTTATGTCGAAAAATGCTAAATATGCTTCATTTTACATTTGAAATAATATAAAAGGAGAATTAATCTGAAAGAAAGAAATGTAAATTACATGTTATTTATATCCTGCAATATGATTTCATGTTGTAGTAATCAGAATATTCATGTTCATAAGAATATAATGTTCACCACATCCGACGTACTTGACATACTCACTGATTTTCGTATTGACTACTTCTTTAGTTATTTTTTTGAGGCATAGTTCATGCAAGTGCGTCAATGTTTTCTAATATCCAGTTTCATTTATTTATTTATTTCCTTTAAAGTTTGTCAAGTTTATACGAAGTCCAGTTTAAAAATGTTCGAGTTAATGAGTTTTGCTGTATACTAGATTTTAAAAAAATCCGTACATGGTATTCAACGCGCAAGTTACTAAACAGTGCATTTGATTTAATTTTTGAAAATTATTTAAACAGGAACTACTTAGTTAGATTTCTTTTGCAATTAACACCAAAATATATTGTATTTATTATTTCTAATATATTCAGTTTCGTTTCCGCAAGAAAATTCTTTAAAAATATCTTAAGGATTTCCACTCGATAATTAATTCATGGCATGAATTTTAAACATTTGAAAACAATATCAAGAAAATTTTATTTAAAGTAAATGGAAAACAAGTTTAACAGATTGTAATGTTATATTTTCGTAATTTCGCAACTTAGTTCTGACAGTCCATTTTTCTGGTTAGTGAATTAATGTAAAAAGATAAGACTGTGTGTACACAAATGAAGGTATTTGCGTTCAAAACAACTTTAATTAATGGTATAGTTTCCTGCTAGAATTTATGTAACGTATTCTTCAAATTTTCCTGTTACGCCTTTTTAATTTTAAATTATTGTACTAATTGTTTTATGTTTTAGACAGTTAAAGAAAATTTATATAATTTAGTGTTTATGTCAGCACTGAATTTAATCAATTTTGAAGTTTCATAAAATGTTTGTTAATTAGTTCAAAAGTATCTTTGAACAACAATGAAATTTTAATAAACTGTGTTACATTTATCTTATTCAATTAAAAAAAGTGTAAAAATTCAGTAACTATCACATCTGAATACATGATGAAATCACTTAAAAATAGGTTATAAATGTAATTATAACATTTAATTATCAGTTGAATCCAGTGTTTCTAAAAATGTGATGTTAACATTTTATGCAGGAATAAATATTTTCAGGTTATACGTCAAATTTGTGTCGGAACTTTTATTTTAAACAACCGAAAGTGTAAAAGACTGCCTGTTAAATGATAGGTACATTCAATGTGTGTGTTAAATTTAACTGCTTAATTAAAATTTCAAAAAAGGAGGAAAAAGCAGGTAATGCTATTTCTGCCGTTGTAAAATGAAACCTTTTAAGATTTAGATTTTTTGAAAATTTATCCTTTCTTTTTAACCAAATAATCACAAATTCTTTTTAAATACATTTAATGCTTAACTTCTAATTGTGTTAGTTTAAGATTTACAATAAAATAGCCATAAATAAAACTCTTAAAAGGTGTTTAAGATTTAGTTAAAGATTTAAGATAGTTTAAGATTTACAATAAAATAACCATAAATAAAACTCTTAAAAGGTGTCATTTGATACGAATACAAGTAGTGTTAATGTCATTGGTTAGTTATGTCTTGAGTAGCGTTTCCCGGCCCAGTGTCACATAAAGTGTGACAGGGAGACAAGAAAATCGGGACAGCAGCTTTTTAATCGGGACAAAAAAATACAGTAAACCCTATAAAAGCGGACCTGCCATTTACAGATTCCTCCCTTAAACGTTAAAATTGCATTGTTTCTATGGTAAAAATACTATGCAATTATCCTGCTAAGACGAAAGCCTGTTTAAAACGGAATTTTCTTCTATACTTTACGGTTTATTCTTAGTGAGTATTATTATACTGAATAAACACAACAATCTTATACAGTAAAACCTGGGAAAGAACAATAGCTTTAACAATAGCATAAAATTCCATCTTAGGAAGTATAATTGTAGAGTATGTCTGTCTTTTTTTTACTTTTAAAATAGAATTGTGTTATTATCAGGTCCTGTTTTCGCAGATTTTAACGAACACAATAAAGTAAAATTTATGAAAAGAGAATCGCTGGGAAGTGTAAACAATTCTATTTTAGACAATTTTCTATAGAGGGAACTATATTTTGAAATTCAATAGCAGAGGTTATGTAAAATTTCGATTGTAGATAGGTGCTGTTATTAAAGGTTTTACTGTATTAAGTTCTACTCGATGAAGACTAACGAATAGCATCATACTAAAAGAAATTTAAAAGAATTTATGCAGCATGAAAAATCGGGAAACGGTAAAAAAAAAAAAAAAAAAAAAAAAAAAAAAAAAAAAAAAAAAAAGTTGTGATTTTTCCTGCACTTTTTACCCGACTGCCAAGAAGGGTTATGTGCTTCAAGCGTATCTGGGTATGTGGATTTCTTTATACCCTCGAAACATCCCAGCGGCTGGATGGATTTTAATGAATGAGGTCTCTATCGATTCGTCGTAGCCGTCCGATGGTTATAGTCTATGTTTTGTTTATATAAATTCAAAATGGTGGCAAACACAAAAAAATTACGCACCCTATTGAGTGGCATATCATTGGACTTGTCTTTCAAAATGAAGACGATGTTTCGTAGGCTATTTTACAGTCAGAAGCTCTGTTTAAATATTACACAACCTGGAAGTTTTGTAGGTAGGATCTCTAGGTTTACTGCAACTCAAAACTTCATAGACATCTATAGGCCTCATCAAAACTGGAACTAACTAAAACTGGAACTAACTAAACGAACTAAAACTGGAACTAAGATAGGAACTAACAATTAAACGCAACTTAAAAGTCATCAATACAAAAAAAAAAAAAAAAAAAAAAAAAAAAAAAAAAAAAGGTAAGTAATGTAAAAAATAGTTTCACATTGAGGAGTAATGATTAACTAGTTCGCTTTTTACGCAGACGGGTTTTTTGATTTTTTTAATTTTATTGTTTTAATTTTTGAAGCACTGTTTCTGTGAAATCGAATTCAAGCACCGATGTTCTGAAAACGAATTCAAGCAACAAGTGAAGTAAAAATTAAAATACTTCTGTCACGTGTATCACGCAGCAAATAGCAACGCGCCTTGATCCAGGAATGAAAAATTTTACAGCACACTTAACCCCTTAATTCTCGATCCCATGATATTCACAGGCTGTGTCTTTTATTCAGATCGTTTGATTTCCACCAGTTTTTTTTTTTTTTTTTAAATAGTGTAATTGCCTTTGTTATGGTATCATTTTACCTGTCATTAAATAATGTGAATATTGCTTTTTAAAAAAAGTGGTGCCAAAGAGCAATTTTAAATTTTATACCGTAATTTAACGTGACTGTTAGGCGGTTAAAGACAGCAGCTTGTAAATTTTACAGCAATTATACAGTGTTGGCAGTCACGGTGCCAGCTTCTTTTGTTGTAAAATACAGTGTTTTTGCCTGCACTTTACGCTGTAATTTTTCATGGGCCAATGTTCTGAAATAAAATTTAAGCACAGATGAAGTATAAATCGAATTTTTTACCCAGCAGCCAATATCAATGTGACTTTTCACAGGCTTGAGAAATTTTACAGCTATCTTAAACACCGCACCTTGTAAAATGTGCTGCAACAATGTTGGCAGCAGTGGTGCCAGCACATTTTGTTGTTAAATACAGGATTTTTTTTTTACAGTGGCATCTTGCGTCCCGCGTAGCGATTGTGAGGGACAGGTCTGGAAAACCCTGATAATCAGGATATCCCGCTCAAATCGGGACACTTGGCAAAACTAGTCCAGAGCACATAGTTCAACATAGGACTTTCTTCGGATCTTCCTCCAAATTTGTCTCCTCCACAATTACCCTCCAGATTTGACGAGTAGTAACGAGCGAGTTAGGTGGGGAAGCATTGTATGTTATAAAATTGGTATTTTAAAAACGGACTAAACATCAATCATTCAACATGACTTTCAAGCATTTGTAACGTAGGACCTTCTTCCACACACGCATTCCACTTGCCATGAGCGACGCTTTTTGTTGAATTTTATTCATAGAAAATACAGCTGTTTTATTGGTTTTTCATGGGTGTAAAATAAAATTATACATCGATAACTTTCGTGAAAATGATGCTGATTTTGCGAGATCTTACTAATAGGGATAAATAGCGAAATAATTTTAAAAGGCTATTTTTTTCTTTATGTTGAATTTGTGTTTTGGCATTGAAAATGGACTTAGAAAATTGGTAAAATACAGACAAATTTCAATTAACAAAATCAAAATAAGTTTTTTACTAATTTTATTCTTTGACAAACGTTTCTATTTATCGAATTGACATTTAATCTAATCCAGGTTGTAATTAATTTAAGGTAGTTTCAAAATTTTGGCGCGAGAAAATGATTATATTTTCAGATGCTAACTACTTTTATGTATTTCAAATTTTCCAAATATGTTAATACTTTTATTTGCAACAAAAGAAGTAATCGCATGAAAATTAAAATTATTAACTTTATATTTGTTAATTGCAATGTAAATTGAAATAATGATATTCTGAGCGTAAATAAATGTTGTCTATGGCCTCGACGTCTTCGAGACTGATTGTCTGAAAGGATTGAAAACGAGACAATCTCCTATCTACATACCTCATTTTGTCCAATAAGACCTTTGATATATTTTCTCTATTTTAATCAGCAGCCTTGATAGGTATTATCATTCATGTAAATCACTGACCACACAGATAGTTAAGAGCTTTTAAGCTCCAATTTTGGTGCATATGAAGTTCTACCATTGCGATTTCTGTATGTTCATTGTAAGATACGACTTATGCATTAATTTTCATGGCCATTACATTAAAAAAAAAGTCAAAACATTTTATTAAAACTTCATTATTGTCGAATGACGTGGAAGATGAATAGTATCCATATTACTGTGACGTCGATTTGTTCCAACCTGTGGCAAGATGAAAATGATCATAAATTTCAAAACTTTATTTAGATACATTATTATTATTTTTCATATAAATGTATTTTTGTATTGTAAGTAGAGGAGAGTGGGGATGAAAGGGACATTTTGTCTTTATAAGCTTACTAGCAGGCTATGCCCGCTACGCTGATCCTATTTTTCCATCTTGAATCAAAGAAATATATATGTGGTAATGTATTTCCTGATTTAGAGGAACGATGGAAACGATGTATCATTGCAGTATTATATTTACTAATGTGTTGGGACAAAATTTCAGTTATTAAGCATGAACTACTATTTTAGTTGATCAACTACAGTTTGATTTAGCAGGAAAATGAAGCCGTTATGGCAACAGGAATCACAATGTCCTTTAATAGATACACTACTGAAATGAAGTTCATTACAATGATTGCAGAGAATGGTTGTCGCATGAAAATAATGTTCAGGTGATTGATTCTCATTTGTTATTTTTTAAATTCTGAGCTTCTCAGTTTTGCGGCATGTGTGATTCTGGTAGTTTAAATGCTATATCACTCTATGTTCTGTTATATTTCGTAAAACGCAATTCTGCCACAGTTTTTCATATTTCCATTTTAGCAGAAAAAAATGCAATTTAAACTGTAATAGCAGTAAATAATACTGTAGCTTCCATCATGAGTTAAAATGCAGCACTCTTTTTAATACGAAAAGCTCTCTCAGAAAGAAAAAAAACCCTTTTAATTCATGATATTCTTAAAAAGGGTAATCTTTAATAATCGGGTTCACAGAATTAAGAAATTTCTACGTAATTCTATAACTAAGCATTGTAGAACAATGTTTTGTATACCTAACAACAAAAACTAACATTGTAATTTCTATTAACATAATATGAACCGTTCAGTTGAAATGCAAATGAATATGGTAAAAGATGATATAATTTTCTGTAATGGAATACATCATGAAGATTTTGCTTCAAACATAAACGTTGCTTATAAAATCATAATTAATACGCCAATTTGCGAGATATCCAGCTACGAAATATTAGCTCGAAATGCTATGAACGGTAGTACTTCATTATCCCGTCGACCAAAACCTGTCGCTAAACTGTAAGATTAAATGCCAATAATGGATAACAGTAAATTCCACAATCACTTGACATTAAACACGATACACGTGTTTGTAACGTCATCAAGTCTTTTTAATTCGACGTTTTATATGCATTTTTATTAATGTTTTACCAAATTATTTGTTCTTTCGTATTTAAAATTACTGCAAATTTTGAATTTTTTTCTTCAATTCTATATCTAATGTTTACCTGCTTTTTTTAGCTATATCCGTCAACATTGTTTGACTAAATGAAGAGCATCAGGTTCGTTACAATTTTCCGTTATCATTGATATTTATTGTGGTTTTTAATAAATTCGATTGTTACATTTAAGTTATTTAAATTTTATTCACAAATACAATATCTTAAAATTACCGTTTTATTGTTTATAGTTTAATTCAATAATTATGCATTTAAATACGTAAACTTTTAGCATTCTTTTGTCGGAAATCATCTAAATAAATCAAATTTTATATTTGGTACGTTGCTATGCCATAAGTGAATGTCATTATTAAAGTAATCCTAATCTTTAATAATTTTTTTAATTTAAATTCATTAATTTTCCTATCTGAAAATTTTAGAATGACAGCGTTCTTCCATTTCTACAATTTGGCTAAATATTTTGGCTATTTGTATAATTTGGCGAAATTGGTCGGCGGGATAATCAAGTAGTACCTAATAAACAGACGATCTAAACTTTCTTTTAGGAAGAATATTTTTTTTCCAAAATAGCAATATTTATGCAAATGATATTAATACATTATTGCATAAATATCCTTAAGAATAATTTGAATTCCGAAACCCTGAAATGTTAATACTAACATAAAACTAAAAAAATTTAAAGAGAAAAAAAGCAAAATAAAGGGCAGGAGAGATTTTATATTTTGAGAAGAGTTACGTATCTTGTTCCGGTTGGCGCGATTGGCAAACGAATCCAAAATGGCACCAATAGGCCGATTTGGCATCTTTGGCCAAAATTTTCAAGATGGTGGAAAAACTTGTTTTTTAAATATTTATAAATATTTAATTTTAAATTGAAAAAATTATATATATGTGTATTAGTTTTATGTATATTTACATAATATTGCATATACAGAAAAATACCGCTTAAAAAATCTCCGGAAATTTATAAATTAAAATATATATATATTAAAAAAATTAATTATAAAAAAGTATTCAAAATTGTTTCTTATCCACCAGTGGTATTCAAGTAATAAAAAAAGCAATCCCAAATGCTAGAGATCGCAACAACCACATGGAAAAATTCATCGCCAAAAAATACTCGCCATGAAAACGGGAACATAATATGGAACTGTTCCCTAGATTTATTAAACTGGTTTCGTAGTTTAAAAATTTTAACCAAGGACATTGAGGTATGTTGTCGCCAAGATGAAAGAAATTCATTTTTGGAAACATTTGCTCCCGCATAAGAGAGAAAAAAAGCAAATTTTATTACATAAAATCATAATTATATATATTCGAATCCGCGAATAACGTCCCAAGCTTCTCACTTTTAGGTAGCTTTCATTACAAAAAGCTACGTATTGCAGCCGTTCGAAGGAAAGCGATTTCAAAAAATTTTGGTATATTTTCATCGATCATGACCCCCAGACCCCGAAATCACCCTCCGTTCAAAATTGATATATATATATATATATATATGACCCATGTCACACTGTAACTCTCGTAATTATGAACCGATTTCGATATAATTCGGTGTGTACATAGTACATACGAATGTCTCGATCGAGTTCGTTGGCCAGCTTCATCCGCCCTTTTGTTTCAAAATGGTGGCCATTTAATTTTTTTTTTTATTTAAAATTTGAAATGTGGTACCAAAAATTGAAAATGGAAAAATATTTTTTTCTTATGTATTTGAACTTTATACAAAGATTTCGGAGCAGTTTTTGTTTCGTCTATATCTTAAAAAATGGCTGAGTTGCAGCATTTTGAATTTCTAACGTGGTTGACATTTTGAAACGTCCTGAATTTTGTCACGCGATAAAAGGCGTATTTATGAACCGATTTGGATGTAACTTCGTTTATACATAGTACATACTAATGTCTCGACCGAGTTCGTTGGCCAGCTTCATCCGCCATCTTGTTTCAAAATGTCGGCCATTTAAAAAAAATTAAAAAATTAAAAAATTAAAATGAGATACCAAAAAATTGGAAAATGAAAAGATTTTTTTTCGTATGTGTTGGACCTTAATACAAAGATTCCGGAACAGTTTTTGTTTCGTCTATATCTAAAAAAATGGCCGAGTAATAGCATTTTGAATTTCTATTGTGGCAGACATTTTAAAACGACCTGATTTTTGTCACGCGATAGTAGGCGTATTTATGAACCGATTTGGATATAACTTGGTCTGTACATAGTACATACCAATGTCTCGACCGAGTTCGTTGGCCAGCTTCATTCGCCATCTTGTTTCAAAAGGGTTGCCATTTAAAAAAAATTAAATTTAAAATTTAAAATGAGGTATTAAAAAATTGGAAAATGTAAAAGATTTTTTTTATGTGTTTAGCCTTGATACAAAGATTCCGGAGCAGTTTTTGTTTCTGAAAATTTGTTCTTTTGTTTATATCTTAAAAAATGGTTGAATTATAGCACTTTGAATTTCTAGCATGGCTAACATTTTGAAACGATCTTGTATTTGTCACGCGATAGCACACGT
The DNA here is from genome assembly GCA_963932465.1 of Maratus speciosus. NCBI lineage: Eukaryota > Metazoa > Arthropoda > Arachnida > Araneae > Salticidae > Maratus > Maratus speciosus. Next base: position 366,673,119 of record OZ010799.1, on the reverse strand, counting down.
ATTCACCTATTTCGATGTAAGAAGGCATGTGGATAGTATACATCAATACCTCGACCAAGTTCGCTGGCCAGATTCATAAGCCATCTTGTTTCAAAATGGCGGCCATTAAATTAAGAAAAATATGTATATTTAAAGTGAGGTGCAAAAAAATTAGAAATTGAAAAAGGTTTCTTTCTTAAGTATTTGACCTTGAAAAGGATTCAGGAGCATTTTTTGTTTGTCTTTACCTTAAAAAAGGGCTCAGACATAGCGGTTTCAATTTCTATTGTGGGTGACATTTTGAAAAATCTGATTTTTTGCATGCGACAGCACTCGTATATATCAACCGATTCCGATGTGAGTGAGCACAGCAATTACTAAGGTCTCAACCAAGTTCACTGGTTAGCCTCATCCACCATGTTGTCTTAAAATGGCAGGCACTTTAAGAAATCGCCTGAATTTGGCAGGCAAATATAAATTACTTTAAAGAAAAGCAGCTTGGATAAAGCTGACTAACTTCGCAAAATTCTCATTCATTATATTGATAAAAATTAATATTGAATCTCCTATATTCGGTTTCCACTAAATTGAGCTTCGTGTGTTTGAATGATATAAGTTGACTTTTTTAAAATAAGGAATATGAAAGCTACCTCTTCCTCCCGGCACTGGCCGGAAGGACTTTTTCACTCTCAGCCAGATTGCTCATTACTGCATTGAGTGCGCCAATGTGAAAACTGATTAAGTGAAAAACCACAAATTTCTAAATAATCATTAATTGTAAAATCGGTTCATCTTTTGTAATAGGATTCATCCTGAAGCATTCTCTTCAAGCATGAAAAATGCTTCCAATAACATAATTTATACGCCAATTGGGTGTGGTGCTCAATTACTGAAGATTTTTCAAAAATCCTGTAATCACCTATCAGCAAAATGAGGGTGTATACGCAGTTATACTAAAATGTAATGAAGTAATATATATATATATATATATATATATATATATATATATATATATATATTTCACCATGAAATTTTTTAATAATGCGTAATTGCACAAATCTCCGTAAGAATAATTCTAGGTTCCCTTAAATTCGTTTTTTTTTTTAATTATATATTTCAAATAAAATTACAAACAGTTTTCCCATGCTGTTCGAATTTTTTGACACATAATGTAGCCGTTTCAATTCCTCAATAATAGCATAATATATCGTTGCCAAGATGAGAAACAATGCCCGACAGCAACCTTTGCGCCCGAAAAAAAAGAGAAACAACAAATTTTAATTGAATAATAATAATGATAATAATAATTATTATTATTATTATTATTATTATTATAGCTAAATAGGTAAGTCATGTATTCAAATGGTTCCGAAAACTTATCCAATGGTGTAAATGATAAACAAAATGCATCCTGTACTTTTGAAATCAATCCTGACAAACTTAAAAAAAAAAAAAAAAAGAAAAAAAAAAGAAAAACCGCTATCCAGGTGCCAAATATAAACCACAAAGATTATAAATCGCCAAGTATAATTTTCATGGATCGACTTTGAAAATGAATCTTCTTTTATACCGTACAAACACATTTCTTCCATATTTAAATTAAATATTTTTTATAATATTATTTCTCACTAAAACTATATTTCTTTGTATTTAAAAAAAATAACTAATAGTTTTTTTTCGGGCTGTTTGTATATTTTAATTTCTAAATCATATAGACATTTCAATTCAAAAATATTGCTTAATATGCCAAGATGAAAATCAAATGCCAATGGCAACCTTTTCGTCAAAAATAACAGAACTGTCCGTTATAATTCAATATCTAATCTAGGTAGAATAATGTGTTACAGCTTAAAACCTTCCCTGAAACGATACCTATCCAACGGTATAAGTTTCGTAAAAATCCATGTAGTAGAACTCGAAATTTAGGCTTTCGGAACGAAATTTCCGTTTGGATTTTATATATACTAGTTGCATAGCAACCCTTTGTGTTGCTTTTGAATTGCATGAGACAATCGATCTTTTTGCGAAAAATGAAATCTTAACTTTATTGTAAATTTAGAAAGTCATTGCAATATTAATTTTATTAAATACAATATTTCAAATAATAAGTTATATTTACAATTTAAGTCAAAATTTTCCCAATAAAAATGCACATATTCTATAACTTTATTTGCCTAGAGCTTTTCGCTCTTCCAAGATTTTCCTTCGAATTTCGGAGTTCGTAGAAATGATGTTATTTGGGTCAACTTATACAAAAATGAATTTGTTTGGACGAATTTATTCAGAAGCATTTTATATTTATGAATTAATATAAATATTTAAAGAATTATTTTTTTTCTCGGCAAAACTTTTCTCTTTTTTTTTCTCGCTTTTTCGCATTTTTAATGTCCGCTTCTGAAATGTTTTATTAGCCATCTTAAGGCAATGGTTGAAAATCTACTTTACGACTTTAAATTAAATGAAAATAACGTACGATGTTTTTTTTTTTTCTTTTGATGTCGACAGAATTTATCTCAATGTTCCAGTCGAGAGTCGAATTTGTGTTTCTAAAATAAACGGATTCCTGAAGCTTGAATATGTGTGAGTTCGTATTTCGTGAAATTTTCTTGAAAACTACAATCATTTTTTCACTATTCATTCAAATATACGTTAATTTCAATTTAAAAATGATTTCAAGAAAGGATACCTAATAATCCTTGTCATTTTCCCTTTTCTCCCTTTTATCCACAAAAGTGGAGCAATTTTAGTTTCCATAATTACAGAAATGTCATAAAAAATAACGTGAAAATTTATATCTCGAAAACTAAACAAATTTTAAAATTCTACGACCACGTTTAGCATCCTCGGACCCATGCGGATAACTGGCGTTAATTTGATCACCCAACATTCCACATTCTAGGAGGAACAGCTGTGAAATGCAAATGGACAGTCACTTTTTAATATAATAGATTGATGAAGTTTTAATTTCGCTATAAAAAAATAGTCAAGGACAAATGCTGAATTATTTATATTATTTTAAGTGCAAATGGCTTATTCCGTAATAGAGCCTGTACGCAATGGATATAGATTAAAAAACATTATTCTTGAAAATTATTTAAAAAGACATAATAAATAAATCAATTAAGATAAAGTTTTCAAGAAAATTGCATTTGAAAGTAGATTTTTTCACCTTTATAACGGGTGTAAAAACTGAAGATGCGCGATGTTTAGAAATTCAAAAAATTGCAGTAGCAAAGATTGCAAATCTGACATTTAATAGTCAATCGTTGTCATTCTCAAAATGACGCCAGCCGTACGCATGGACATATTTTTCCTTTAGATAGATTTTCAAACGTGAAGTTCCGTTTGTCAGCTAAAACTTTGCATGTGAAAATGTATTCTTTTCGCTTGAGGGTCTAATTTCAGTAACGCGAAGTACTAATTCCAGAAACTGATGTATTTTAGATGTATTCGTGTAAAAATATACATTTTTATCAAAGAAAAGGATTGTTTTCTTTTAAATATGGCACTTACTGAAGCATTACGCCAAGTGTCTCAAATTCGGTATCAGCCGAATGAAAATATATTGTAACATTAGCTTTATGAGCGAAAATGTTTTTTAAATAGTGACGTCATTTTCTGTTCAGACTTAAAATAAAATTATTTTTAATTGTAATGAGTAAATGGTATCAATACGGATAAATAAACCCCAATATTTCTTTTTTTTCTGCAACAGTGGAAATAATACGATTGCTACCATTTTGATGAAATTTCAAAAAATCTTTTCAAATTAAATTAAAAATATAAAAGTGAAAATATTTATAAAAAAAGCTAGTTCGAGGACATCTACAAATGAACAACTGTCATTTAAAAAAACAATTATTAGCAAAATTGGTACAGTAGAAAGTTCAAGGAAGATGTCTAAAAAAGCTATCTTGTGTTTTCAATTTATAGATTATTTTTTCTCTTTTACTTTAACAGTTGCCTAGCAACTCTATTTCATACAAATTGCATTTAAAAGCACATATTTTTTCCCAATTCGACTCTAAAAATTTAAATTGTTCGACTACATATATGTTAAATTCGTGCTTTTTTATATATTATTCTTTTATTTATTTATTGATGAAGCTTTAATTTCTTTGTAGAAAATTAGCGGGGAGAAATTCTGAACTTTTTTTAATGTGCAAATTGTTTATTAATATTTCGCAATGGAGCCGGCAAGGCAAAATCATTTAATTCATAAATAACAACTAAATAAAGCCAAAACTCACTGGGTTTTATAACAGACGATATTCTTGACATAGCACGTATTTTAGTTTTAATTTTTGTTTCGGTTTTTATGAGAAAATAGCAACAAAAAGATACAGCAATCTACTATTTTCATTCTTTCCCCCTTTAGTTTCAACAGAAATGGAGTACTTCAGCTGCCACGATTACAAAAAAAGTAATAAAAACTGCAAAAAAAAAATTAATATTTTAAAATTAAAATGAGATACAGCTTTCAAACAAATTGCATTTAAAAGAGCATTTTTTTCGTTATACGTCGGTGTAAAAATTTAAAATGTGCGATGTTCAGAAGTATAAAAATTTGCAGTAGAGAAAATTACTAAACAAAAATTTTATTTCAAATTTCAAAGTGTTGCCATTCGCAAAATGACGTATGCGTTACGCACAGATATGTTTGTCCTTTATAATATAGATAATAGATAATAGACTAGCAAACCCCGCGGCTTTGCTCGCGTAATATTTGAAATATGCCAAGTGTTGTTTATATGTCTAATTTTTATTAAAATGTACTAACTAAATTTTTATTTTATTAAAAGGTAATATTTTATTTTATTAAAAGTTTTTTTTTTATTAAAAGGTGCTTATTACTTTTAGGAATACTTCAAAAATTACTACTTAAAACACAGTTTGATTAATCATCATTATTGCACTGCATTAGTCAGAAATGAGACTTAAATTAATAAAATGAAATAAAACTAAATAAATGATAATTTAGAAAATATTTTGAAACTTTTATGCTCAATTAATACGCCCATTTCAGTATTCATCTGAAGTTTTGAATTTTTTAGAAACCATCTTCTTACATCTTAAAATTAACCATCATGTCAAATTCTAAGTCCTACCACCTCTCTCAACATAAAGGGCTATGTTGAAACAGGAATTGTCACCATTAATTTGCCTACATTAATTTTGAAATCGGTTTGTTATTTCCTAATATTCCACAGAAACGTAATTTAAAAAGCTTTTAAAACGTTTGTTGTTCCTGTGAATCCCAGGTGGTAGAATCACCGGCATAAAATATAGCCTGTGTAGGATCAGAGGCTGTTACCATTGATTCGCAACTATTACTTTTATAATCGGTTTATATTCCCTGAAATTGCATAAAATCGTAATTTAGAACTTTTTTTAGAATGCTTTTCGCACCTCCCCTTCGCTTCACCCCTTTTTAATTCGAATTTATTTTCGACGTTCCTTCGAGGGTATTTTTATTTTACCATGCCATATTTAAAGTTTCTAGCCTTTTCAGTATCACAGAAAAAGAAATTTAGAAAGTTTTTAGCTCCTGCAACCCTCTGGTGGTAGTGGAATAGACATAAAATATAGCTTATGTTTGAGCAGGTTCTATCACCAAAATTTGTCATCTCTATTTTTTTAATCGGTTTGGAAATTTATAAGTTTGCTTAAAAATTGTAATTTATAACGCTTTTCACTCACTTCATTTTTTTAAATTTGGAATTTTCTTTCGACTGTTCTTCTTGTTGCATCTTGTAAGTAAATACCATGCCATACTTCAAAGTGTTAGAACCCTCAGTTGTGCAAAAAACGCAAATTACAACATGTTTTGCTTTTGCAACACTCAGATGGTAGTGACAGCAGCATAAAATACAACCTATGTTATAGCAGGGACTGTCGCCATTGATTTGCAGCCATTACTTTTGAAATAGCTTTGGTATTTCTATAGATTGAGTAGAAATCGCAATTTAGAACGTTTTTAGGACGCTTTTCGCGCATTTTCACCCCTTTTTAAATTTCCAATTTTTTCGAAACTGTTCTTAAAGATAATTTATATCTAATAAATATGTACCTTGCCTAATTTTAAGTTGCTAGCCCCTACCGATCACAAAAATCGAAATTTAGAACGCTTTTTTGCTCCTGCAACGTCTTGGTGATAGTGATACCGACATAAAATAGCGTCTATGTTAGAGCAGGGGCTGTCAGCATCAATTTCCTACCATTACGTTTGAAATCAGATTCATTCTTCCTGAGATATTGCCAACAAATCGGCATTTAGAACGTTTTTAGAACGCTTTTCGCGCATTTTGCTCCTGGATCTCCTCTGGGGTAGTGGAAACAGATATAAAATATAGCCTTCTTGGAGCAAGATCGGTCACCATCATTTTTTCACCATTATATTCTAAATCGGTACAGTAATTCCTGAGATTGCATAGAAATCGCAATTTAGAAAGTTTTTTACAACGCTTTTTGCGCATTTTGACCACCTTTTAAATTTCGATTTTTTTAGGAAATGTCCTTAGAGATCATTGATATCTTATAACTAACTACCATTCGAAATTTTACGATTCTAGGCCCTTCCGTAACGCAAAAGCCGCAATTTAGAAGGTTTTTCTCCTGCACCCCCTTTGGGGTAGTGGCACCGACATAAAACATCGCCTACGTTGGAGCAAGGGTTGTCACCATCATTGTCACCATCATTTGTAGAAACCACCATTAGAACGTTTTTTAGAACGCTTTTCGCGCATTTTCACCCCTTTTAAATTTCGAATTGTTTAAGAACTGTTCTTAGAAATCCTTTATATGTAATATGTAGCTAATATTTCAAATTTCATATTTCTAGGCCCTTCTGTAACGCAAAAATCGCACTTTTAGAACGTTTTTTGCTCCTGCACCCCCTTTCGGGTAGTGGCACCAACATAAAACATAGCCTATGTTGGAGAAGGTGTTGTCACCGTCATTTTGACACCCTTATTTTGACACCATTATTTTTTAATTCGGTTTGGTATTTCCTGAGATTGTGTAGAAACCACCATTTAGAAGGTTTTTTAGAACGATTTTCTCGCATTTTCATTTTCACTCCTTTCAAATTTCGAATTGTTTAAGAACTGTTCTTAGAAATCATTTATATCTTATAAGTAACTAATATTCAAAATTTCATATTTCTAGGCCCTTCAGTAACACATAAATCGCATTTTTAGAACGTTTTTTGCTCCTGCACCCACTTTAGGGTAGTAACACCGACATAAAACATAGTCTATCTTGTAGCAAGCGTTGTCACCATCATTTTGACACCGATATTTTTTAAATCGGTTTGGCATTTTCTGAGTTTGTGCAGAAACTACCATTTAGAACGTTTTTTATAACGCTTTTTGTGCATTTTCAACCCTTTTAAATTTCGAATTGTTTAAGAACTGTTCTTAGACATCATTTATATCTTATAAGTAACTAATATTCAAAATTTCATATTTCTAGGCCCTTCAGTAACGCTAAAATCGCATTTTTAGAACGTTTTTTGCTCCTACACCTCCTTTGGGGTAGTGGCACCGACATAAGATATAACCTATGTTCTAAGTTGGAATAACACCATCATTTTGATACCATTACTTTTGGAATAGGTTCAGTAGTTCCAGAGCTTACCTCCTACAAATAAACAATTTCTTCCTCTTTATAATAGGAGTATAGACTAGCAAACCCCGCGGCTTTGCTCACGTAATAGTTGGAATATGCCAAGTCATATTTGCATGACTATCTTTTATTAGAAGTGCACTTTTTGGAATAATTCAAAAATTTCAAATTAAGCCACAGTTTGTCTAAACTTCATTATAAAAGTGTAATAGACAGAAATGAGATTTTAATTAATAAGAAGAACTAAAACTAATTCCAAATAATTTTATGCGCATTATCATATTCATTTGAAGTTTTGAATTTTTTTTAAACCATCTTAAAACATTCACATCTTAAAATTAACCATCATGTCAAATTCCAAGCTTTTTGTCTAACAGTCTACCATCTCTCTGGTGTTAATGAAATAGAATGTCTCGAAAAATGTTGAAACAGACACAATCACCATTAATTTGCCAACATTAACCTTGAAATCGGTTGGTATTTCCTAATATTCTATAGAAAACGGAATTTAAATGTTTTTAAAGGGTTTCTTGTTGTTCCTGCCAACCAGGTGGTAGTGACACCGGCATAAAATATAACCCGTATAGGATCAGGGACTATCACTCTTGATTCGCAACCAATAACTTCTGTAATCGGTTTATTATTTCCTAAAATTCCATAGAAATCGTAATTTAGGACACTTTTAGAATGTTTACCGCTCCTTCCCTTCGCTTCACCACTTTTTTATTTCGAATTTATTTTCGACTGTTCTTAGAAGACATGTATATTTTATAAGTAACTACTGTATTATATTTAAAGTTTCTAGCCTCTTCAGTACCGCAGCAATCGTAATTTAGAAAGTTTTTTGCTCCTGCAACCCTTGACATAAAATATAGCTTATGTTTGAGCAGGTTCTATCACCATCAATTTCAACGATTATGTTTGAAATCGGTTTCGTATTTCATACAATTGCATAAAAATCGTAATTTAAAACGCTTATAGAACGCTTTTCGCTCACTTCTTCCTTTTAAATTTGGAATTTTCTTTCGACAATTCTTAGAAAGCATTTGCACCTTTGAAGTAATTGCCATTCCAAATTTAAAATGTTATACCCCCTCAGTAACACAAAAAACGCAATTTAGAAATTTGTTTGCTATTGTAACCTCCAGGTGGTAGTAACAACAACGTAAAATATACTCTATGTTGGAGCGAGAACTGTCACCATCAATTTGAAAAAAATACTTCTAAGATCGGTTATATTTCTTGAGATTGCGAAGAAATCGCTATTTAGAACGTTTTTAGAACTCTTTTCGTTCATTTTCACAACTTTTAAATTTCAAAATTTTAAGGAATTCTTCTCAGAGGGCATTTAAATCTCTAAGTAATTACCATGCCAAATTTCAAGTTCCTAGCCCCTTCAGTATCACATTAATCACAATTTAGAACGTTTTTTAAAATGAAACTGCAAGGTGGTAGTGACGGCGATATGAAATAGACCCTATATGGGACCAAGGGCTGCCATCATCAATTTCCAACCATTACTTTTAAAATCAGTTGGGTACTTTCTGAGATCGCGTAGAAATCGCAATTCAGAACGTTTTTTAGAACATTTTCACACCTTTTAAATTTCTAATTATTTAGGAAATGTACTTGGAGATCAATTACACCTAATAAGTAGCTACCATTCCAAATTTCATGTTTCTAGGCCCTTCAGTAACACAAAAATCGCATTTTCGAACGTTTTTTTTGCTCTTTCACCCCCTTTGGCACCGACATAAAATGTAGCCTATGTTGGAGCAAGGGTTGTCACCATCATTTTGACACCCTTATTTTTTAAATCGGTTTGCTAATTCTTGATATTGCGTAAAAATCGCAATTTAGAACGTTTTTAGAACGCTTTTTGTGCATTTTTACCCCTTTTAAATTTCGATTCTTTAAAGAAATGTTCTTAGAGATCATTTATATCTAATAAGTAGCTACCATGCCATATTCCATGTATCTGGGCTCTTCAGTAACAGAAAAATCGCAATTTCGAACGTTTTTTTGCTCCTGCACCCCCTTTTGGGGAAGTGGCACCGGCATAAAATGTAGCCTATGTTGGAGCAAGGGTTGTCACCATCATTTTGACACCATTATTTTTGAAATCGGTATTCTACTTCTTGTGATTGCGTAAAAATTGCCATTTAGAACGTTTTTTAGAACGCTTTTTGCGCATTTTCACCCCTTTTGAATTTCGAAATGTTTAAGAACTGTTCTTAGACACCATTTATATCTTATAAGTAACTAATATTCCAAATTTCATATTTCATTCACTTAAAACATCCTAAAAAGCTTAGATTCCGTTCAAATGAATTCGAAATCAATCTTAGACTTCTTCCATTTTTAATTGAAAATATTTGTATTGCAGATTTAGTATTATGTTTATGAAAATTGTGCATAAAATGATAAGATGCATGCAAAATACAAAACTTTAATAAAAGTCTAAGATTTATTTCGATTTCATTTGAACGGAATCTAAGTTTTTTAGGATGTTTTAAGTATCATATTCTATGAATTTTATTTTTATTTTTTAATCTTCAATTGGCTTAACTAATTTGTTACAAAAATTTAACATTAAATGTAGAACTAATTGAATGAAATAACTTAATATCTGTCCCTTCTCAGGCTTAAACAATGTAGGAAATAAATTTTGTTTTTTTTTTTTAATTTGTTCTTCAAATTACGTTTTTGTTTAATATGTCAAGTTTTTTAATGACTACAGCAGTCAGACGAACGCATTTCAAAATTAATACAGAGTATCATCATCAGGCTTTGATGTATGCGGTATTGCATCACAATGTGGGATGCAGTTTACCAATGTGTAATTCAAAATGTTTCACAACTGTAGTAATGCAGGTTGCGGTAGTTTGGACAAAAACTTCTGAACGTAAAAAATCTATAATCAAAACATAAAAAATTAACTTCACTTAAATTTAGATACCCTATTTCCCACTCAAGAACGCTATGAATGTAAATTTAAATTCTGTTGAATCCTTACTGCTAATATTTAACAATATTATAGCTGTGATACAGTAAAAAATAAAAAAATAAAAGTTTTACTTGAATTTTTAAACCTTATTCTCTCCCAAAGGGTGATGTAAACACATCAGAAAATTATTACCTAAGTTTAACTTGGGGTATAAATAGTTCTCATCGCGAAAAAAAAATACATTTTAAAATTTAAGTTATGTATTTCCCCACTAAGTTCGCTACCTGCGTAAAAATAGCTATCCATTAGAAACTTTTTACTAAAATATAAACTTGACCAAAGCAAAAACGTATTCTGAAAATATCCTTTTTATTTCCACTATGACGTCATATTCACCTTTTTAATTTTTGAAAAAAAATTAAAAAATTATTTCAATTAAATTTTTCACGCGGGAATCTTTCTACTAAAACCAAATAAATTATTATTACGACTTTTGAAATTTTTGCAACAATGAAGAAAAAATGTTACATTTTCTATTAAAAATGTCCTTTGATTCTCAATGAAAAAAGTGAAATTTGGAATTATTAAGAAAAATATTTGAATAATATACAAAAAAATTGGCCCTTGTTTCTCTCTGGGTTATAATTCACCTATATGCAAAAGTATTTTGCCATTCGTTTTGACCCTGACGTCAGGCAAACGTTTTTAAACTTTGAATTTATAATGTAATTAGAATTAGTAAAGAATAAAAAATGAGTGGCATCAGGGACAAAAAGTTGGGAAGAAAAAATGAAAAAGTTATCATCTCCATAGGCTTTTCTATGTTAAATTAACATTGAGAAGTGACACTGGAAATAAATAAGTATTGCGCTGCCGCGCAATACTTAAGGGTACAGTGGACTTTGAAATTCGTGAAAATGCATCAAAAAATCGATTTTTCATTTTTAATGCAAAAATGGAATATATAATCATATGTACCAGATGCAAATTTTTTTTTTCAAATATGTTGATTTTTGCCGGAGTTATAACCATTTTAATTTTAACAGCTGATGCGCCACGCCCCTTTGTTTACCTTTCCGCCATTTTGTTTCTTGTTTGTCGTCGAAGACAAACATAATTTAAAAGCTGTGAAATCATGCTAACATGATTTTCTTGAGCTTATTCCATGTATTTTCATAAAGTATATATATTTCTCTTTTATTTGGCAACAGAGTATTTTAACTGTAACCTAAACCGGCTGTTTTCGCGTTTGTTTACCTTGTTGTTTTCGTATTTTGGATTTCGTTGCAGTTCTTTTTAGTTGTAATTTTAGTTTAAAAAAAAAGTTCTTTTCAGAACTAAAACTGCCTATTGTTAACAATATTGTTTTTTAGAATACTTTTAAAGCATTTGTTAGGATTATTTACTAAATTATCATTTTAAATTATTTTGTTTTGTTTCTGAATGCAGTTGTAAACATGCATTGAATAAGCTCAAAATATCGGAAGCCTAAAGGCCGACCAACTAAGCGAAGTAAGGCTGGTTCTGCAAATATTTTGAAGCGGAAATCGTCTAAAATCCAGTCAAGTGATGGTGATTTCATCCAGAATATTAATCTTGAAACTGTTCCTGGAACTTCATTGGATACACCCAATCACTGTGATAATTTATCTGCCATGTCTAGTGAATATAGCTTGATAAGCAACTCCATTTGGGCAGATTTACTTCAAAAGGTACCTTGTACTGAATGTCGCCAATATAAATTAAATGTTTTGAAGCATAATTCTTTTGGATTTTCGTCAAAATTAGAACTCGTGTGTGAAACTTGTGGAAAATCTTATGGATATGTTTTCTCTAGTGAACGTGAAGCATCAACAAAAAAGTTTGACATAAACAGCAAACTTACAGCTGCATTTTTATCGTTTGGAAAAGGACATGCCGCACTAGAAAATTTTTCGAAAATTTTAGGTGCACCATGCATGGATCGAAAAACGTTTGCTAAAAACTTAGAAGATCTATGTCAGAAAAATGAAGTTACAAGGGTTGAGATGCTACGTGTTTCAAGAGAACTTGTTCGAAAAGCAAATTTGGATGCAAATCAGTCAAAATTGCATGACAGCATAATGGATATTGCTGTACCTTATGATGGCACATGGCATAAGAGAGGACACACATCACTGTATGGAATCGGTATAGTGATTGATGTTGTAACCAATCTTGTTGTCGACTTCCATGTGTTGTCGAAATATTGTCCTGAATGCAACATAACTGCAAGAGATTTAGGTGAAAGTAGTGCAGAGTTTCAAATTTGGAAATCGTCACACGCAGAAACTTGTCAAAAAATTTTTGACGGATCTTCCGGTAGTATGGAGATGCATGCAGCATATGTACTATGGAAGAGATCGATAACAGATTGTGCAATGCGTTACACGTCAGTTCTGTGTGATGGAGATGCGAAAACTTACCAGTATCTCAATGAAAAGAAGGTATATGGCAAGGATATTGATATTAAAAAAGAAGAATGCATAAACCACATAGCAAAACGTTTGGGAACTGCATTGAGGAACAAGGTGAAAGAATGGCGAACAAAAGGTGTTACTCTAGGCGGAAGGAAACAAGGCAGTTTGACAGAAGCCACAATAGTTAAATTGCAGAACTTTTACAGGAAAGCAATTGTGGATAATGCTCCGGATATCATGAAAATGAAATCATCGATTTTTGCAACTTTATTCCATTGTATGTCGACAGACTCTAAACCAATGCATACCAAGTGTCCCGAGGGTTAATTTTCATGGTGTTTTTATAATCGAGCAAAAGCATGTAACGAAATACCAAAAACACATAAATGTATGAAAACACAGCTATCAGAGGAAGTGGTGGCAAAAATAATGCCAGTTTATCAACGCCTTGCATCAAACGAAATACTTCAGCGTTGTGTTTCAGGAAAAACGCAAAATGCCAATGAAGCTCTTCACAGCTGTATTTGGAGAAAATGTTCAAAAGATGTGTTTGTGTCCAAAAAAAGACTTGAACTTGCCGTAACGACAGCTGTGAGGGAATACAACTTAGGACATGTTGAAAGTTTAAAATTGAGTAATACAGATAACAGTATAGGCGACTATTCTTTTACAATTGCCCAAAGATTTGACAATCGTAGATTAGCGCAAAAGAAGCGAAAATCTACAGAACAGTTTAGAAAAGACAGAAATGCAAAAAAGTGTAAAAAAACTGCTTTAGTGAAACGTAATAAAAAAACAGAAGGTGATACTTATGGCGCAGGAAAATTTTAAATATTCCACTGTTCGATTTTGAATATCTCAAGCTCTGTTGGAGATATTATAACCAAATTTTGTAAATTAGTTCTTACTCACATTAGAAATATGTATATAATGTTAAAATACAATTACATATTTGATATCTTTCCGCAAAAGGGTGTTTTGAAATAGATTGTTTAATTTCTGCGACAATGTCGGGATGTTGCCCCGTTTCCGCAACACGGTGAGTATGCATCTTTATTTCCCATGGACACATATAAAACTACAATATAAGTTATAAATAATATTATACCTTTCACTTGTGTATGAATTTGCTTTAATATAAAATTTTAAAAAAAATTACAAGCACTTTATGCCATAAAATAAGTTTTTCTTGGAATCGGTACTTTTATTGTTTTCGCGACTTGAAAATGTTCCATGCGCAACACATTCTTTTCAATATTATTGAATCTTCTCAAAAATGTTCATTATACCTGTGTAAATATTTGTTACTTGAAACAAACTTAGTTACACATATTTAAAATAGAAAATTTAAGAGTAATATAAAAAATATAAGTAAATTTTAATGAAAAAATTGAAAAACGTCAAATTTTTTAGGCTTTTTATAATATAATTTGCTAAATGTTCATAGAAAGTTTTGTTTTTGTGCATTCAAAGGTGATTATATGAAATTCTTGTAAATGTGTGTAAAATCTGATTGCGCATGGAGCTTTTTGATTTTATGAATATGGTAATTTTCATTGTTTTTTAATTTTTCAATTTTGAATATCTCAAGATCTGTTGGAGATATTATAACCAAATTTTGTAGATTAGTTCTTATTCACATTAGAAATATGTATATAATGTTAAAATACAATTACATATTTGATATCTTTCTGCAAAAAGGTGTTTTGAAATAGATCGTTTAATTTCTGCGACAATGTCGGGATGTTGCCCCGTTTCCGCAACACGGAAAATATGCATCTTTATTTCCCACGGACACATATAAAACTACAATATAAGTTATAAGTAATATAAGTAATATTATACCTTTCACTTGTGTATGAATTTGCTTTAATATAAAAAAAAAAAAAATTACAAGCACTTTATGCCATAAAATGTGTTTTTCTTGGAATCGGTACTTTTATTGTTTTCGCGACTTGAAAATGTTCCATGCGCAACACATTCTTTTCAATATTATTGAATCTTCTCAAGAATGTTCATTATACCTGTGTAAATATTTGTTACTTGAAACAAACTTAGTTACACATATTTAAAATAGAAAATTTAAGAGTAATATAAAAAATATAAGTAAATTTTAATGAAAAAATTGAAAAACGTCAATTTTTTTAGGCTTTTATAATATAATTTGCTAAATTTTCATAGTAAGTTTTGTTTTTGTGCAGTCAAAGATGATTATATGAAATTATTGTAAATGTGTCTGAAATCTGAATGCGCATGGAGCATTTTGATTTTATGGATATGGTAATTTTCATAGTTTTTAAATTTTGAATATCTCGAGTTCTATTGGAGCTATTATAAACCAAATTTTGTAGATTAGTTCTTGTTCTTATTCACATTAGAAATATATGTATTTGATATATCTTTCTGGAAAAGGGCATTTTGAAATAGATCGTTTAGTTTCTGCGACATTGTCGCAGTGTCGCCCTGTTTCCGCAACAAGGTGAGTATACATCTTTTTTTCTCATAGACACCTAGAAAACTGCAATATAAGTTATAAATAATATTACACATTTCACTTATATATGAATTTGCTTCAGTATAAAATTCTAAAAAAATTACAAGTACTGTATATGCAATAAAATCTGTTTTTCTTGGAATCGGCACTTTTATTGTTTTCGTGACTTTCAAATGTTCCACGCGCAACACATTGTTTTCAATTTTATTCAAGCTTCTCAAATATGTTATTTATATCTGTATAAATATTTGTTACTTGAAACAAACTTTGTTACACATACTTAAAATTGAAAATTTAAGAGTAATATAAAAAAATTAGGTAAATTTTAATGAAAAAATTTAAAAACATGAAATTTTTTAGGCTTTTATAATATAAGTTGCTAAACTTTCATAGTAAGTTTTGTTTTTGTGCATTCAAAGATGATTATATCAAATTATTGTAAATGTGTCTGAAATCTGGTTGCGCATGGAGCATTTTGCATTATAGATATGGTAATTTTCATCGTTTTTTTTATTTTTAAATTTTCAATATCTCAAGTTCTATTGGATCTGTTATAACCAAATTTTGTACATTAGTCCTTATTCTCATTAGAAATATATATAGAAAGTTAAAATACATATATATCTTTCTGCAAAAGGTCATTTTGAAACACATCGTTTACTTTCTGCGACAATGTCGCGGTCTCGCCCCGTTTCTGTAACGGGGTAAATATGCATCTAGATTTCTCTTAGAGACATAAAAAACTGCTATATAGGTTATTAATAATATTATATCCTTCACTTATATCCAAAATTTTTTAAATATAAACTTTTAAAAAATTTACAAACATTTGAATCATTAAAACATGTTTTTCTCCGAATCAATATTTTCACCGTTTTCGTGACTTTAAAATGTTCCATGCGCAACACTTTGCTTTCAGTTTTATTGAAACTTGTCAGAAATGTTCTTTACATATTTGTAAATATTTGTTACTGAAAATAAACTTTGTTACACGCATATAAAATTGAAAATTTAAGAGTAATTTAAAAAATTTAATTAAATTTTAATAAAAAAAAGGAAAAACAACAATTTAAATCAATTTTTTAAACTTTTTTAATATAACTTGCTAAAATTTCCTAGTAACTTTTGTATTTGGGTATTTAAAGAATATTTTCTGAGATTATTGTGAATGTGGTTAAATTTGGATTGCGCATGGAGCGGTTTGAAATCTGGCAATTTTAAAATTTTAAAATTTAAAAATCTCAAAAAATTTTTAAAATTTTTTTACCAAATTTTGGATATGGTATTTTTTAATTATTATAACTTAATTCTGAAAAATTTAAAAAAAAATATTGATAATTAAAAAAGTTAGTTTTCAAAGTCCACTGTACCCTTAAAAATTAGTATAGACTATAGAAGATAAAATAATGACATTAAAAGATATCAGTCTCATGTTTGCGTCTAATTATTGTCTAAAACCTTTGCTTTCATACTACTAAAACCTCTTATCCCCAAGTACATTAATTTAAAATATATACGCATTTTTATAAATTGGGAGAAATGCCGCTTTTAACGTCATTGTAGGGGATGAAAGGGACACTGTGCGGGGTTGAAAGGGACGCACATAATTAAAACACTTTTATGAACATTTTTCCTTTTTATTTGCAATTACATTATTGAAAAAGTAAAAGATAATTATACGCAAATAAAAATAGAATATATTGCAACATATGATAAAATATAAACAATTAAAATTACATGTTTAGGCCTACTTGACTAAGAAAGATTTAGCTCTAGCTGTCTCACCATCAGTTACGGATTGATTAACTTCACCACAATATCATTAATATTCATGTCATTCATGTCAATAGTATCAGTAAATAAAAAATGATTTTATTCTGCTTTTTTTTCTGAAAAAAATGTACTTTGAATTCATTACGAGTGTTTTTGTGGAGTCTGTGGCTACAGAGCGACAGGAATATCACCATAATTATTCCATTACCTTTTGCATTTTTTATTATCTTAATATTTATATTGCTATCTTAATTATCGAATAAGAGAAACGCATTATGAGTTTTGGAACAACTAGAATATTTAGTTAATTCACAATTGCTTTAAAAAACATCTGCGGTCATTGACCAACTGTGATGAACAAGTCAAAGTTTTTGGGATGGGGCACCTCCGACCATGAATTCCTTGAAATTCTTTCTTGGGAAAACGAATACTGTTGAATAGAGTTACCTGATGTAGAAACAAAATACAAAAGTGTGACAAGTTTGCCACGTACAGCTGATGTTACGTAAGAAAATAGTTTTTCACTACGTTTTGCTACTATAGTAGGTGGTTTGTGCTCTGTCATTAAGCCTGTTTTATCACAGTTATATATTATGTTCTGTGTAAATTTATAGCGATCCATAACTAACTGAAGGTTTAAAAAATATATCAACATTAGCTTTGTTGAAACTTGTACTTCTTGTTAAACTAATGGCTATAGGTTTCTTAAGAGAAAGTAATGAATTTCGTTGAATAAAATCTTGGAACCTTAAAATTCCAGCTTGCTTCTTTGTTTGCTTTATAGAGACGTATTTGTAGAGTTCAAAACAATTGGCTACTCATATACAGAATTGTCAAACCATAGTTGATATTAGATGCTTGGAGCAAATATGAAGTTAACTCTTTCTATTCAGCTTCACTAAAGGAAGCTTGATAGGAAAGGCCTAAGGGTCAAACTGAGGGGTTGAAAGATACATGTCACTTTCAATCCCTCAGTTTCTGTCCCGTTCAACCCCATACCCACCTAGCGAAATGAAAAATGTATTCATGCATGAGAGTATTTTACCTATCAAAATATACTGATATTCACATAAAGTGCGTACTTTATAGTGCTAAATAACATAAATATTATAATGTTAAACGCAATATTACTTTGTTAGAGAAAAAAAGAAAAGCAACATCAAAATTTACTTTTTTATATCAAAAAGAGGTTTTGCTTTCATCACCTACAACCCTGCAATTGCTGATGTTAGTTATAAGGATTATTAAGACAGAACAAGTATTGTCATCGATTGAGGCAAAACTGAAACTTTGTACATTTTATTTTCTTCCTGAAATTTTGAGTGTCCCTTTCATCCCTTGTCCCTTTCATCCCCAGTCTCCCCCTAAGTAATCTAAAAAAATATTAAATGTAAAAAATCTATCCAATTTTTCAATTAACCAAGAAGGCGAAATCACGCGTCAAGCATAGATTATGAATCAGTTTCCAACACATCCAGAATACTTTAACAATGCATCACCTTTTAACCCTTTATCTACTGACGGTAATTATAAGTACCTCTCACTTTAAACTTTTATACCATAGTGAATATTACTAATATTCTAATGGTACTTTGCTGAAAACGCTTTTTTAAGGGGTCTCGGGACTCTTAAAGCTTTAAAATTTTCGAAATTTTAATTTTTTTAGATGATAAATTCCTATCTTTTCAGAACATTTTGATATAATTGTTATCTTGAAATTCCCATTAGAACAGAAGTTATGTCTTTTAGAATGATACTCGCTCAATAGCAAAAGCGGTGTTTCCAAAACTTTGAAGTAATTTTTCTCCAAATGACGTTTTTGGGCATAACGCGCACGATATCTCAAAAACTTCTGATTCTTTTATCATGAAATTTTCAAAACATATATTTCATGTTAGTCTGTATAAACTGAACCTAAAATTTCCTTTTTATTGTAAAAATAAAATATTTCTTAGGAGTTATATTGTTGAAATTTTCTAAATTTTGTATTAGCTAAATACAACTTTGTATTAAAAATATAAAAAATGCTTTAAATACAAATTTATGTAGGTTCAGTATAATTATTATAATCTGAAGTATAAGTAGGCACCAAAATTTTCATTCTAGTTGCAAAATTTATTTTATAATTGTGCGCATAAGCTGTTATGCCGATTTTCTGCTCGTGAAATGTCGTCAAATGTCTAACAGTTTAGAGCACCCTGTAAATGCTAATTCTGCATCTTGAAATTTTTTTAATATTTGCAATGAAAGAACATACTTATATCTTTCATTCCCAATTAAAATTGTGTCTTAATATCAAACACATTTTACGATATTAAATGTTGAAAATGGTCTTTTTTTTCCAATTTTAAGAGTCCTGAGACCCCTTAACTCCACTTTATCCGAATACATGGCACCAGTAGTTCTAGGTTTGTTATTTTAGAGAGGAAGGAGGCTATCTTTGAAGCAGTCGATGTGTTTTGTGCCGATATTTTGTACAGATTGCCACTGCCGTATTTTCATTGCTGCATACACAGTAAAGGATAAAAGTTAAGTGTTGGATTTGTTAATGTCTTCATTATGATCTTAGAATACAATATGACTAGCTATTTTAGGTGAACGGTGTATGTATTTGATTTAACAGTTGAATTGCTCGGTGGTACTTATAAGTACAGTCAGTACACTGGGTGTTGGAGGAAACTTCTTGTTTACTTTTCGTCTGTGTAATTATCCATCGTTTTCATCTGCTTTAAAATATAATTACTAAAATGTAGTGTAGTAATGATTTCCCTGGTATATCTTTTCTGTTTCATTGTTATTTTTTTATAGGAAATCGAAAAAAGTTGTGGCACCGGCTCGTTTTTGCTATGCTGAAAATGGCATAAATAAATTCATATATTGCATATGTGGAGATGCGAGAGAAAATATTGTCTATTGAATATTGACGTCGCATAACTAAAGGACTGCTAACAAAATCGAAACCTAAAAAAAATAGTTTTTCTCTAACGCTTTCAGGAACAAAGCATTTTCAATTCTAAAGTGTTGAAATAAATGATTGGCACCGGAATTTGCCAAATGATTTATTTGTAAATAACAAAAAGCCTATATTTCACATACCTATTAAATCGAAAATATTTCCTTGTGCCAGTTGAAATACCTTGTGGGTTTACTGTTACTATATTTTAGTAATAGTGTACTGGCTGTACTTTAAAGTGCCACTTTAATTAATTACCTCTAAATAATTAAATTTCTCACGGGTGAGTATTTTTTTATGTTTATCCTTTAATTTTCATTGTAGTAAACGAAAAAAAATATTACATGAAAAAAATTGCAGTAAATCATAATTCCGTAGATAAAGGGTTAATAAGGAGAAACATTATGTCTAAGAAAACAATTTGGAAAACGTGTATCGCATTTGAAAAGCCAATTTCAGGAATTACCACCAGCAGTCGGAAATATATCCGAATTCTTTTGTGAAATCCCAGCTGTTCTGTATAACATCTATAAAGTTTATGCTTACCAAGTAACAGTAAAAAATTAGTTTAATTGAAAAACGCCTACCACAACTGAAAACGCACTTGAAGCAATTATTGTTCATTGACGGCAATGTAACCGAATCTTTTTGTGTGACCATGTAAATGAACGATGAGTTCTATGCAGACCATAATCCATAGTAAACCTATTGTAGTTACCCTCAGTGATACATATAAATTTAAATACTTTTGAAATATTTTTACATTAGTAAAGTACAGTGCAAACGATTTTGCCTCATAGATCGTAATGGAATGGAATTATTTTGAGCGTGCCTGTAAATGAACTATAAACAGTACATGCTTCATTTTCAAATCCAAACATCCCATTTTACACTCCATTAACATAATTATTGCATGACAATCCGAGCATAATTACGCGAGTTAGAATACGAGCAGATAAACGGCAGACTCACAGACAGATAAACATAATTCATAAACACTTTTCAACTTTGTTGGAAAGCGTTAAAAATGGTTTTTACCTTTTTTTCTGTAACAGGGGAAGGTCAAGTGGGATCAATTAACGTTAATAGAGGAAATATTTATATCTAAACAGAACTCCTTTTAAAATAATTTAATAAGCTGGTGTGAAATGGAAGGATAAAAATAACTTCTTAAAAACGCAACAAACATTTTAATAAATGCGCAAGGCCTTTCAAAAGAACTAGTCTTTTTTCATAAGTAACAGACAACACGACCTACTACTTCGAAAACAGCAGTAGAACGTGTTCTCTGCGCCTGAAGAAGAAAGACTTGTGTCAGTCTTGCTGCTGTTTTCAAAGTAGTAAGACGTGTTCTCTGCGCCTGATGAAGAAAGACTATTTCTTCCGAATGGTGTTGAGGATTTATTAAATTTTTTATGATGTTTTTAAGAAATTCTTTTTTCTTTAGAATTATTTTGTGTTGTTTTTACTAAACAGAAAAACTAACAAAATTTCTATAAAACCTGTTGAGTTAAATGTGAAACCATTAATGTAAAATTTAGAAACTTCAGCACATTTCAAGATGCATTTACTTTCTAATTCTTAGAAAATCTGCTGACAACAAAATCGAAAAATATTTAATTTCCCAATAATACATCGGTTAGAAAATATTTGCAATATTTTACATTTTATGTAATTTCTCAATCTCGTGTTTTATATTTGTGATTATTTTTTGACGTGTCTTCGTGAATAAAATTCCTATTTTTATTTATTTCATCAAGAATGTTTGATTATTGTGAAAACATTTTTTCAACACCTGCTGTTTCACATAAGTAAAGTTAAACGGGTTATTTTCCTTTCAAAATGCACCTTGCTATTGAGATATGCCACAAAAGTAGTATTTCCAATCAAAATATATCTTTTTGAACATTTACTATGCATAGACAAAAATTTCTCCTAAAATCTTACTTGAAGAAATATTTTTTAAGCACATGAATATGATATAATATTACATACATATAAATAACTTACTCAGAATTGATGCCAGATAATACTCTCGTAAATCATGTATGATAGAGAAAAGAGTCAACAACATTAATATTTGAGAATACATTCAGAACACATATTTTCTTATACGGGAAAAATGTATACAGGGATTTTTTCTCACAATTTATTGTGAAAGCATTTACTGCGTAAAAAAACTGATCTTAAAAAAATAAGTAAACAAATAAATAAAATTGAAGATATTCTTAAAATAATTTTTAAATGAGTAAATTTACTAATATACAATATTAAATTACTCATTTATGACATTAATAGTAACGAAAATTACATCTGAAATAGTAAATCCATATTGTATTTTCATGTAAATTTTGTAAAAACATTAGCATCTATGTATGAGCAATTATCTTTATATATGTATATTCTTCTTTAACAAGTGATAAAAGTTTTTTCACAAATAGATAAAACTAAAATTACAAATAAGATTTCGTTACTGTGTATAGACATAAAATTTTAGTTTAAAGAAAAATTATTTTTTAAAAAAGCCATAAAATGTTATGAAGTTTCATATTCAATTTACGTATAACAATCTTTTCACAATACTTGTGATTATACAGGGTTCCTTAAAAAACTTTAGCTTCGGTTTTTATTCTTTAAATAGTGACCATAGACATTATTATAAATTACACAGTTAGGTAAAAAAAAGGTACGTGATTTTATGAAATCGTTTAAAATTTTCAGAGGATTAAATTTGAAGAAATACTAAATTTAAATTTTTATACGGCCCCCGTACAAGAAAATTCACTATGAGTAAAATGTATACCACACACTTTTCAGCACTTTATTATAAAAAGTCGCAGATATATGCATAAACTAAGTTGGTGAGGGGTTAATCATAACTTTACACTCAAGAAAACTATGCAATCAT
This sequence comes from Maratus speciosus, assembly GCA_963932465.1. NCBI lineage: Eukaryota > Metazoa > Arthropoda > Arachnida > Araneae > Salticidae > Maratus > Maratus speciosus. The sequence goes on along the minus strand of OZ010799.1, from coordinate 366,650,001 downwards.
TATTTTATTTCGTAATTTGTGTACGACCCCAGAAACGCAATCATCCGAGATGATTTTTCTCTTTTGCGAACTCATATCCAGGCATGGAAAAGTGATTTACGTCAGCATTTGTGTATTTTCTTATCTTTGAAACTTTTTATGAAAAAATGCTGAAATTTTCGACATGACTTTATTATTAAATGGGGCATATTTTACTCATTAATGAAATTTTTTGTGCAATGGCAGTATTAAAATTTAAATTTTGTATATCTTCAAATTTAATACACTGAAAATTTTAATCGATTTCATAATATTCTGTACCCTTGTTTACGCAATTTTGTAGTTTATAATATATATATATATATACTAGCTGTTACCCGTGACGTCGTTCACGTAACATAAGAAGAAGAAATTAATTAATTAAGCAAAGCATTTCCCTTCCGATAATTAAAAACATATATAATAAACCAATTCTTTATCACATTTTATAGGAGACAGTCTCTCTCTATATATATTACGCTACCGCACGGGGCACAGAAAGCGCAATTATTTGTTAATTGTTTAATGGCAACGCCCAAATGAAACGCATCTCATTTGTTATTGAACAACATTTAATGCATCCCCATACCTATAAGGGGGTTATCATAGGGCACCCTGTTCTGTCGCCAAATACCGCCAAGTTTGTCGCCAAAAGTGACGGCAACTTGGCGATATCTCTAATATTTCGCCAAATTCCCATAGACTTCCATTGTAAACCAATAAGTTTTACTTGTTTACAGAAAATCAACAAACTGAGATATTTTAATGCAACAAAAACTATATTAGCTTAAGGGATTATATTAATTATATTTAACCCTCTCTCTGCGTATTTTTTTTTTTTTTTTTTTATCAAAATAGGTTCAAAAATTGCGCATTTTTTTTATTACATGTTTCAAAGCTATATATAGCTTAGAAGCTTAGAGTTTAAATGTGTAAACATTTTTGGTAAAAGAGTTCGGGATCTTAGATGGGATAGGATATTAGAAATTAGGCGAAGTCAGGGCTGTCACTGGAGACTATTTTTATAGTCTCGCACCACTATAGTAAAAAAATCAATTTTGTAGTACAGTTATCTTGTAGTAGAGGTCTGCACGGGCCGGAATTTCCAGGCCCGGCCCCGGCCCGTACAAAAATCAGTGAAAACAGGCCCGGGCCGACACAATTTCTACAAAAAAAAAAAAAAAAAAAAAAAAAAAAAAAAAAAAAAAAATCCGTTTTTTTTCAACATACAATTAAGATTCTTTTAATGAATACTACATACATATTTATGGGAACATTTTACAGTATATTTCACATTACTATGATGTTCGCAAAACAAAAAACACACAATAGTTAAGTTAACATTAACGATTACTTACAGTGTTTTAGTCATCGTGTCTACAGACATTTCAAAATGGAAATGAGGATTCATTAAAAGATTAATGTAGTTCAGAATAAAGGACTAAAAACATGATAACTTTTGAAGCTGTATAATAAAAAGTAGATTTGTGAAAATATTTCTCTCATTTTTAAGGCTTTTCACAAATCCAAAGCAGTTACATTTCGACACATTTATGAATTCTTTTCTTTTCGGAAACGCGTAAGATTGGCAGGCATTCTTATTCAGAAGCTATGTAAATGTCGTTTTTTTTTCATAGATAAAAGCAATATATCTTTCTGAAAATACTGTCAAAGTTAGCGTTTTGAATCGAATTTCCGGAAGCGATAGCACAGGAAAGGAGAAAAACGTACAGTCACGTGACAGGAATCTCTGTTATCTCTGTAAGTAATTTATCAAATATGGAAAAAGCTATTCGTTTCCAAATGCCTTCAATAGGCAGGCCTGACAATTTTATGCCTTTATAGTTAAAAGTTTTGTCAGAAAATGTGTCTGAAAGCTTCGCATTGTTGAGCAGTGAATATGAGAACCACCTTAAGGTATATTTCCAAAGATACTGTTAAGAGAATTATCACTATTCATTCTGTTCATTATCACTATTAATACTACAAAACACAATGACTGTTCTACACATCCTGAGATCGGTTAAGACTAGTTCCGTCCCTACACGAGTCTGCTGAAAAAAAAATTAAACTCGGAATCAGACATCTTGTAACTGTACGATGCCGATCTCTACGATGGACATCTTACATTTCTGTATTGATGTTGTTAAAATCGCATCGGCTTGCGCCGCACATTTATACTTCTCGAGAAAATCATAGTCATTGGAAATGGCTCGTATTCTACCTGCTTAGCTTAAATTCTTATATCGGGCCGACAGGCCCGATTAATTTCTTTGCCGGCCCGGCCCGTTTATTTTGTCTGTCGGCCCGGCCCGGCCCGTTGAAAAAATTGTCCTAATTCTGCCGGCCCGGCCCGTTTGAAAATTCACCTTCATTCCGCCGGCCCGGCCTGGGCCTGTGCAGACCTCTATCTTGTAGATGTTGTTAAAGTGTATATGAAATTTCTGTATTTAAAAAGTGATCCCAGTTGAATTAAAATATAGTCGCCAGTGGAAAAAAATGAATCCCCGAAGAAATCTCGAATTGCGCAAATTTTGCTACTTTTATGTTGCCCGAGGAAATCTCGGGTTGTGCAGCGAGAGGGTTAAGGGAGTCCAAGTAAATTAAATTATAAATAAAAGTAACATGATGCAATGCTTAGTATGAACATAAATTTTAAGGGAGACCAAAGTGGCCGCCAAGGGCGGCTAGTATGAGTTATTTAAGGTATTTCTTTATTATAGGATCATTGACATAACTCAGTTTTATACGCCGAATGAGGATGTCTGTTTATATCATGAAGTAATAAGAAAATGGCACAGATGTCATGTACGCACCGGGGTACCTAATTGTTGCCAAAATAGATTATTTTGATTGACATGGTAACCCGGCTATTGTTGTTTATTTATTAATAAATTGTTTATTTACTTTCATTTTCTTTTAAAATTACATAAATTAATGAAACTTTTTTATTTATTTATTGCTATTTCCTTTTTTAAGTAATAGAACATAATTTTAAAATATACATGTAATTGGTATTCGAAAACGATGTTTTCGCCAAATTGGCGTCAAAAACAGATCGCGCTAAACCAGGTGCGTATGTGGCATCTGTGGCAGAAAAATTATCGGATGATACTTTTTTATATGTTTTACAATCATAATGGGCATTAAAAGTTGGCGAAGAAATGATCATCTAGAATATTATAAAGTCTTTACTACGCAAAAAACAAACCTGTTTACAACAATGTATTTATTTTTGCAACAAATGCCTTTCTCTAAAAAAAGCAAATTGACTACGAACCCGATTACAGAACATAACATTTCTATCGAGTTAATTTCTTACTTTTTAAGAATAAAAATACATATTTCCTGCTAATCATTACGTCATTTTCGACATTGATAATTTTACTGTGCATATTATTGACATTTGCTATCCATTTGTTCTTCAAAAGCTTTTATTTTTATTTTTTAAATGTTAAATTAAAATTTAAATCTTTATGTTAACCGTGCGCAGACGATAAACCGTAAGCATTGATAACAATTTTCTTTAATTAATAAGAATTAATAAAATAACACAATCTCATTTTATTTCAACATCAAAGCATATCCTTTTTATATTCCATATATGACGTCACATTTGCCTTCATTCCGCACATATTCAAAATTTATGCACCTTGTATTATTAAAAATACTTGAAAATTTCGGTTTTAATCTTTCAATCAAAAATTAAATTATTATTCTGGGTTTTTATCTTTTGGCAACGAAAAAAGGAAGATGGTTAAATTTTATCGGGGAAAATGTCAATTCATTGCGTATGGAAAATAATGAAATTTTGGATTATTAAGTAAAATATTTGAATAAAATAAATTAAACATAGCCTATTTACGTTTCCAGGTTGTAATCCATCTATATCCAAAAATACAAAAGCATTAATTCATCCGTTTAGACGCAGGCTTCATTCAAACTTTCGGACACACATTGACATTTATAATATTATAAGGATGATTAATATTTAAGGAATAAAAGCAGAGGTCAATGTTTTTGTGACACGCTGTACATTGATGAAAATATAATGCTAGAATAATACTGCGAAATTTAGCCCTAATATAATGTAAATTTGAACAAATACAGTTCTAATATTTGTTTGTTACTTTCAATGAAACCATTTCATAAATTATAATATAGAAAACAATGCAGCAATTTTAATATGAAGATTAACTTTGTATTACGTTACGTTTAATTACACAAATGTATTTTTAGGGTTTCGTTCATCTGACGAAACTCTATTCGTCTCGCTCCTCTGTCTGTCTTCTGCTCCTCTGCCGTCACAGAGCCCGTTCTCAGAAATTATATATGTTGGAGACTTGAAATTTTTCATACTTATAGCTGAACACCCCACATCAAACGACAAATCATAAAGTTTTGAAAAAGTCTTATATTATTATATATTATAGTCTTAAATTATTAATTTATTATTATGGGCTCTAACTTCTGTATTTTAAGCAATTTTCCTAACCTCCACCCTTGCACCCGGTGAGTTCTTTTCTAACGTTTACCGACACCCCTTTGACCACTCTTTCATATTATGCACATAGCCTTACATCTTTCAGTTCCACCTTTTACCACCAGGGGGCGCCTACCTATCTCGGGTACTATGGGCCCGATTCTCTCGACTAATATATCTACGAATAGGTTGTAAAACGTAGTTTCGTTCGGATAGAGGTTTGTGTAGAATAGAGTGCGCCCCCTGGTTGCTAAATGCGGAACTAACAGATTTTGAAAAAGGTAAAGTATTTTGAAAGAAATATTAAACGAAACTCTCTGTGCGATCCGTGATCACACTTACCTGCTTGTTTTATTTAGATTTATGAAAAGAAGAAAATAAAATCAAAACTTGTAAGTAACAAAACGACTGTCATAAAAACTGGTACTTTTTCTTATCTATTATGAATTCATGGGCCAATGTCAATGAATTCATGGGCCAAACTGTAAGGGAAGGTAAAGCACGCATAAAGAATCACTTTTGGTATAGCAACATGGTATCGGAAATGAAAAGTATTGGCATAGACAACAAATGCTGCAAAAATGAAAACAAGCGTTTTAGTGACATAACAACTGAGTGCTCAAATGTTCCACCACCAACATCGAAATATGCCTGGTAGTAACTAGCAACTGAATCGGGTATTCTTTCGAAAATTTTAGGTGTGTCATTTTCTAGACACCAATTGACACTCATGGGGGCATCATTGCAAGACTTTCAGTCACTGCTACAACTGTTCGTGAAACACATATTCTTGTTCTGCTGAGATTTTGTTTTAGATGTAATAACATTTTGGGGTAAAATAGTTTTTAAATAAAAGTATTTCTCGTAGGATTCCTATGTGTGAAAGAAAAAGGTCAGAAGAAATGCTTTTCGCTAATAAATATCAATATTAAACACGAAAATTATTCGTAGGCTTCTGTAATATCATAAGTTATAAAAATTTCAAAGCATTTAAACAATAATAATAATTATGTTTCGCATTAAATGATCTTATGTGGGACAAACATGAGAACAAAACTATTTTTAGCCACCGAATGGCAGTAGGACCTGAATAATTAAATTCGTTTGGAGAGACCTTCCTTTAAATATATAGATTCATTCAACATTGATTTTTGGCACATGTAAGCCCCGGGCTGCGACAGTCTTTCGTTTAATACATTCAAAACAGATCAAAGTTTACGTTGCAAGCAAGGTGAACGTGAACGAAGGCAGGGAGCCCACATCTCTAAACTTCTTTGAATGGATTCCATTTGCAAATAAAAACGTATACAAAATCGATGGTGTACACTAGATGGTGTAAAAGAACATTAGATGGTGTAAAAGAACAGTAAGATCGTTAAAAAAGATTTTCGCTTAAATATATAAAATCATTCATGACTGCTTTTATGGGTATAAATAAGGTGATTATGACGGGAATTGAAACGCCTGGCGGGTCAGCTACTTTGAAAGAAAGTTAAACTGCATAATTTTCACAGCTTAATTAAAATATTTAAATTGCATGGAAAGTACTAAAAGTAGTTTATAAATAAATCTATCATATCTCATTATCAGTGTCATTCAGAGTTTCGAATTAATGTCATGTTTAAAATTTTATGCATGAATAAATATTTTCATGAAACGTCGAACTTGTGTCGGAACTTTTATTTTAAACTGCACATATTCTAAAAGTATGCCTGTTAAAGGATAATATCTGCTGTCATTATTAAGTGATAAATTTAATATTCTTCATTCTTTTCGGCATGATTGACGCATTCTGCCTTTTTTTTTATTATTAAGAGAAAATAAACAAAGCATGTTGGGATTTTAAAGATGTTATATTAAAATATACGCTCAGGAAGTTTGTGGAAATAATGCGATTTTTGCGTAATTATTATATTAGAGATTAGAACAGTGAAATGCTTAAGGAGGCTATTTTTGTATGTTTTGTGAAATTTTACTCAAGTTTTATAAAAATATCCTACATCGGAATTTTTATTTAAATCTGTTTAACATATTTATTTGACATTTTTATTGTTTGTGTCTTTTAAACTTATTTTACAAAGAAATTTCTGGTTCGAACCGAAATATACGCTCAGAAAGTTTTTGGAAATAATGTGATTTTTACGCGACTATTATATTAGAGATAAAATGTGAAATGTTTAAAGAGGCTATTTTTGTATGTCTTGTGATTTTTGAAAATGGACACCGGAAAGGGGTGATGTAGAAACAAATTTTAATTAACATAACCCAAATCCGTGTTCAACACTAAAAAGACCGGGCATTTTACCCAAGTTTTATAAAAATATCTTACACCGGAATTTTTATTTAAATCTGTTTAAGATATTTATTTAAAATTTTTCTTCTTTATGTCTTTTAAACTTATTTTACAAAGAAATTTCTGGTTTGAACCAAAATATATTCATACGGTAGATGTCAAAATGACCTCTTACGGTCTTTCTAGTGTTAATTAAATTTCCTTTTTGACAAAATTGTGTATTTGTGTGATAGTGATTTTAGTCCAGTTTTTAACTAGTTATGTATTTTCAAAACTTTGTCTCAAGCAAATGATTATTCAGGATCCTATAAAAGAATTGTTCCAGTAATAAATGTTAATAGTAGTGTAACTGTAAGCGTTATAGAGTGTTGGTTCGAGGTCACAAATAAAGAGTAACTTTTAGATAAGCGCATGCGCGAGTACTACTTTGTTATTGACTCGCTTGCAGTGCCACATAAGCAAAACGACGACTCCTAAGCGTAAAGCGTTATTGCTGGGCTGAAGTTTTAAAAGCCGTTAGAGAAATGCGATTCTTTTCTTTGGGGGTTTATAAAAGATCGTGTCTCCGTTCCGCCGCTACATAATGATTTGCCAGAGATACATAGAATGGAAGAGACTATTACTTCCATTACTCTGGACTTGTTATACAAAGTGTGGGAATAATTGAATGCGTGCCATATGACTAAAGGTGCACATAATGAACTTTTGTAAGAAAAATTAGATTAGTTTACCTTGACTTTTATGTATGATTTGTTTTAAATAGTCTAGATAAACTGTTTTAATATACTATTGAAGCGGAGTGGTTATTTTATTTACACCCTGTATTTTGAAATGCTAAGTTTTTCACTAAATGTTTTACAAACTTTTCAAAAATGGTAATTGCTTGATTTTTTTTTTTTTTTTTACAAAATAGGTATTTATATGAAAATTAAAATTAATAATTTATAATTATGAATGCCAATCTTAGTGGCAAAGTAAAAATATAGGTGGTCTGTGTCCTCAACTACTTTGATATTCAATGCCTGTTACGATAGAAAAAATAACCTCTTGTCTAGATATCTGTTATTTTCCCATAAGACTCTCATATATTTCCTCTGTTTTAATCAGTATTGCAGGATTGCATTGTCTTTCAAATAGACCAGTATTGTATACAGAGAATCAAGAACTTTTAAACTCAAAATTTGCTGTAGACCAGAACGATTTTCTACGTTCATTCCATGATACGTCTTATGTATTTCAAAGTCAAAACATTTTATTGAACTTAAAACCACCGTGACCCAAATATGACCAAAACTGATAAGCAGTACAGTCAAAACGGAAATGCTATTAAGTCAATCCTTTTCAAATCACCATGGTGGTGTCGCTCAACATTTTTAATTTTCCTAATATTTTAACCAAGTTTTCTTTATCTAATAAAAAAATGCTTTAGGCATACATACCTGGATTTATTTTTATAATGTTTGTTTTTCTATGTTATCATCTGTTATGCTAGAACTTTCATAAGGAATATTCGAAACACTTCTTCGGTTTCAAACTAAAAAAATTCTGTTACTGTTAAATCTGCAGCTTTTAATGAACACGTGAAAAGCGTCTTCAAAATTTAATCATATATGCAGTGCTTGCTTTATAAATTGACTCGCGTCATCAGTCAGTCATGGCTAAAAATTATAAGCAGTAAAGTTCATAGCAAGAAATAAAGAGTGTCTCATTTGAGACGATACAGCTCAAATATATGAATAAAGTTGAAAATTTCTGAAAGAAGAAACGAATAACCGGCAGCATTTTCGCCGAAAACGGATGCTCGGAGAAACTAAAATTTTGTGCCAAACACGAAAACGAAACCGAATTTTCGGTCTATCTCTAGTCATATCTGTAGATTCCGTAGTATGCCACATGCCACATTAAAACAACTTTCATTAAGAGATTGTTACCTAAAAAGGATTCCATTTATGATTAGTGTAGGAATAGTCTGATTGTTCCATAAAATTAGTATCATTGTAACTGATTAGTTTTCACAAATTTTCTTTGTAGATTAATAAAAATATTCGCTTCTGAGAAATAGCCATTTAAGGAATAAGTTTAGAAATTACAAAGATTTATGGAAAAGTTAGACAAAAAGAAATTATAATTAAAGATATTTTTAAAAATGTTACCTTTTACGAATTACGACACTTTTGTTATTACAAAGTAGAAAAAATATTAAAACTGTCTAATTATAAGAACATCGCTTCGAATAAAAAGAAGTAAGAAAAATCATGCGTTAAGCATAGATTATGAAACACTTTCCAACATTTCCTAAATGCTTTAACAAAACTTCGTTATTTAGGGAAATAATGTATATAAGAGAACTAAGTAAACATTTTAGAAAATTTCTCAAAACATTTGGAAAACTGATTTCAGCAGCTACCGCCCATATCAAATATGCATTCCAATTCTTTTGAACAGCCCTGTATTTGATCTGTAGGTTGATATATATACTATATAATGGGGAAATTTAGTTTAGCAAGAAACACATAACAGGTTGAAATTTCTATTTCAGCAATTTATACTAATAGAGGGATACATACTTGTATACTTTTGTACAACCCTGCAGTTAGCGTAGTACCTTTATTACACGCCACTATTCAGCTAAAGTTTAATTCAAAGTAAAACACTCTTAAAACTTCTGAAATCACATTTCCAGAAATTATAATTTATAGACGGTCACGTATCGAATTGTTTGCGTGACCCTGTATATCATTTTATCTATATTCCATAAATATTTCTTAGTAAACTAAATACAATTCAGCGTAAAAATGCATAACTCATTTAAAAACCACCGTTAAGCAGTTTGCACTTATAACCAGTAACCATTACGAATCCTTTTGTGTAGTCTTGTATATGAATTACAGCATTTATACACACCATATACAATGCATATATATAGTTAAACATAAAATCACAAAACATAATTAAAAATGCATTTCCAGTAATCATCGCTACCGAACATGTACTTTGGATACAATATAGTACCTGAAATCTTTTGTGTGTCCCTGTAAATGCGATGCACTTCGTATTATACATGAAATAAGTTATAGTAAACCTCAGTGACGTATATCAATTTCATTATACATGAAATAATTTGACATAATTAAAATACGCTGGGAAATACTCCCTCCACCCCTATATCATTATGTAATAGAATTCTTTGTGTGGACCTGTAAATGAATAATAATTATTCTTTGCACCGCATATTCTACAGAATGCATATTTTGGTTCACTTGATAAATGCATATAAATTTTATTATGTTTGAAAGCGTCTAATATCATTAAAAATCATTTTAAACGATCTTTTCCCATAGGCCATAATGTAACGGAAAACTTTTGACTATCCTTGTAAATGAACTAAACATGCTGCAAACTTCATTTGAAATAGGGTTCGTGCTATGCTAGAGGTCACTAACATCCAAAAATTTCAGAACGATCCGAGTATATTTACGGGAGTTAGAGCGCGTACAGACGGCCAGACAAACCGAAGTCATAAACACTTTCAAACTTTGTTGGAAAGTGTTAAAAAGGAATAAAAACACATTTCTTCAGTTCCTTGTAAATCTGACTTAATTTTTTTAATGTTATTAATTTTATAATTTTAAGAAAAAACGTTTTCTTCACAGCGCACGTAGAAAAATGCGCTCTTTGAATTGACCAGATTCTCCAGACTAGTTTTATTATTTAATTTTATTCGTCGAATATTCTGCCCGTTGTTATATTCGTAATGCTTTGTGGTTAATTAACTAAAAATTTTATGCTAGTGCGCATGTTGATAGAAATTGCATTTATCAATCCAAGACGTAAGAAATATTTCCAATAAAACGCTACTACTAAAAAATATTGGCTTCCCAATTCATTTAGAACAAAATACCAATATTGCAGGGCTATATCGTTTAAATTAGAAATATTCATAGGAATGGCCTTGCCAATGACACAGCTTCCAAGTTGCACGGATTTTTGTGACCAGTAATTTTTAATAGAATTTTTTGTCTTGTTTCACCGCTAGAAGTTGTTATATTTCGGCTATTGTTTTAGGTAACATTTACTATTAAATTGGTGAGAAAAATCACCAAGATTACAAGTTGGCAGCTATGGAATGATGATCTTACCAAAAACAATCAATTTAATGCTGATGCAATAGGACATAGCAATATTGCCAGAATTCGTCAAGGTATATAGAAAAAATTACTAGCATTGGTCTAGCTGTATATTATCTAAATTCTATTGGTCGATTTTCCTGTTATCGGTATGTATAAGCGTTTATTCCTATTACAATTTTATATTGGACAATGTTTCAGAACGTCAAAGAAAATATATAAATATATATTTTGTCTTTCCACAAGTGTGAAATATTTAAAGCAGTGCTTAAAATAGAAGTAGGGCAGTAACATGAAATATGACTTACTACCATGGAATAAAAATTGTATTATTATTTCGAAAAAAAACGGATATGGCGCTTTCAGTAGCACTTTGGTATAATATTTCGTTGAAAATATCATAAAAGGCATTAACTGTGAATATCCTGAAAAAGCATTTACGTGAAATGTCAACTTTCACAAAGGGAAGGAAAATAAATGATGAAACTAAGGAATGTTTTACTAGGCTTGTGTCGAATGGATTATATATAAAACATCAGATATAAAACTTTTTCGTCAAAAAATGAATGATAGTTTCTTCAGAAAATTTATAGATTATTCAGTTAACTTAAATACAGAAAGCTTAAAATGTAGTTTTAATCAATAATTTCATTGTAAAATTATGATAATGAAAGAATAATTATTTTTGTCTAAAAATGCTCATATAGTTTGTGTAATCTCTCATTTATATAAATTCAGCATTAAACAGTGTTAAACTTTATACATTTACCAACGCTATGCTTTTAAATTAATCAAGTAATTCAGTTTAGAGATATGATGAATATACAAATAAAAAATGTAATAAGTTTAATATATTTTTAGCATTAAATATCGAAAATAAAATTAAGTCACCAGTTCATTTAATATTTTCCCGAATACGTGTGATAGTACTTTTAAAATAAATGAGTCATACTAATCTTTGAAAGCATAATTTTTTTAAATAAAAAATTTAATCAGTATTCTGTTACTTAAATTTTGTTTATGATTACATTTCAATCGTTAAAACGTGAAATATTATAAAATCATTTATGCACGTTCAAGTTGTAACAAATCCCGCACAAGTATTTTCAATGTATTCCAGTTTTATTTAATGGGATTTCATTTATTAAATCTAATGCTTATTCATTATTTGTGATTATTGCTCAGTTATCAACATTCAGTTCAAAATACATTAAATAAATGCGATGACTGTATTACAATATGAATCAGAGCGCAACCCATATATCCTATATAACTGTAATTGTAGCCGACGTAATTAAAGCGTTCACATGCATAAAGGCGCCACGAACATTATACTAGAATATGGATGTTTTAACTATTAACTAACCATTTGAGCGGGAATGGACGTTACTATGTCATGAAAGAATTCTATATTTCAGAAATTGCAACTGAGTATTGGTAAATGGCGTGTTATGTAAAATAGTATTTTGTATATAAATACGAATTCGGCATGTGACTTTTCAAGTAGAATTAAAGGAAATTATTCCTCTGGACAAATTAAAATACATTAAAATAAGAATAAAAACAAAAAGCGTATCATTGATTTTTACGGACCTTGCCTCTAAGATAAAATAGATTCTCCATCTGCTGTAGTGTATTACTCCTAATCTAAATTCAAAATTAACCTTCGGTTGATGCGAATAAGATGATGATTACAGAAAATCGAATCATTTGCATCTTGCATCTTCATAAAAATCTACTTTTATCTTGCGATTGAAATAGAATAATACTTATAGTCTTGTTTAGTTATACAGTGTGTATAAATAATGATGAATAGAATTGTAAGGTGTGATAATATATGCCAAGTGAAACAATCTTTGTATAGTAAACTATTATTTACTATGCAATTTCTATATTTGTTCATTAATGATCAAAATCCATTTATTAAATCCAAAATAGGATGTTTCAAATCAAACAAAACTAGACTTCTTGTTCGCAACTAAGAAAATATAGAAGATATTACAGCAAAATCTTTAACTAAATTACTTTGTTTCCTGTGAAATTTCATAACATCAATGGAAATGCTGAACTTACACTGTATTTCGTTCAACGACACAGAATGCACTGACGGGTAGCATTATATACTGAAACGCCGAACTCAATGTTGTTTGGTCATCGGCGATGGGCGTTTGTAGTATAGGAGCAGGTCAAAATAACGGATAGGGTCCAAATACCGACACTAGGTGTTCTGAGAGCTAAGCGTAGCGCAGCTTAGCGGCGATAGGTAGAGTTTGTAACTTTGATTGAGAAAAGAGAGTTACGAAAAGTACATCGCTAAAGCCTGTCTCATTAACAAACAGTAAATGCAAAAGTGTCGAAACGACGTAATCTGGTACATCAAAAGTTTTTTTCAGAAATGTGTTTTTTATTTTTTTTAAATATACTGATCGTATACTGACAAGAATTGGTGATTAAGTTATTTTCTATACATATGTAGCTCTCAATTGACGCACCCACATTATTGCTATTTTATTATATGAATGAGTAATATCGGTTTTAACTTAAACATAGCAGCGACCCAAATACCGGCTATCTAGAGTGGTCTAAATACAGGCTAGCCTGTATTTGGACCTCTCTCGGTTACGCTGCTTCAAAGGGGGTGGTAATAAATAAATTTAAATAGTTCTGTAATGAATAAATTAATTTAAATGGTTCAGAAATTGTTCCAGTCCCATTTCGCAATATCAGAAAAAGCATCCATGGCCATAATTCTTCAGGAGCGACACTGGGTTACCGGATCACTTCACAAAAAGCGCTGTCGGACACTTCAAAATTGCCTACAATAAATGTTAAGAGAAAAAAGAAAAATGACTGAGGAAAACAGGCGAAAGGGGCAGAAATTGGATTTTAAGAAGTGAAAAAGGCAGATATCCAACAGAGGAAGACGATGCAGTTTGTGTCTTCTGCATGGTTGCTTTCTCTGCGGACAAGAATGGGAGAGGGGATTCTGTGTTCAATGTTAAGAATGCGATATGTGGGTCTATAGTGACTGAACCGACGTAGAAAGTGATTATGTTTGTGATTTTTTCAGATAAAATAATTCTCATTTCAATCAGCAAGCTTTTTTTTTTACACGTTAAAATAAAACTAGAAACATAATGTAAAGAAGATTGTTAGAGATAGTCGTTAAAAATTTTATAAATTTGATTTGTTTATTGAAAATTACGTATTTTTCTGTGTATAACAAATCTTATTAATCAATAAAATTTGTTAAAATAATATTGTTGTTTCTTAATAATTATCATTAGCTATATTTGTGTGATCTTTTGGATAAAGACTTAGGTAGCCGGTATTTAGACCCCATTTCTAAATCTCAAAATTTGAAGACATTAGAAATTTTGCTTTTTATAAACAGAAAGTGCCTTTTAAACTGATTTTTTCCGCTCTAAACAGGTTTAAAACATGTTAAGGTACCCTGCTGTCACTTTTTCTTTTACTAATTTTGAAAATTGTATGATTTAGATTGACAACAAAAGTGGTCGCTGGTATTTGGACCTTCTCCTCTACTTCTTGTAACATCACAAAATTTTTACCGAAAGCAAAGTATGTCTTTTGAAGATTTCGTTAAAATATTGTTTTCTCTTTCTAAGTACGATGAACTAAATGAAAATTACGACATTTTAAATAGACATATCAGATTTGTAAAAAATAATGTCTGATTTTTATACCTAGTTTCATTTATTTTAACGGGCACGTGACATCTTGATGGATAAAATGAAGCGATTTTGACGAATGTTATGGGTATGCATTTCATGTAAAAAAACAAATGTGTAAACTTTCAACTTTTACTCCTCGAAATTTGGATATTGCAGAATATGTAACATGAAAAAATATTATTATTTATACCTGTTTATTAAATACATTTCCTTAAGGGATACTTTCCTATGATTCATTTTTCTCGTACTGTTTCCGTTTCGTACTTTTTACTTAAAAACTTCAAAAGCTATTCGTCATTAAAGCTAAGATCGTTAGAAACATACTACGTAAAATTATCTACGCCTACGTTCGTTTTCTTATGTACAATATTTAATAATTATACAAATTTTTAGTTCAATTCTAATAGAGGATGATGGAAAGCGTAATTCCTAACAATATCTTCAGAACAAGTTTCAAAATTGTTTTTTTTTCAAATAAATATATTTCAATTTGCTTTGTACTGCATACTAATATAAGACTTTCTAAACATAAAAAGTTTTCAAAATCATGCATAGAATCATTGTTTACATTTTTCCTGGCCTTCCTAGGCTCACTCCCAGTATTTGACTCACCTGTTTATAAAATTGGCCATAACTCCTCTTCTATTACGTAATAGTAGGAATAAAACAAAAAAAAAATTCTAATCGTAAAAGATTGTTCTTTCAAATAATAGTAATAATGATAATAATAATAATAATAATAATAATAATAATAATAATAATAATAAAACTAATTTCGAAAATTTTCAACAAAACGGCCATTTTAATGTAGGCAAATACATTAATAGGAAAAATAACAGATGTTAGAATATTAATATCGAAATTATAAAATAATATTCTATGTAATTTTTAATTATTTTTCAAAACCTTTTGAGTTTTTATTTCTTTCCTGTTATTACTAAATGGCATGTTCCTAATGAACAACCAAAATTTAATGTGATACTTTTTTTCTGAGGCAAGTGAATAAAAACTATGAAAGATAATCAATCAAAGGAAAGTAGATTTTAAAGTCCGTTTCCTGTTAAAGTGTCAAAAAATCGATTTTTTAGTAGCTTATATTAAAATGTGTTTCTATAGGAATCTTTTAAAATAAATCGTAATCGAAAATTCACATTGGAAATGAAAATATTCTAAAAAAAGTTTGAGCAATGTTTTTATGATCAAGGAGTGATTTTATCTTTAAAGTCAAATTTCTCAAAACGATGATTTTGATGATTGCGCGTATGATTTCCGAGAAATATTTGGATCGAATTTCATGAAATTTTGACTGAAGGTATAATCTTTATAGATGCGCAAAGGGACTTACTTTTTTTTTCAAAATTAGAATTTTCAAAATTAAAACCATTTTTATTTTTTTTTAATTGTATTTATTATTGTTGCAACTGTATTTCATAAACAATTGTAAATAATAATTATTTTTCATGTTATACACACACACATATATTTCAACATATATACTTTAAATGATAATGTAAGTTTAGAGTTTAAAGTTTGTCTTTCTTTACGAAATACATCCTTTCAAACTTTAAGTTAAAAGTGTTTAATTTTACTCATCGAGATGCCATGTGTGCCCTTAATAATATAAATATTGGATAATTAAAAATCTTACGATACTCATCAGCGTACATGTAAATAAAAACTATATTAAAAATACATTACAAATTATTTCCAACGTTTCGTGCTGTTTCTAACGAGCCGTCTTCAGGGGAGAGAGTCCTTGACCTCCTCGGAGCGAAGTTTCCAACTGCACTTTCACGGCATCACAACTAAAAACATTACGGTAACTGATCATTAACACAACCAATATCAGTACTGCGTTGGATATAGCGCCATCTATTGTTAGGCTAACACACTACAATAGGAAACTAGGAAAACTCGAAATAAGCACTACGCATGTATTTCTTTTAAAATATTCAACCAAACATTAGAAACTTGAAATGAAATATTATCATTGCATACCTCGTTTTTTCTTAGACTTATTTCTATGGATTCACGTATAAGGGCTTTAAGTGGGTTGGAATATTTAAAGATAATTTTTACATCGTCAAAATAAACTGCTTTGACACTGCCTTTAAATGCTAATCTAGATAAAGCTGTAGATAGTCTATTGAATTTTAAATCACTTTTATGTTCTTTAATCCTTTCAAACAGGCATCGTTTTGTCATTCCAATATACGAAGTTAATAGACCAGTATTGAGTTGAATAGGGATTTTGTAAACTCCAGGATGGAATAAAATTGGTAGAGGATCTTGCTTTCTGGTAATAGCAGCAAACAGATTATTTGAGAGGGAGGCAACAAGAAGATATATTTATCTTATTATAAATATTGGTTTTTTAAAATTGTATATTAAAATACCACCATCATACTCATATTGCTTCTAACATTCGTGGTATATAAATATTTTCAAACAGTCTGTATCTTTGCATCCATAAATCTTATAATTAGGTGTTTCCTCTAATGGTATTTTCTTCTGAAATTCTATTTATTCAAGCAATTAGTAATTTTCAGTTGCATTTCTTGATACAATTCTGATAGTTATGGAAAAATATGTTTGACACACTTTAAAAAAACACTAATGTTTCTTAAGTTTAGTTCTAATCTTTTTTACAGTTTACCAAAATATAACTTACCTTTAAACCTATTCAGTAATATAATGTTATTCGCCTGTAACCTTTCAAGAGTTGCCTGTGATTATGGAACGTGTTTCTTTATGTTGGAATCATTATTTTATGTTACGTGATTGTATACATTTAAAATGCTATTTTATTATTAAACGCATTTTACAATATTACATTTATTGTAATATGAAAAAATATAATTTCTGAAAGATGCAAGTTTTAAAGATTTATACATCGCCAAAGAATTCATGATATACTACATCATGGACTCAGCATTTTATTCCATGGCCTTTATTACACATTAGATGCAATTATCTTCATAAAAATTTCTAGAAAAGAAACATAAAAGTAACAATATTTTTTCGCATCCTACAAGAATGTATTTCATCCTAATATAACAAATTAAGTAAAATAAATTGGATTAACTAGAATTCTTATTAAATTACCTCCACTTGTTGATTTTTTAAGTTTAATTCCGTTTTCAATATTTAATCAAATCAAATTTATCCATTAACATTAACGATTTAAAATATTTTTCGTTTTCTTACATAACGCAACGTAAAGTAAAAGTGTGATTTGATTTCACAAATTGTTTAATGATATTTTTAAATACTTACTTTTTCGATTTTCTGTTTAATCTGATAGAAATAAGTTATTTTTTTTTTTTTACTGCCTTATCATTGTCATTTTATAAGCAATTTAATTATTTTTTTCATTTTGAAATAAACTAATTAGGAAATTAACTTTTACAAAAGTAAGGTATTTTTCCAGATAATAATGTTTTTATGTTATATTTCATACATATTTCGTATGCAGAACAATATGTATAAAATTTTAAACATATTTTGTTACGTTTCATTCAGTGAAATTTATATGAAAATTCCTTATATTCGAATTATTTCACATTTAGTAATTTGAAGTTGTTTTAAAAATTACAAAAACTGTTGATTGCTACTTATTTCAGGAAAATAATGATACTATCTTTGTTATCTTTGTTAAAGCAATTTTTATTTTCGAGAAAAACTAGGTGCACTAAAAATACCTATGATTATTATCTCAATTTTCCACATTTCTGGTTGAAATTATAAATAAAAACATTGCTTTGAAAACGTTTTATTTACGGCTAATCCATTTAACAATATAGATATAGCAATTCATATAAAAAAGGAGTGAAAGATGCTTACAAAAGTTAGATTTTTCAAATGATTTTCGTTGCAATATCTAAATGGTTAAATATTATCATTTGCAAGATATTATGGATTTAACACATTTTTTTAATTTATTGCGTTTTTAAAGAACAAATCTGCTGGTAATTTCTTGGATTTTGAAATGTCATTGCTTATAAATGTGTAGTGAGGTAATCCAGATTTCTTCAGCTTAGTCTGTCACAAAAGTTTATCTTAAATATTTTATGTAACACATTTCAGTAAATCAGATGTAATAATAAAAAAAAATTCATACTTTCTGAAACAAAAATTGTTAAAATAAATAAAAAGGCAGACATAAAGACGTGGATCGAAGTGAGTATATTTGATATTAACAAGAACAATTACACAAACATACTGAAAGAAAACAGAAAATTTACAGGTATTTATAGATTTTGCAAGGCCCATGGCAGAGAATTGGCGGCCGTGAAAGAAAGCTACATTAAACAACCAATCACAATAAACATAGTTGTACAAAAAGAAATTAATAAGAATTTAATGTAATGCTGTGATTATTTTCAACACCCGCCCATAATCTAGCATTACATCAGAAAACAAAGAAATTTCTTGAAATCAATCATTAATAATAATATGACGCAATTTAAACATTACTTGTACAAACAACAAAGAAATAATAGTTCATAAAATTTAACTTTAGGCAATGCCTTTGTAAATAAATCAGCAATTTGCATATTCGTAGGAACATATTCAATTTTGATGTTATTTTCTTTTATAATATTGCGAACAGATTTCAATTTAATATCAATGTGTTTCATTCTACCATAATTACTCTCATTACTGATACATTTTATACATGATTGATTATCCTCAAAAATTACTAAATCCTTAATATTTACAATTTCACTAGCAATATTTTTAAACCATAACAAGTCTTGCAAACTTTTAGTTAAAGCAATGACTTCAGCTTCAGTTGACGATAAGGCAACTGATTTTTGTTTATTACAACACCACAGAACAGGCATGTTACAAAACATTAAAATATAACGTGTTACTGATTTGCGGTCATTTGTGTTAGCCCTCCAATCAGCATCAACATACATGGATAATTTAGGATCAGAATTTTGCTTTTTATACACAAGTTTTAAAGACAATGTTTTTTTAAATATCTTAAGATTTTCTTAAGTGCTTTCCATGCAATTTCAGTAGGATTTTCTTGCAATTGACTTAAACAGTTAATAGCATACAAAATATCAGGTCGAGAAATATAAGCTAAATATAATAAACAACCTACAAGTTCACGATATGGGCCATTAAAAGGTTTACCATTTTTGAAATCAGATGGAGTGGACTTAGGAGAAATAGGAATGTCACTGGGTTTACAATCTAGCATATTAAACTTACTTAACAATTTAATTATGTAAGACTCTTGATCCATTATTAAACTATCAGAATTGAATTTCATTTGAATACCTAGAAATTCTGAAACACTTTCCGATTTTGACATGTGAAACTCGTTATGTAATAGGGAAATAACTACATTAGTTTCATTTACATTTGAACCTGCAATTAACATATCATCTACATACAAAGCAATAATTATTTTATGATCATTATTATACCGAATAAAAATACAAGGTTCATTATCACAAGATTTAAAATTTAACTTTGAAATAAATTCATGAAACCTTTCAAACCATTGTCGTGGGGCTTGTTTTAAACCATATAAACTTCTTTTAAGTTTACACTTTCGCCCACTTTTATCATCATAGCCTTGCGGCTGATCCATAAAAACAAGTTCATTTAACTTACTATTCAGGAACGCTGTTTTAACATCTAACACAGATGCATATAAGTCTTCATTTAAAATCAAAATAAGAACCAAACGTAAAGCTGGCATACTTATTACAGGGGAAAAGGTTTCACTATAGTCTATCCCTTCTTTTTGCATAAATCCACGAGCTACGAGTCTCGCCTTATGTCGACCATCTCTTTTGATGGTAAATACCCATTTGCAGGAAATATGTCGTTCGTCAGGTGGTAATTTTTCAAGATCCCAGACATCGTTGATTTTCATACTTTCAATCTCCGCGTCCATACGGGGCCGTCGCGAAACAACTTTCTTCTCTACGGGCCTGCTTCAAGAATAAGATGAGTCACGCAAGAGATCTGAGTTAGCAAACGAACCAAGTCGAATAGTTGTATGTATGCATCAGAAACAGTGCTATAAATTTCCGTTTTGTAATATTTTGTTATGGCTGTTTGAATTAAACATTCAATAATTAAACATCGAAGGGTCACTAAACAGGTACTTTCTTTCGTTTTTCTTTTTTTGCTTCTTTTTGCCCTTTGATTTAAAATATATTCGAAAACATTTGATTCGCGGTTTTTATCTATGATTTTAACTTGAAATATACATTTATGACAAAGTTCCCTTTAAAAATTTTACATTAAAATGCCTTAATTTAAAATTATAAATATCAGGATTGATATTACATAAACTCATAAATAAAAATGTTATATATTTTTTTATTAATTAAAACAAAAATTCTATTTATCAATAAAAAAATTTATTTTCATAATGTATGCATATCTTAAAATACACATTTCGTTGGTAGGTGTTACAACTAAAATAACATTTTTCACTAACAGTAAGCACATACTTACAGTAATTTAAAAAATGTATGGTATTTAATATTGCATAAAAAAATAATCTCACTTAAACAGACAAGTATTAAGGAAGTTGAAATATCTGGAAACTTATCAACGACTGTTACATGTTTGTTAATACATGTGATTTTATTTTATTAGAAGTGAGTTTTCTGTTGTCATTCTTGACTTTTGCATAGTTATTTATTTTATTATTATATTCGCAATTCCTGACAAACCCATAACTTAAGGGGACAGTTCACCTGAAAATTAACCCAAAAAATCGATTTTTTATATTTAAAAAAATATTAAATGGAAGCTTATTTAATTATGAATATTATGACATCTCATTTTTACCCATACGGTGATTATAACGCCAGATATTGTAAATTTCATTAATACACCCAGCGCAATTACCCAGAAACAACCAACTTTAAATGTTTTTTTTTTTTTGGCTATGTTCCTATTTCTTCACTTTCATGTTTTAAAAATACTAAGGCCTTTTTTTCGTATTTCAGATATAGATTTAAACTTTTTTGTACATGTTCTTTATTATATATGTGAAAAATATGAGCATGGAATTGTCCTTCATGGTTTTATTTTATTTAATTTTTTAATAAAAGTATATGAAGATGTATTAGTTTTCACTCTTTTACGCTATGTATATCAGTGAAAAAATTATATTAAATGTAACATTTAATTTAGCTAAAACTGCATGCTCAGTCTTGCGTAATACACATTTGAAAATCTTTTTAAAAAAATGGGCAAAAATATTAATATTTAAAAAAGTAGAATTTTAAAAAATTCAAAATGTTTTAAACTATTTTAAATTTTAAACTAAATATGCAGTTAAAAAACATTTTTTTAAATGTACTTTTAGTTGAACATTGAAATGCAGTGACTTATTGCACCATTTGAATCATTTATTTAAATTTTAAAAAATGTTGAAAAGGTAAACTGCTTCCTTAAATATATAGCAACGTTGGCTTCCACACTTGCATTTACTTATGAAATCCAGACCTAAATTTTCAGTCTTTTCAATAGTGAGTTGTACAATAAGATTTTGGGCTCTTGGAATTTTAGGAAAGTACTTTTGTAAATATACTATTGTAAAAGTGTTTTTAAAAACTAATTATAATTAGTTTTTAAAAATTTGAAAACATTTACAATTAGAAATAATAACATTTCCTGGAGCCATTTTATTTTACCACTATCTGCCTACATCATGTACTTATACACTTTATTCGGGCAATCTCATTCTAAAATTAAAATTTTAATTGATAAATAGAATTTTTGTTTTAATGGTTTAAAAAAATTAATATCTTTATTTTTGATTTTACATAATATCAATCCTGAAATTTATACTTTTAAATTAAGACGTATCTATTTTTAAAGGGAAATTTAATTATTATCTGCTAAAATTGTGTTATTTTAATACATGATATCTCCTGTCATAAATGTATGTTTCAAGTTAAACTCTCCGAAAAATACCATGAATCCCAGTTCTTTAACTATTTTTGTATTTTTATTTTTTCATGATAAAGTTGATAATTTTAATGTATGATTTTTTCTA
Source organism: Maratus speciosus (assembly GCA_963932465.1). NCBI lineage: Eukaryota > Metazoa > Arthropoda > Arachnida > Araneae > Salticidae > Maratus > Maratus speciosus. The sequence goes on along the minus strand of OZ010799.1, from coordinate 366,627,341 downwards.
CCATAAATGTATATTTCAAGTTAAAATCTCCGATAAAAACGGCGAATCAAATGTATTTGAATATATTTTAAATCAAAGGAGAAAAAAAAAAGCTCCTGTTTAATGACCCTTCTCTGTTTAATTATTGAATGTATAAATCAAATAGATCTAAAACAAGCCACAAATTGCTCAATAAAATATTCTAAAACGGAAATTTCTAGCACTTTTTTTGATACAAATATACAACTATCCGACCTATTTCGTTTGCTACTCAGATCTCTTGCGCCGCCATCTTGCTGTGCATTTTCGTCTTGAAGCGGGCCCGTAAGAGAAGGAAGTTTTTTCGCGACGGCCCCGGTCCATAGCTTCTTTCCACAAGCGTTGTTCATCACTAGGGAGGGATCTGATATCATCAAACGTTAATGTTTCTTGTTGGCAAAGTAATGCTTCGTAAACTTCAGGATCTGGATACCGTACAGGTTGCTTTTTAAATCTTTCAGATTTTCTTGTTTTGTCTTCTTTCTCTTCAGGATCATCTAATTAATCACTCGTATTTTCTAGAACATCTGGATCAATTTCATTATCGACTGGTTCTGAATTTTCTAAAATGTATTGTTTCGACTGAACATTTTCCTTTTTCTCTTCGTCGAATTTCACATTTCTTGATACAGTTATGCGTTTCGTTTCAGGATCTAGTAATCTATATCCCATTGAAGAATAACCAATGAAGATCATTTGTTTAGACCTATCGTCAAGCTTCTTTCGATGAACGGAAGGAATTAACATGTAAGCACTGCATCCAAAAACACGTATGTGCTTGAAATCGGCTTCTTCTCCATATTTCAGGAAGTACGGAGTTTTGTTCTCAATAGTGCTGCTTGGCATTCGGTTTTTCAAGTAAGCTGCTGAAAGGATAGCTTGACCCCAAAAAGTCTTTGGTAAATTTGATTCAGAAATCAAAGCACTTCCTATATTCAGAAGCGACCTATTGCAGCGTTCAGCTACTCCATTCAAAGATTGCGTGTATGGAGGAGCGGGATCTATCACTATACCAAGATCTCTAGTAACATTCACTAAATCATTAGAAAAATATTCCTTCCCGTTATCACATCTAATTTTCTTCACTGTAGAGTTGGATTTTAAGAACATTTTTAATTCTTCTGAGACTTCACTTTTATGTTTCAGTAAACGTACTTCAGTAAAACGAGAAAAATCATCGATAAGAGTCATAAAATAGCACTCGCCAGAAAAGGTTGTCGGAAAAATAGGTCCACAAATGTCACTATGAATCAAAGTCATTGGCTTGGTTTCTCTTTTTCTTGGTCCTCTTCCCATTGGTGTTGCACTCTGTTTTGCCCGAGCACAAATATCACAAAAAGAATCAGGTACCGGAAGCTTCATATCTTTCAATACTTTGTCACTCGGATGACCAAGTCTGCGATGCCAGATATCACAATGATTTTTCTTTGAAGTAAGAACGGTTTCGTAAACAGGGACAAAGTCACTTACGTATTGTCCATTCAAATCCCGTTCACCGAAGTAAAAACGGTTTCTCCCTTTTTCGATAAATACTTTTTGATTCTTGAAAATAACTGTATAATTTGCACTTTCAATTTTCCTAACGGAAATGAGTTGCCCGTTTAAGTCTGGAACATAAAGGACATCCTTTAAAGTAATTTCCATTCAATTTGACAGTTTTCCATTAATATTTCCAATATCTTTGATTTCTAGATTCGTTGTTTTTGATGCGCATTTAATAGTTCCTGAAGAAGGTACTAAGGATGCGAAATAATTCTCATTAGAACATATATGGGAAGTTGCTCCGGAATCTACTATAAATTCATTCCTTTTCCTGGAAGCATTTCCAGCAACGAAAGAAACAGCTGAAGAGGCAAATTTTTCTTCATTTGAATTTTTAACAGCTTTACAGTTACGTTTTATGCGTCCGAATTTTCCACAAGAATGGCAAGTAATTTTCTTTCTACAATATTTCGCTGTATGCCCTTTAGAGTTGCAAATTTTGCAAAAGAATTCTTTGCGAGTCGACACAAATGCAGTATTATCATGAGCAGCCTTAGTATATACTTTTTCTTTCTTTGAATCCAAAAGAAGTGCTTCAGCATCTAATAATCTTTGTGTCACGAAATCTAATGTCAAAACAGAATTCGGTTGGTTTTCTAAAGCAATCTTAACATTTTCAAATTCCTGAGGCAATGACATCAAAATATAAACAATAGTATCCGTTTCATTAACTTCTGCCCCAGACAGCTTAAGATCCGAAATTAATTTATTTATTTCATCAATGTGATTTCTCATAGAAACTGTACGATCTTTCTTAATCGTTGCCAATCTCTTCCGAATTAAAATTTGATTCACTGCACGCTTTGTATCATAAGTGCGTTCTAATTTATTCCAAATTTTATGAGCTGTATTTTCATCTTGAAGTGATGCAAGAACATTCTCACTTAATAATGATAATAATAAAGCGTAAGCCTTTTTTGCTTTCACGACATCGGCGGCATTGTCGGGAGCCGCTTCAATTTCCAAGAATTTTTCCAATTCTTTAGCAGCAAAAATTGCCGTTACTCTTCGTTTCCATACCGAAAAAACTTTTCCATCACCTTCAAAAAGAGGGATACCGTAAACATCTTTTGAAGAATCCATTCTGCTCAATAAAATATATAAAAAGAAAGATAAAATCTTTTTCACTCAAAATCCCAGCAGAAATGAAAAACAGAAAGATAACGGCGTCAGTATGTCTCGCAGCTCATTTCAACACTTGCTAGAACCAACGCTCTGCTGTTAAAATAAATAAAAAGGCAGACATAAAGACGTGGATCGAAGTGAGTATATTTGATATTAACAAGAACAATTACACAAACATACTGAAAGAAAACAGAAAATTTACAGGTATTTATAGATTTTGCAAGGCCCATGGCACAGAATTGGCGGCCGTGAAAGAAAGCTACATTAAACAACCAATCACAATAAACATAGTTGTACAAAAAGAAATTAATAAGAATTTAATGTAATGCTGTGATTATTTTCAACAAAAATCTTAAACAAGCTTAATGGTATGTGCTAAATAATTTCTCAGAATGTATCTACTAAATTGTTTTTCTTCTATTGTATTTATTTCTTATGATTAAAAATCGATGTTTTAAATATCTTATAATTAACCAAATTATTTTTAACTTTGTTCCTGTTTTCCTAAGGTATATACTAAACAATAGCTACATTTTTCATAAATATGTACAGCGTGTTTAACTAGAGGTAGCACATAAAAATATTCTTCTTAAAAAGTACAAGAAGAAATAAATCAAAAAACTTAAATATCATACCTGTATGTTTTGGAAAAATGGTTGTTACTGGAGGTGCAGGAAATGCTATCCTTAATTCCAACTAGAGATGAATACGATATTATTGTTTCCAAAAAAAATTATGAACCTAGGAAGAAGGATAACAATCAAAATACTTTAAATTTAAAGTCTTAAAAGAGTCCCAAGTATAGGTTAAGTAATGTAGTGCCATCAATACTACTGTCCAGTTTTATATTGAAAACAGCAGATGGTACATGACAGTGGTTTGTGAGATTAAATGTTCGCTAAGAATTCCAGCGCTATCAATCGAGTTCACTTGTGCATGGCATACACTGTCCTCCAAAAGTTAAGCTACAGGGACTGGATGGTTTCGATTACACACGGTTTGTCGAATATCTGCCAACATTATTGACGAATTACACAAGTTACTCAAAATAGCTGGCTACCAAATTACGAAATAAAAATTTTGAAATCTTACATGCATGCGCAGTTAAAAATTATTTCATACAAGTGCCCATATCTCATCAAATATTCAATATATTCATGTTTTAATTGCAGTATACTGTTGCTACTGTTCTTTGTCAGGTTTTTGGAAAGTTGTGTTAAATTTGGTTGAAAACTCTGTATGCTATAAACAAAAAACTTTTGAATTTTAACAAAAACGTTAACATCTTCACAAATATGAGGGCTATGCTTACACAAATGCGTACAAACGTTGAACAGGGTCCAAATAGTCATTTACCACAGTGACAAACCTTTTCCAGCGTTTTCTGTTACATAGGTGATCGCAAATATTACTTTATTATTAAAATTATTATTAACCCCGTAATTGTAAACCCCCGACAAATGTTCACCGAGAAATATCAAATCAAACATTTTCTTTACATCCTAGAAGTTCAAGAACAATTCGCTAATAATGTTGGTAGATATTCGACAAACCATGTACAATCGAAAGCATCCAGTCTCTGTACTTTAACTTTTGGATCCCAGTCTATTTTGCTGCTTTAAGCCTATTTTGAGAATTTCCCTTTTCTCTCTATGTTCATGGAAAGCGGTGTGTAAAACTGGACCCACGGGAAAATATCAGATCGATATGTAAGATTTCGTAAACATAAATATGAAATTTAAATTATATATTGCCAACATTCTGTATTCTCTATTTTCAAGTTATATTTAGAAAATCCTTGCTCTGTATCTGATAAAGACATTATAAATTTATTATTATTTTTTAAACAAAACTTATGCAGTTTTAACAGAAAGGAGTTAGAAAATTTATATTTATTATTTCAATTCCAAAATTTGCCATGTTTAATCACATAAATTATTATTTTGTTTCTGCGAAAACATCTAAAAAAATTGGTAAAAATTTATGAACAATTGTACGTACTTTAAAAATAATAAGTTTTTCTTTATTTCAGAATTTTCCTGCACTGGTGTTTATTGACTACGAACATAACGTTTATTAAAGTAGATACGCTCTTTTTTAAGTGTTAGGTGGGATGAAATATGGTCATTCAATTGGATCAGGAAAGTTAACACTAATCTATTACTGACAAGATGGAGCCGCATGTTTACGCATTTCTTAAATATATCACCATATTATTATGATGCGTGTATATGTAACTGTTTTGTTTTATTTCTTGCTGTGTAGTTTTTAGTACAAACAAACAGATTTCGGAGTTTTCTTCTTGCTAAACATCCTGTATAACTACCGGATTTTTAACAGATGATAACTCTGGAATGCATTTAACTGTGTATTACTACATGTCCAAAAAATCCTGTATTTTTACATGTTAATGATTACACAAATATCTCAGAATAAATGTATTGTGGATAAAACAACGAATTACACTGATCATAATAGAAAGATATTGGCGATGTAGGGAGTTACTTTCCTAGAAGTAGCTTTATTATGAGAGATTTTCCGCAATTTGTAGCAAATTTTCTTCACTATATATTTTTGTTTTTCCAAAGTATTCGACTAGATTTTTTATACTAGTTCCCCTAAATATCTGACAGCAAAAATATGGAATAAACTTTTTAGAATATTTCACGCACGTGCATTTTCATACAAAATTATTTCATACAAATCCACATATGTAATCAAATATTCAATACTAGCGGACACGTCCGGCGTTCCCCATGGCTCGTTATAATAACCTTAAATAAAACTCAAGTTTGTATGATTTTATGTCTTTTGCAAATCTTTTAAATGAACCTAGTTTCGGGAGCCCCGTAGCCTTCCGCAGCGTCTAGTGTGTTCCCAACAAACCTCTTTCCGAACGAACCGGTGACCTGGGCCATCGCTATCTGAGGCAGCACGAACCGGAATTGCTTTACACGTGCCGGAGACAATCGAAAACCAAGTTGAGTGAGCCAAACCTCGTAGTAATCAAACCCCTAGAAGACGAAAAAAAGAATTATCCGTTAATGTTCGAAAATTTTCTTAACTGAAGTCGAAGATAAAATTTCATAATACAGAAAGAACCTGAATTGTAGTCTGTGTAAGATGTACCAAATCACGTAGAAATCGAGCACTAAGAACGCGAGGAAAGAATGCGCCCCCAGCGAGCGGTGGAGGGTTCGTCCCTCTGTAAATTTCATGAAATACTTTTAACATTAACACGATATTTAGTAAACGGGTGAAATCCTTTATCTTAAGTTACCTTTAAAGTAACGCGATTTTTAATTTACGGCAGTAGTGAGTAAACTTAAGTTATTGCCGAAAAAGGAGAATAATGTTCGGAAATGGATAAAGGAGATGTATAATGGATAATGGATAAAGGAGAATAGTGTTCGGAGATGAGATATAAAGAAAGACCGGGCTCTGGAGGCCAGAGTCTTAACTTGGATGTAGTTGGGTATAAGAAAAATTTTTAGTAGTTTTAAAGTAGCTGGAGGACGATAAATCTTTGCAAACGAAAATTGTTATAGAATCGGATCGATTTTAAAGTAGCTGCAACAAAATCCCCAAAGAGATTAAAATAAAAATTGCTGGTAGCTGAAGTAACAGAAATTTTGTTGTAATTCATGTAGTAACTGGAGAACTTAAGAAGTTGTTAGAAAAAAAGCTAGTAAATCGGACCATTTTTAAGAAAGGTATAACAAAGGGCCTGAAGGGAGCCAGCTGATAGTTAAGAGAAAGCCCCTAACATGAAAACAAGTTAAAAGGTCTTAGCTCTTAGCATTTAGATCTTCAATTATTCAAAATTATGCATATGGTATAAATTAATGATTAAAATAAAATTTTACAGAAATGCACAAAAAGGGGGTGAAATGCTTAAAACTGGTACCTAGGGTCCCAGTATGAGCGTGTTGGTCTGTGGAGAGAAGTCCAAGTTTCGGATTTAAAATTTTGCATTGAGAATGCGAGAAAATTAGGGGTGAAAAATGAATGCCGCACAAAAATGTCAAGGAGCCATAATCGAGCCCTACGGGATCCTAGTGGTCCCCAGGATTTTAACTGGAATCAAGAAACAAGAGAATTCCTAAATGGAAAAAGGGTTAAAAGAATGAAGATCGGATTAAGAGGGGGGCAATTTATTAACAATTTATAGAACAAAACCTTCAAGGGGCCCTGTACCGGACAACAATAGTCCAAACACTTAAATGGAACGTAGTTGGCTATAAAGGTATTTTTAGCAGTTTTTAAAGTAATCGGAGGTAATAGAACTATGTTAAAGAAAATTTCAATCAATTCGGATAATTTTTAAAGAAGCAGCTGCGTCAAGGTCCTCATGAAGGTGATTTATATTCAAAATTTAATGGTAGCTGAAATCTGAGAAATTTTTTTGTTGTTCATGTAGTAGATGGAGGACCTAAGAACTTGTTAGAAAAAAATGTTAGTGAATCTGACCATTTTTAAGGGAGCTATTATAGGGACGTGAAAGGGGCTAACTGGTAGTTAAAAGCAGGGCCCTAATATAAAAACCTGTTGAAATGTCTTAGTACTTAGCGCTTTAGATCTTCAAATAGTGAAAATTAAGCATAGAGTATTACATTATTTTATAGAAATGCTCAAAAAGGGGAATTGCTTCAAAAAGGGCCCTAGGGCCCCAATAAAAATATGAGGAAGTTATTCCGGGAAGAAGAGTCTCAGACTCAACTGTAAAATTATGCACTAAGAGATTATGCACATTATGTAAAATTATGCACATGTGAGAAAATTAGGAGGTGAAAAATGCATGGAGCACAAAAAGTTCGAGGGGCCATGAGGGGATGGCATCGGGCCCTACGGGACCATGGGGAGTTCCAGGGTCTTTACTATGTAGAAACGTGAGATTAACTAAATGGAAATAGGATTTCAAAAATGAAGATCGGATTAAATCGAAACAATTTATTAACAATTCAGGGTGAAAACACGTTAAGGGGCCCTAGTAGGCGAGGGTTTTAACTGGAGTTTAGAAATGAGCGAATAGCTAAATAGAAATATGCCCCCCAAAACGAAGAAAAATTAATAAAATGGAGGCAAGTTGTTACAATTTAGGCCATACAAACTTAGAGGGGCCCAGGGGTCTCGACCCTTGAGAAATAAAACTCTGGAGCTTCAGGCAGATCACGACCTGTCTGGACTATCCTCACTTAAATTTTCAGGCGTCTACGTGCGGTAGATTTCGCTAGCCATCGCAACTCACGCAAGCGCCCAAACAAAGCGAAATTTTCTTTTATTAGTATAGATATTGATGTTTTAATTAAAGTATACTGGTTTTACTGTTCTTTTTGGAGTTTTCGAAAAGTGGTGTTATATTCGGTTGAAAACGCGATATTCTAGAATCGAAATACAATTACATTTTTCACAGAAATGTTACCACCTTCACGAATACGCGTGAAATGGTTATATAAATGTACACGACAATTAAATAGGGGATGCATAGTCTTTTGCTACAGTGACAGACCATTTTGAACATTTTCAATGGTAATCGCAAACATTATTTTACCGTTAAATTTATTGCTGCCGCCTCCCTAAATGTTACCGAGACTAAACTTTCTCTCAAAATGTGAAGTCAAACATGTTCTTTGCATCCTCGAATTTAAATGACTACTAGTCAAAAATGTTGGTATATATTCGACAAAACATGTACAATTGAACGCATCTGGTCACTGTTCTTTAACTTTTGGAAATAAGTGAATATCCAACCGTATTTATCATGTCCTCACTATTTGGTTCATTAATGACTGGCATTTCTTATTACATACATCGAGATTGTTAGTCTTCTGCTACGAGGAAAGTGTTTAATTTTCTTTTAAAATCATTAAAAAAATAATACAGAATTTTCATATTCTTCAATATTTTAAAAGTATTACATAAAGTTATAGAAACTCCGATTATGTTTGGATGGAGATGATTAAAGTTAAATACAGAAGTTTAAGTGGCATTTCAATTTTAAAACTTACTTTGTATTTTGTTAATGGATACTTTTGAAATTTTCTTTATCACAAATAATAAGAAAAGTTGTTATATTATATATATAAAAAAAGAAATAGATGCTACTGTAACAAAGAACTTTCAAAGTTTACTCTTTAATTGTTTTAAAGATTCCTTTGAAAATTTCCAGTGTTATAAGTATCAAATAAAAATATATTTTTTACGTACAAATAACAATACTAATAAAAATGACTTTTAAAACTTCTTATCATAATACTTTAAAATTTTGCAGTCACGATAATAAGAATTTTCAGATACCATTAAATGTGCAAATCAACTTGTTTTTACCCGAAGTTGAATTTAAAATGTTAAAATATTTAAGATTTCGCCAGAGGGTTGAGTAAGTTTCTTAGAGATCTTGATTTTGAAGACCAAACAAATGTGAACTTTTCGAAGAGTTTTGATGAAAAAGAGGCTCGTATGGATAATATAATTGTATCTAGTAGCAATTCATAAAGTATTTAATTGTTCCATATTAGCTATTGATTGAAAATGGACTTTAGTGCATTGTGGTTAGCTTTTAGAAGATTATCAATTTTTTTTTTTTTATTTCCCAAAATTAGTGTTATATCTACGTTGAATGACTAAAATAGGAGAGGTTTCAAAATAAATTTCAATAAATTTATGATCTGAAAAAGAGTGTGCATTTAAATCCGTAAGTCATGGTGACGTCACAGCGGCGTCGTTCTGAAGTCACACTGTGAAATTGTGACCGTCGATGTGACGTCACGTGACGTCGATATGATGTCATAGTGACTAGAATGCGAAGTCGTTACGGCCTTTTTAGAGGTTGTTTGTGACATTATATTGTGACTACTCTGTGAAGTCACGGTGTGAAAAATTTGTGAAAAGTGTGTCATTTGTGACAAGTTTGGAATTAACTTTGTGACGAACCTGTGACGAAAGCGACAATGCTTTGAAGTCACATTGTGACAAATTCGTGAAATATGTGTCATTTGTGACGAATTTGTCATAAACACTGTGATGATTTCAAATGAAAATCAAATTTCAAATTAATTGCTTAAAAAGGCAAAGGCCAACATAGTGAAAAAGATTCCATTCCGGGACTCGAACCCGGGATATCAGTATAGCGCACTCACATTCTACCGATTAAACTACATGGAACGATACCCCGCCTGGAAAATTTCTCACTATTAAATGTTGGCAAGGATACAAACGCAAAACAAGATGGAATATTTATCATGAGCCACCGACATGGAAAAAACACGAAACTTAATTAAATCCAGCATCGATTGAAACTATATTAATACTTGGAAATTTTTCCAGAGAGAACCATTCGCCTTGCATACAATATTTAAATTGAAAATCAAATTTCAAATTAATTGCTAAAAAGACAATTTTAATTTGAAATTTGAGTTCCATTTGAAATAATGCATGAAGGCGAATGTTCCTCTCTGGAAATATTTGCAAGTTTTTATATAGATTGAATCGCTGCTGGATTTAATTAAGTTTCGTGTTTGCCCCATGTCGGTGGCTCACGATAAATATCTCATCTTGTGCTGCGTTTGTGGCCTTGCTAACAAGTAATAGTACGAAATTTTCCAGGCTGGATATCGTTCCATGCGGTTTAGTCGGTAGAATGTCAGTGCGCTATACTGATGGCCCGGGCTCGAGTACCGGCAAGGAACTATTTTCACTATGTTGGCTTTTGCGCCTTTTAAGCAATTAATTTGAAATTTGAATTTCATTTGAAATATTGTATGCAAGGCGAATGTTTCTCTCTGGAAAATTTTCCAAGCATTAATACTGCAATGATTCTTGTCATAAATACTGTGATGAATTTTAAAATAAAGTTTTGTTTGAAAGATACAATCTTATCTTTTTACCGTACTTTTTTGCAAAGTATCGGTATTTTGGAGTCCTATTCTTCTAAAATATTTTTAATTTTTCCACTGAAAAAAACTATGCTTATCAACTGGCATCCTTTTTTATTAAGTTCTAAACTTGATCTTGAGTTCAAGCTTTATATTCAGAATGTGTAAGTTTTTATGTGTTGTGATTTCTCATTCTTTTATTAAATACGAACATGGAGTCTAACGGATATTAATACAACTCTTATTTATAGAACGATAAGATAAGTCATATTTGTTTAAAATTTTTATTCCCGTATATATTGTATTTTGTTAATATAAGCTAAATAGATTTGGTATGTTTTAGGAAATGACTGATCTGGGAAATAGAAAAAGCAAGTAAGAAAAATCATGCTTTAAGCATAGATTATAAAACACTTTCCAACGCTTCCTGAATGCTTTAACAAAACATCGTATTTTAGGAAAATAATGCAAATAAGATAACTAAGTAAACATTTTAGAAAACACATAAAACATTTGAAAAACTGATTTAAGCAGTTGCCGTCCATAGCCAAATATGCTTTCCAATTCTTTTGAACAGCCCTGTACTTGATCTGCAGGTTGATATATATTAGTACATAATGTGAAAATTTAGTTTAGCAAGAAAACACATAACGGGTTGAAATTCTCATTCAGCAATTTATAGTAATATATGAAAACATAATTGAATACTTTTATACAACCCTGTAGTTTACCTAGAACCTTTATTACACGCCACTATTTACTTAAAATTTAATTCAAATTAAAACACTTTGAAAACTGCTGAAATCACATTTCCAAAAATTATAATTTATAGACGGCCATGTATCCAATTCTTTGCGTGAGCCTGTATGTGATCATTTTATCCATATTCTACAAACATTTCTTAGTAAATTAAATGCAGTTCAACGCAAAAATGCATAACTCATTTAAAAACCACCTTTAAGCACTTTGATCCCATACCCATCAATCCTTACGAATACTTTTGTGTTGCCCTGTATATGAATTATAGCATTTATATACACCATATACTATGCATAAATATAGTGAATCATAAAAGCGCATATCATAATTAAAAATGCATTTCCAGCAATTATCGCTAATGAACAGTACAATATCAACTTTTATAAATCTCTCTATTCTAAAAATGTAACTACCGTTGTCACCGCCGCCGCCACCGGTTTTGAATTTTTTGTGACCGGAGGTTTTTCTTCGTTAATATTGAGAAAAATAATGCATACAAAAATATGAAAATCGGTAGTATTATACAGAAATGTTTGACAAACACGCTGATGCAGACAGTTTTCAAATCGAAGAATTATTTGAAGAGATATTTAATGCTAAATTTGGACAAAATCGTTCCACTAAAAAAGTTTTATAGGAGCAAAAACTATTCATGGGAATTTAATCATTTTTAGTTCAATTTATACGTTTGAAGTTCCCGGTGTGCACACTGTATTTCTTTTTTTAATTTGACTCATTTTTTGAGGTTTTATGTCTATTTTAAATTCAAATTCTCAGCATTTCTAGAGCTATTTTTTACATATTTTAGAAATTGATATTAATTTAACTGTTGCCAACTGTATAAACAGCGCAAACAATAATGTCTGCTTCAAATTAAAAAAAAAATATTTATGCGTGTAAATAAATTAAATATTTATTTACACGTGACTATTATAAACAGAAAAAAAACATTTGGAATTAGAATTAAATAATTATGTACAAAAAGCAGGAACTTATTAAAAATTACGACATAAAAACAATATTTACGCGTGAATTTTAAGAGAGAAAGGAAATTGTAAAATAATAAATTCATTAACATGCATTAGAAGTCTTAAATAGGAGAAATTACGTCATATTTACGTCACATTACAGTTATTACATAAAGTGAACACAAAATAATATTGCAAAACAGTTTAAATTTAGAAATTGCGCTAGACATTTATTTGATATTTTGAGAGGATACTTTCAACTATTTTTGTTAGGAAAGCGCAAATAATATTTCATTTCTAACAAAAGTATTTTCACGTGAATATTAAAAAGAGAAAGAATAGTTTGGTCAAAATTACGTCAGATTAAAAACGATTAATTTAAAATGTCTTATTTAAAAGAACTTTCTTTTCGCTTTGTTAAAAAATACCGGAGACAAAAACTCTGTTTACTTAATTCCTTTTATATTAGCTTATTTTGAAATGTTTAACTTATTTTACTTAATCAAAGACGAAAACAGCGATTGTATCTTTGGTACTACATAGTTATCCCGTCGGCCAAAAATCTATCATTCTCCAAACTATAAGATTAAATGCCAATAATGGTTGATCGTAAATGTCACATTTACTTGACTTTAAGCAAGTTACACGTGTCTACGTCATCAAGTTATTTTTATTTCGACGTTTATTTTGTATTTTTATTAATGTTGCACTAATTTATTTGTTCTTTCGTTATTTAAAATAAAAATTATGTCAATTTGTATAATTTGGCGATTTATATAATTTGGCGAAATTGGTCGACGGGATAATCAAGTAGTACCGCAGCAGATTTGGCCTTAATATTCCACAATCAAAGAGAAATGAATAGAAATCCGTTTATAGGGAGATCGCCACTGTTTTTTAAATTATAATTAAATCTTCCGAAATCTTTTTAAAGTCGATCAAATTAGCGTACTTTTAAGAGTCTGCGGTGTCTGAACGGGGGTTGACGAGCGTAGCTCGTAGGGGGCAAAGCCCCCTAGTATCATAAACTAGTAAATCTGCAGATCAGGAGCCTCAACGTCAGCTCTACAATTCATTGTGTTTAGCATCCTTTGAGTAATATTAATCTTTCTACAAAAAACGAAATTTAAAGTTTTGAAATAACTTAAACATTTATAAAACGAAAAAATATTTCGAAGGTTTCTGACATTAGAAGCGTTAAATTAAACCCCTTGTTATGTAATGGTATTCTGAAAATCTCATGAGCTACTTATTCTGGTAATTTTAGATAATAAAGTAGATTTCTTCAGGGGGGCAGAGCCCCCCTGAACCCCTTCGTAGTGTAATTTAATTTACATTTGTAATTATCAATTAATTGTGTTAATGTCTTTTAGTAAATTCTACCAATAGACGGAAACGTACATGGATTCTTTTCTACAGCCCTGTATATTACGTGAAGATTTTTACGCGTTGTCTATAACATTTAAATTTAATGCAGACAAAAAACCCTCTTAAAACTGCTCATATCACATTTCCGGGGATTAGTATGCATAGTGTGCACCATATATCCAGTTTCTGAGGAGTCCTGTATATGGTTCTATTTAAATTCTGCAAACATTTGTTAGTATACTAAATGTATTTGGGCAGGGAAATACATAACTCAAAAAAAAAAAAAAAAAAAAAAAAAAAAAAAAAAAAAAGAAAAAAAAACACTGAAGCAATTCGCGCTCATTTTCATTTATACTTACGAATTCATTTGTGTATCCCTGTACATGGTCTATACAATATTTAAGCACTACTTATTAAGCACAAATTTACTTAACGTTAAAACGCACACCATAATCGAAAATGCTCTTCAGCAATCATCCCTAATAGACCAGAACTGTATCCGAAATATTTTATGTGACCCTATAAATGAACGATAAATACGATACAAATCATATTCAAGCTTCTTGTAGTCAATCACAGTAATGTAATTTAATTTCATAATGTTTGAATTAGTGCAACACAATTAACACACTGACGACAGGCAATTTAATTAAATCTGGGTTTAAAAACAGTAGAAGCTCCTCCCTCTTCTGAAAGTGTCTCGGAATTTGGTTTCTGAGATATGTTTTTCGTGTTTATGCAGCAGTAAATATCTTTCAATGTACGGATGTAATATATAATGTTACAATCTATAAAAAATATGGACAACACAATATAAATGTCTTTTCTGTAAGGTAGAAGTCACTCCCTTAGCCAATGATGTATTCTGAATAAAAACGAGAATTTTCGTTTCCCGTCGCTAATGTGTTAAAATAAGCTGTGAAGAGTTTTTTTCCCCCGTAGACCACATTTTAATCGACCACTTTTGTGTGACCCTGAAAAAACATATGCTTTGCACCCCATATACTACAAAAATGTTTCAAAAATACATATCAATTTTATTATTTTGTAACAGAGTAACATCATTAAAAAACGCCACAAAAGGATTTTCTTCAAAGATTGTAATATTATGAATACTTTTGAGTTACCTGTACGCATGCTGTAAGTGCTACACATAACATATTTTATAGTAACCAGGTTCTAGTGCACCTTAATAAAGTATATAAATTTCATTACGTTTAAAATTGTGTAACATTATTAAAATACACCGCAGACGATTTTTCCCAAAGACTATAATGTAACGGAATAGTTTTGAGTGCCCCTGTAATTAAGCTATGAATGCTACACTCTTCATTTTTAATACCAAACATACTTTGGCAAACCTCAATAACGTATATCAATTACATGTAATCCCGACTATATTTACGCGAGTTAGAGCACGTAGAGAAACACGGCAGGCGACAGATAGAAAAACTGAAGTCATAAATACTTTTCATCCATGTTGGAAAGTGTTAAAAAGGATTTACATGCCTTTAACTGTACTTTTTTTTTCACTTATAGCATGGTTAAACATTAGTTTAAACATCCTAATCCATGCGATAGCAATAACATATTAAAAGCCCCCCAAAATAGGCATATCTGGAGATCTATAAATCTACTGGAAAATAATTCATTATCGTGTCCACTGTTAATTGCATAAATTGCATCGATTTGGCGCGATAAAATATTTTTTGTGATAGCCTTTGAATAGTACCTGCAACAAAATTAACGTAATTTACTAACTTCATTCATATTTGACGCAATGATAGGCTACTAATAACAGTCGCTAGGCAACGAAGAAAAGGAAAAAAAAAAGAAATATGTATCATGTAAAACAAGAAAATTAATTTAAAAATTCTTTATATTATTGGAATACATGTATAAATGTCCTCAAAACATTATACACGTAAATAAAAAAATCTTATAGATATATTGATAAAACTTCAATATAATAGGAATAATTTAAAACCTTTATTTGGAATTTTAGTATCCATAATTTGACATTTAAATCCATTAATCAAACGTGCCATATTCTTTCAACAAATCGAAATTTGAAAATCGTCTGACTTGCCGTAGAAAAGCATTATAAAGAAAAAGAAAATATTCCATATTTTCCGAACGAATGAACCAAATTTAACCAAAAACTATACAGCTACGTCCGGGTATCTCACAAATATGCCCAATTAATTTCAAGCTGATCGGGTGCTTTTTGCGGCAGTTATCGCGGAACAGACGGACAGACAGACAGACAGACATCCGGAAATCAAAACTTTTCGTGTCTCCACAGTAAGCCTTCACTGACGTTTCGGCAATTATAAATATTTTTTAAATGAATATAATAAATATCAACTTTTAAAAAGTATACTAAAGCAGATAATTGCCGAAACGTAAGTGAAGGCTTACTGTGGAGACACGAAAAGTTTTGATTTCCGTTTGTCTGTCTGTCTGTTCCGCGATAACTGCCGCAAAAATTATCCGATCGGCTTGAAATTAATTGCGCATGTTGATGAGGTACTCGGACTTAGCTGTATAGTTTTTGGTTAAATTTGGTTCATTCGTTCGGGAAATATAGAACATTTTATTTTGCTCTATAATGCTTTTCTATGGCAAGTCAGACGATTTTCAAATTTGCATTTGTTGAAAGAAATGGCTCATATAAAAAATGGATTTAAATGGTAAATTTTGGATGCTGAAATTTTTAAATAAGATTATTAAATTATTCCAATTAGTTTGAAATTATGTCAATATATTTGCGAGATTTTTTAAATTAGGTTTATAATTTTTGGGGAAACTTTATGCATGTTTTCCAATAATATAAAGCATTTTGTTTTATCAATTTGACATAACACATATTTCATTTTTTACCTTTTCTTTCATCAGTTGCCTAGCAACGTATTTGGTCTTAATAATATTAGTATGAATGCGTCTATAATGCTTCAGTAAAGCCAACGTCAAAACGGATGAATTAATGCATTTGTATTTTTGCATATAGAGTGATTTTAGCCCCAGAAATAAAAATAGGCAATATTTTATTTATTTTATTCAAATATTTTGCTGAAAAATACAAAAGTTCATTATTTTCATAGAGAATAATGTGACATTTTTTCACAAAATTTATCAATGTTTCTTTAATCGCTCCCAAGAAAATCAAAACCCTGAATAATAATTTCTCTTAAACAATTTTCAATTGAAAGATTTTGACGTGAAACAGGAAAATGAAAAAAAAATTAAGAATAAAAAAATTAATATGGCGACATATTGGGAATAAAAAGAAAACTCTCAAGTATTTCTTAATATAACAAGATGAAAGGATTTGAGTAAGTACGAATAGCAGGTGAATTAGACGTCATTTATCAAAAAAAAAGATGTTGGAATAAAAAGATCTTGGCTAAAATAAAATTAACTATTATTCACGGAGGAAAGAGATAGATGGAGATGCAGTATGCCGCAAAAACAGTTTGCAATATGATGTGCGTTATCGCTCAGATTTAAATGCTCTCATTCGGCCCAAACAAAACAAGCACGTGGAACAGGGACCGAATTCTTTGATTTCATCCGTGCATTTTTTTCTGTAAAAGGAAAATGATCTGCTTATATTTAAGCATTCTAAAGTAGCATTTCATCGTATTATGAATTAAAAACTGTATTACTAAAAATATTTTTCTTTTCTTTCTTTCTTTTTTTAAGCACGCCGTCGTGTTTGGGTCGAATGTAGCGGATTTTAAGGTTACATTTTTGGCGTCACTTCAAGATTAATTGTTTGCGTACGGTTAACATGATGATTTTATTTTAAATTTTTAATTTATTAATTTATAAAAAAAAAAAAAACTTATGCTTATCCTTATAAATCACAGCGTAAAAAAAATCTATGATATACTATAACCATCCGCACAATCAATAAAAAATTACGAATGTAAATTTAAATAGACTACGGGGGGTTCAGGGGGGCAGAGCCCCTTGAAGAAATGCAATTTTTGATTAAAAATGTTACCAGAATAAGCAGCTCATCAGAATTTCAGAACATCAGTGTATAACCACTTGTTTAACACATTTAATTTCATAAACTTTACAAAGTATTTTGTATTCTTATAAATATTTCTGTAATTTGAAAACTTTAAAAAGCGATTTGTAGGAAGATGAATATTACGCATAGAGTGTTAAAACACAATGACTTGCAAAGATGACGTTGAGGCTCCTGATCTGCAGATTTACTAGTCTATAAACTTGTTATCAGGCATGAAAAACACTTTATTTCAATGCTTAAATGTCATATTTTATTTTTGAATGCCTATAATTACGTGTATCAAAAACGTAGAAAATGAGTTTACACTCGAAGAAAATTTAATAACTGATTCTGAATGTTTACAATTAAATGTTTGATTAAAATCACAAACAGTAAGTACGTGATTACATAAAATTAAAAAAAATAAATATACCAATTTGAAAAACACTAAATAATTAGTATTCATAATTGTACTATTAAACAACAACAAGCTACAATAGATGAATTAAATGTATTACTATATTTAACAATTTCTCAAAAATCTCTGCATATGTTATAAGAATTTCCTATTATTTTATAATTTTGGCAAATGTTAAATCTAAAAACATTGCTATGAAGATTTAGGATTTTAAATAATATTTTAAAATATTATTAGCAATGAGAAAAAATCTTTCAAAAGTTTCACTACTATAACATGTAAAAAGACATTTCCTCAGTATAATGTTAATTTCTAATCTAGAAAACAATCCCATATCAGTCTATTTCTATCTGTATAACATTAAACTATTTAACTCATCATCATAATATACAAACAGGAATAAAAGATTTAAATTAAATAAGACTTACTTTTTACGCTCCATAAATTAATAATATCCGTGTATTAGTATCCGAAAATGGCGGACGTCTTTCTCTTACATTAAAAAAAGTATACGCAAAAGCTTACATTGTAGACTTCGTGATCTTTTGAACAGTTAACTAATCTCCCGCCTCTATTGCGAGTTCTCTGTTTAACCTACGGTAACGTGGCAGACGATTTTGAGCAGATGTTACCGTCTATTTGCTTTTGAATACAACAGATTTGGAACTTACATGTGCAATAATTTTATGAGACTGTCTCTATTTAAATTTTTTTTATTTGTAGAATTTTCCAATGTATTTTACCTTTTCTTTTTATCAGTTTTAAACCCCCTCCCTTTTTTAAGTAAATATTGTTTCACACGTAATAAATACAAAATATCTTCTTAATAAATAAAAAAGACTTATCGAGGATAAAAAAGAAATTTCTTTGTCAATCTGTTATTCTTTTCATGTTAATTTTCTGCAGAATAAAACAATTTGTAAAATAACTTTTTTTTAAGTCATATCTCTAAAACACAAATTTGAAATACAAATAATTAATTATATCATGTGTTTTGCATAAATTTTGTAATTTTTCTTTTCGGAAAATGCTAAATTTATTTTAAAAGTCTGAAAAAGTAGAATTTTTTAAAAAAAAAATAATTACTTAAGATAGGTACACTAACACGAAAAAATGTGACTTGAATGCAAATTATAAAGCAAGAAATGCATGTATGACTAAACTCTGTAGACTCTTTCTACGTGCTCATTAAAAGCTGTAGACTTAACTGTAATAGAAATTTTTTAGTTTGAATCTACAAAAGTGTTTCGAATACCAGTGGCTGGTTAAAAAAAAAAAAAAAATCCTTCTTGCAAATTAAATATTTAAAGTGTACAGATTTAATATTCCTAATTATAAATATGTTATCCAAATTGCTCCAGCACGTACCATTTTTCCGAGGAACACTTTTACAATAATAACAATAAGTGAAGGATTATTATATTAAATTGCAATGCTAGATAAAATTGAAATCATGAAAAAATAATACTTTCACTCTCTTAGATATCAAATTGATAAAATATAGGATGGAAATCAAGTTTGTTGATACTTGTACTGTGCATTTTCCTTTTTATGCCCCCACCCCCTCTTTACATGTCCGAATTTACTATTTGCTATCCACTAATATATTTTCATTCCTTATGCCGCTGTAAGTCGGGCCTGTTTAAAACATTTCTCTATATTTTCAAAGATTTTTGAAGCTCATATTTTTGTCACACTGTGACTTGCAATATAGTGAGGTTTTTTGTCACATGTATGACGTGACGTACGTTACATGCAGTGACATAACAGTGAAGTCACAATTTTTTTAATTGACAGAAAAATAAAATTTTACAGTAAGCAACATGTTTTGAAGAATTTTTGTAATTTTTAAAAGTTTTCTAAGAAGTTCACATCTCAGTCACAATGTGACGTCACTGAGGAGGTTGCATTTTGGTCACAGATGAGACGTGACCACAGTGACTTACAGTGACGTCACAACGACGTCACTGTGAACATGCATGCTATGAGGGAAACTTGGCAATTACGAATAAAATCTAGACGAATGTGCAATCACAAAAATGTCTTATTCTCATACATGTTAATATTTGAAAATGTTGCTACACATGTTAATCCTTCAGTGTTATTACTTCAATATTACATCTACATTGATATTCATCTTAAATTTCTCCTTCTGTTTACTAATCTGAGTTTAAAAGAGTTAATTTCGATCACTATATTTATTAAAATCAATTGTTTTTCGTTATTTTGTTGTACATCAGCTGTTTTCGAAACGCCGGCTTATCAGGATACGAAGTTCCCGTCGTTGTACGAGCCGCCGATGTACAGTAGAACTACTCAAAATCAAATAATGATACAAAAATCGCTATTACAGCGCCCACTTCCAGCGGAATATTTCGAAATCCAAGGAGGATCTTTTACCATATCCAAAAACATAAGTATGAAATTTGGTTAAATTTTTTGCATAACTTAAGACACGTTTTGATGGGACAATAATGAAAATGGCACATAATTCGTAATTACAGTGCCCCCTTCCGGCCACATATTTCCAAATTCAAGGAGGATATGCTGGCCATAGCCAAAAATATACACAAAAAGCAACATAATTCTTGGAAATTTTTCTGTTGAAAATTTCACATAATTATTTTAATAAAATTAAATAATAAAATTTCACATTCAATAATATTTCAAATTTTAATTGCTTAAAAAGCGTACAGCCAACAGAGTGAAAAAGTATTCAAGCCAGAACTCGAACCCGGGTCATCGGTATAGCGTACCGGCGTTCTATCAAATGAACCACTTGGAAAGATACCCAGGCTGACACTTCTCGCTATCATATGTTGGCAAGGCTATAACTCCAATACAAGATGAAGTATTTTTCCGTCACCCACCGAATCTGTGGCAAACACGAGACTAGACAGAAACCAGCATCGATGAAATTGAACAAATCTATATAATTCTAGAAATTTTTTCAAATCGGGAAAAATTTTCAAATTTTTATTGAAAAATTTACATGAATTATATAGATTTATTAAATTTTATCTATGCTGGATTTTCTTAAGTTTCGTCTTAGCCTCAGAGGCGGTGACTCATGAAAAAATACTCCATCTTGTGCTGCGGTTGTAGCCTTGCCAACATGTGATAGTGAGAATTGCCAGGCTGGATATCGTTCCAAGTGGTTCAGTTGGTAAAACGTCGATGAGCTATACCGATAACACGGGTTCGAGTCCCTGCTTGGGCACTTTTTCACTCTGTTGGCTGTACGCTTTTTAAGCAATTAATATTTGCAATATTATACCCAAAATATTTCGTTTAATTCTATGCATAACAAAATTTCTTTTCGATGGTATAATGGCGATAGACAGACACGCACACGAAGACAGACCTAAACATGTTTTATAAACATTTTTAGTGGGATGTCTGAAATGTGTATATACATCGAAATAAACAATACTTTTTTCAATTGAAGATAGGAAATAATTAAAAAATTCTGTGGAATTAAACTAAACCTGCGGCTGTACTATCCATGAAGGATCAGGACCTACAGTGCCCAATTCTGTTTACTTGACCATGGCCCCCGAATTGCTACATGTGCCCCGGCCAAGTGGTCAGGCCCTCGGTGTTTAGTTCCCAAGTAAATTTGGTACTCATTTTAACGACCCCGAAGGTATGAAAGGTCGAGTGAACCGATGGTTCGCTCCCATCCGGGAGACGAACTCCCGACCTGTAACGTGGCAGACAGGCGTGCAGATCTCTACGCTATCGGGCTTACTCTGTGGAATTAACAAGTACATAATCTGGTAATATTTCAGACACAATTGCACAAGATCTATTACTTTTAACGAAAGTATGATTGTGCCAATTAGAAAACCATTGTGAACCATTGTTTGTGAAGAGAAACTTGATAAGACACTCTGAAATGGGTTCCTCCATTGGACTTTCCTAGAGCCTAAATTTCGCTTAAATTTAGCACCACGAAAAAAGGACATTTTCTAGTTAATAGCGTGTTACCATTCGTGTAATGTGTTGTCAAAATCAAGTGAGAGTGCGATATAGTTATAACCAATTATGAATTCTAATTACGTTTCAGTTATGAATAGAAAAATGTAATGATTTCCTGTAAGCATTTGAATTATTATTAGGTTTTTTATTCATGCGAAAAAATGCGCAGTGTGCTCCCGAAGGAATTTGAAAATCTCATTGACAAGCGATAAAATCCTTATGTAATACGTGTATATATATAATTTTCTTCACTACATGTTTATGTGAAGTAAGGAGCCTGTATCAAAATCTCGCATATAATCCATCTACAAGCTAAGATTCAAAGGGATTGGTTCAGCTATTTTCCCATTTGACGAATGAAAATGCAGTTGCTTTTTCTTCGACGAAAGAAATGACGAAGGATCCCTCATGAATCTTCGAGAAATAATTGTTAGTTCTGACATTCTTGTCATTTTCTACATAGTTTTTCATATTTTTATATTTAACATTATTGCATAAAATTCTTTTATTTGCAGAGTAACGTGGTAACAGATTTTAAAATGTTCATGTTTTAAAATTCTTTTGAAAATCATAAACAATTATTACATTTTGTTATACTTTTGAAACAAACTATTTAACAGTTCAATTTCTGTTCTATGCGGCGATGGTTAAATTTAAACTATTGCATATTTAGATGCGGATGTATCTGTAACTTAATTAACTACATTGTTGTAACTCGTATTTTGATGTAAGCGCAGTACTTGATGTTTTTTTGAGTCAGTTTGATGTTACGATGCTTTTATCTACCATAAAAAACTCAAGAAAATGTCTTTAAAATTGGATATTTTTTCAACTATATACATAGGACATACTATATATATATAGGATAGTTTTCCTGATGAACATTGTATAGTAGATATTTTTACCCCTCACACACGCAAAAAAAACATCCCTCGTCCGACGGAAAACATAATATAACATTTATTGTTTTGTCTAGAATTGAAAAATTTCAAAGACTTGAAATTAATAATTTGAATGAATCTGACTTAAAATGATAATGGATTTCGAATACGTGTGCCATCCATATTTTCATTGAAGTCAGATTATTGGTATGAAACAGGAATAGTGAAATTTTATTAACATGTATGTAAAATAATCGGTCAAGTGTGAGTTTTTCTCCTGCACAAAGGACTACCTAGGTTTACTATGTATAAGTAGGATCCAACTTATCTCATACGAGGCCCTCGTATAAAGTTTAAACCTGGCACTTTGTTAAGCGCGTTTCGAAAGGAGGTTGCAACACCGCGATTTTCGAGATAGTTTTTTAATTAATACCTAAGGCTAATAACCGACAAATCATTTAGAAAATAATTGACAACAATCCTTGGCTGATTCTGCGCCCTCCAGTGCTCTCAACCTCACGGTTGAGCGACCGCATAGTGTTCATTTCAATGTCATTTTCCTAAAATCTATGTAATGTAGGATAATCGCTATAGCTTTCTTAAAAGATTAAACAAATTTCTATTACACCCTATTTGTTTCGAAATTTTAATTTCAGTAGATTTGGAAATATATATTATAGGAAGGGGGAGAGATTTTTGCCGCAATTTTTTTATGATATCTGTTTAAAACAAATACCTAAAATTAAAACAAATATATTTTTGAGTTCGGTGTTACAAGATCTTTCGAAACATATCCTACACGATATACATTTATATATAAATTTCAAGTAACATAATTAGCTCACTAAATTTTTCAAAAAAATATTTGTGAATGATTAATAATCTAATCTATAAACTTTATATCTCTTGCAAGTTTGAACTTCCCACGTGTCATAGTTTTCAAGAAAAACGGCTGTGACAGACGGGCAGACAGACATTCGAGTCATCATATAATGGTTCCGTTTCTAATTTTTAAGTACGGAACACTAAAAATAATCCATTGGCCTCCAGGTATAATTAGTGATTTCAGTCTGGCGTTCAATTTGCAAAAATAACTAAAATCGGATATTTTTGTATTAAAATTTTATAAAATTCTTTCCTAGGCTTTCAAAACATGGGAATTGTGAAATTACTCGATAAACACTGAAAATCGATTTGTTAAAATCTGTCAAACAAATCACTTTGTCTCTATTCTTGTCGATCTACTTGTCAAAGAATTGAAGTTTAAATTTCATGTTTCTAATAGGAAATTCTTAATAGCTGAATTTTTGTTAAACTTTGCTTAAGAGGCGTAAAAATATCTGAGTGAAAATGTTTCCAAGCCTGGGATCCGAACAAGGGTTATTGACATTACATATCAATGCTCTACCACTGAGCAACTTGAGCAATACCAAGCGTAGCACTTCTGACTTTTATCTATTGACAATGCCGCAACCACAGCATACGGATTTTTTTCAAGGCCCATCCAGCCTGAAGGAAACATGAAATTAACAAGTTGGAAATTGCTCGTCAAACGTGGCAAATGAGGTGCGTTCGTACTATAACTAGTTTTATAATTATTTTTTGCACCCCATATTGTTCTGAATGTATATTTTTTTGCGTTTCATAAGTGCATAGTCTGTAACATCATTAAAATGCACTTACAATAATTTTTTCCCCATTCCCCGTAATGTAACGGAAAAATTTTGACTGTCCCTGTAATTAAACTATACATTCGATTTTCAAAAAATTTGAAATGGCTCGACAAAATTTTGCATTAATTATATATTTAAAATTTCAGACCATTCGGAAGGCTGTAATTTCATTAAAATGCATTTGCAATAATTTTTTCCCATTGGCCATAATGTAACGGAAAACTTTTGGGTGTCCCTGTCATTAAACTGTACATCCGATTTTCATAAAATTGGAAATGGCTCAACAAAATTTTGCAGCAATTATATCTTAAAAATTTCAGACCATTCGGAAGGCTGTAAAATCATTAAAATGCATTTGCTATAATTTTTTCCCATTGGTCGTAATGTAACGGAAAACTTTTGGGTGTCCCTGTCATTAAACTATACATCCGATTTTCATAAAATTGGAAATGGCTCGACAAAATTTTGCAGCAATTATATATTAAAAATTTCAGACCATTCGGAAGTCTGTAACATCATTAAAATGCACTTGCAATAATTTTTCCCATTGGCCGTAATGTAAAGAAAAATTTTTGGGTGTCCCTGTCATTAAACTATACATCCGATTTTCATAAAATTGGAAATGGCTCGACAAAATTTTGCAGCAATTATATATTAAAAATTTCAGACCATTCGGAAGTCTGTAACATCATTAAAATGCACTTGCAATAATTTTTCCCATTGGCCGTAATGTAAAGAAAAATTTTTGGGTGTCCCTGTCATTAAACTATACATCCGATTTTCATAAAATTGGAAATGGCTCGACAAAATTTTGCAGCAATTATATATTAAAAATTTCAGACCATTCGGTCGGGTAGTTTTTGCTCTGTTATATGCGGACGGACGGACAGACAGACGGACTGAACGACGACTATAGGTGCTACGTATTTATATAATTACGAACGCACCTAAAAAGAATCCAAGATCGAAGAAACTGAATAAACTTAGGGTAACTCTAGGATAGATGGCCATAGAGGAGAGATGGCCAGTCTAAATACTTCCAAAAGATGATCATAGATTGCAACATAAACTTTGTTCGTAGAAAGTAGTTCAACGAGGTCATTTATTGCGACGTGCAGTTGTGTTTTTCGTTTATAAAAAGTAAGTTTAATTGTAATGTTTATTTAATTTAGTGGTTGAGTATTTTTTGACTTAGGGACCTGAATGTTTTGCAGTACGTACATTATGTATAATTTTTTCTATATGGACTTTTAAGGCACGTATATAATAAAGATTTTACTTTTAAGCCTAAAACGAAGACGTACAATTGCTATTGATGCTTTAAATTGGGCGACCATTAGACCTTCAATTTCAGGAGAGATGGCCACATGAAATTGAAGAGAGATGGCCACCTTTAATCAATATTTCAAACTTATAGGGAGTGATGATTTTAACTAAATATAATTAAATTTAAAATAAATATATAACGTTTATGTTTATAAATATATTAATTGATATAATTATTTAAATTTTAACTAATATAAATATTTTAATAATAATAATCATAATATAATAAGACCTAACGATTTATTTGTTTCAGAAAATATTGAAAAACGACGGAAGCTTTCAATATAGGAACTGATAAAGTTGATAAATAAACTAAATTAACGTAAGGAAAAAAAAACACGACATTTCCACTAGTGAAGAAAATAAAATACGTTTGAATTATCGGATTCTACAGATTCCGAATAAATAGAATTGTATTAGGATCACTGTGTTGATTGTGTAAAACAATATAATATCACATCCAAAAAGGATGTCTGGATACAATGCATAAGGTACCTGAAGTGGTTCCATGAAACGTGCACAAATTATCAAGACCTTTGCCAAACATGTGGTAACATTTTACGAAAAGTGAAGTATAGAAATTATGCTTCGAAGTTTGTTTATTCCAGTTTTATACATCCATTATCCATCATATAGCTGCATCTTTACAAATTGCTATATGTTTTTCATGATTAACTATATGAAATGTGTTATTTCTTTCCTATTTAACTTCACTTTTTCTTTCTTGTATTGGATGGCCATCTCTCCTCGACTCTAAGGAGATATGGTCATCTGCCATTTTAATTTCAATGTTGTTTAACACTTTTTGTTTTCAATATTTAATTATTTTTTTCATAAAATATTATGAGTATATGTATAAGAACTTTAAATATGCATAAATATTTCTTGTGCTTGCATTCTAAAAAATTTTATTTCAATCTTTAAAAACTATGGCTATCTATCCTTGAGTTACCCTAAATATAATCTTTAATCGCAAGATTCGATTGCAGTCTTGCCAACGGATAAGAGTGAGAAGTGCTAATCTCGGTATCGTCCAGGTAGTTCAGTGGTAGAGGATTGGCGCGTAATGTCAGTGGTTGTGCTTTGGACATCTTTTCACACTATTTGGACATCTTTTCACGCTATTGATTTTTCGCCTCTTAAGCAAAGTTGAATAAAAATCAGCAATTATTTCAAATTACTAAAATTAAACAAGAGTGTAATTATCTACAAAACAAAATTCTGTTTCTTTTTACAAAAACTAATAATTAAACATATTTTATAATAAATGTATTTTTATAACAAATTTTAAACATTGTTATAACAAATTTTATATGTTTTTTATAATAAATTTTATATATTGTTATATTATTTATATATGAATGCTTGATCATCATTTGAGGCTTCTAACTTAAATGATAAAACATAGCGTTTTCATATACTTTTTGACTACATTTAATGATATATCTTGAACATAGAAGTCTAATGTAAAATATAAATATTTGTTATACAATCTTGAATAATTATGTCAATTCAAAGAATGATTTGTGAAAAATAAAATGTTAACGAGATGGTTAACATATTTAAGCTTATCTACAATCATTTAGTTTATGCATAATTTTAAGATATTTAATTGTAAAGTAGTAACGTGATAAAAATTCTTTCTATGTATAAAGAAAAAACTATGGTCATATCATCTTTTAAAAGATAATCAAAATAAATTTAAGTAGCTCATTGATATTTTAAATATTGGGTGAAATATTAGTAATATATTAAATCTGAAAGAAATTTTTAGCATTTTTCAAAAAAAAAAAAAAAAAAAAAAAAAACTATATTTTAATCCTTTATATCCAAAATTATGAATTCAGGAATATTTCATCTTCTAAAGCATTTTTTGTGAATTTTTCAAACTACATTAAAAGATTTACACAATCATTTAATAAATGTTTGAAGGATTTTGCCAATTAATATTGATTAATTAAATTTGAATTTACAAGGATGTTGTGTAATATTTTTAACTCCACTTAATTTTTTTATTTAAAATATTTTTTTTAGTATTTTATAGAATTAGGAAATGTACAAATATAATGCTCTTACAAGAGAAATAAAGAAATATTTCTTACCTAAAACTTTTCCCCAACATTATTTCAACGTCACGACAGCTGAAAAGATACAAATGAAAAAGAAATCATCTTTTTAAAAATACTTTTGTTTCGTGCAACCAGTAATTTTTTTAGAACAAGATAAAGCAAAGTATCTGTAAATCATTCTAAGCTTTATTACTACTAATCCATGTATTAACCCTTAAAAGCCTGATTTTTCAAAAATCATTCTACAATATTAAACGCAAAAGAATTTTTGGAACTTTAATAAGAAATAAATTTTACTTGCTCACTGCAGGTCAAAATAGGGTATTTCGCAAACTTCCAAACAAAACAAAAAAAAAACAAGTAGAAACATTTGAAAAAATAAATTTATCTTTATTCTTAAACAGCATAAGTGATGCCATCTAAATGTTGAAAATCGATTTAATAATATTTTCGGACTGCATTTTATCGGCAACATTAGGCATTATTGCTTCAATATTATTCTAATTGTATTTTAGAGCCTAAATTGGGTATGTTGCCGAAAAGCAACACCAGGCATTTAAGGGTTAAATTAATTTTATAACAAGTTATTTTAATGGTATTTTAAAGTGCTGTCGGGGCACTAATGGTTAAATCTTTGCGTTTATTTAGATTAAAACACTTGATATATTTAAGACGTTTACTTTGAACTATTCCCATAGGATTAGAAAAGCTATGTTTTTAGATTTTTAAACTTAATTTCAATTCAAGTTTTACACGAGGGATTATCTTGAAATCAAAAAGTCAAATTTGGCTTAACAAAACAGAAATAAACTTAAAGGGATTTGTGAAAATTTATTGTTACTATTTGTGTATAATCCTTAAATTCTCAGAGAAAGAAAAAAATATATATTTGCATAAAAATGAAAAATAAATATTTTTTTGTGAACTCGAGATTTATCTTCAATTTTGTGTTAAACATACTTATTTTTCATCTTATATTTATTTAAATTCAATAATTCTTTTCATCTGTTTGAGTGTTTCTTTTTTTTTCTTTTTTTTTTCCGATCTGGAATTAAAGTAAATTTGAATAATTACTGTCGGTGTGTGTTTTAAATTCGCCAGGAAAAGAATTAAATAATAGAAAATATGCTCAAGCTCTAAAAATGCCACAACAACGTGTTTCTTTTGCAAATAAGAAGCTTCGTAAAAATTCTAGAAAATTATAAAATGCTTTGAAAGAATTCTTTCTTTATGAGGCGTAAGAAGATGTACTACTAACTTGAGAGTAACCGCTTGACCTAAAGGACATGTAAGACAAATAGAGGCAAAAGAAAAGATAGAACTATAAAGCCTACAGAATGACGGGATATAACAACCAATCAGAAGTTAATATAACTAATACTGCAAAAAATACATCAGTAAAAAAATGACAAACGAGATATATGGTTGAAATATATCAGTTAAAAATAAAATATTATAAGAAATAAATAACATTAATTTTAATCATATAATTAAATATAAAGATCAAATATCAATATTGAATGAAAGCCAGTAAAAAGCTAATACAACATTACAAAAAAAGTAAGGTAACATTAGATGCTATACGGGAGAGTAGGTCTAATTTGCTTCCGTACTATGAGGACGATCTTTAGCTTCCTATACTACTTCTGAGGTTACCAAAAGAATTAAACATCTGTAATTGATACGAGAATTCCTTACAGCCCTTCGGATTAAAAAAAAAAAAAAATACTTTAAACTCGTCTCAAAAGTGGTAAATTTGAGGTAAAAATCTTATCAAGATATTTATAAGTATTGAACACATAATAAATCTATCACGAATTCATATTTTATCAAAAATTGGTTGTAAATTGAAAAATTATAAGCGAGAATCACATCGCCAGGATCTGTGTCTAGCTTGATCTGTATCCCAAACAGAACGATCAGTATGAGCCTAAGATTTGCACATGAAGCGTTGGAAGAAAAGTTCATGCTTGCCCTGTTCCAAACAGATAATGCAATATTTACTGTCATATTTTTTTATATTATTGTCATTCTCGATGTCTTATCCCACCACCGACACACTCGTTTGAACTTGGTTGAACAGTATGTTGCACATTTTAAACAATGTACATTTTGTATGAATTCGCATTTTATTAGTGAGATAAGAAAATGACTTTTAAAAGATGAGTAATTCCTCACACTGCGAGGTTCAATTTATGTCCATTTATGCCTGACTTATTGTTTTCTCAAATTTTCTGGTAGAATCACTTTTAAGTATTGCAAAATGAACTAAAAAATAGTCAAAAAAATTACAATGAAAAGGTTTTGTATTTAATTGTTAAAATACAAACTTCCTAAATGTGGGAATATGCATAATATTTATAATAGTGTAATATGCATGACTATATGTTTTGGCTAGATTTATATAAAACAAGCTTTTAAAATGTATATTGCAAGCAATAATTCTTATTTTTATTTATTGAGACTAATGAGATTACAATTGTTATTTTTAATGATCTAAGAATAATCGTATTCGAGGCTTAAAAACAATTTATTTCAATATTATCTTGAAACGGACATTACATAACAATCGCTTATCTAATTGGCACATAAAAGCATATATAACGGACTTTACATAACAACCTCTCATCTAAATGGCAAATAAAAACACGTATAACGGGCTTTACATAACAATCTGTCATCTAAATGACTAATAAAAACATGGTACCCATTTATGCGTAATGTCCTACATTTGGACGTAATAAACATGAATTAAAAATAGACTAGAATGCATGATTTGACAATTTTATAAATTGCGTAATTCAAAGAAATTGACAACCTAAGTTTATAACTTATTTATTTGGATGTATGATGGGGAAAATTGCAAATAAACTTGCATGTTACAAGGGAAAAATTATAAACATTTATTAAAATTTGAAGGGATACGGGACTTTAGGCATAAATTGATTTTAAAAAAAGTACTTCCGTCATGTACTGAGAGGAAAAGGTAGCTTATTCCGTATTTCCCTGTTTTAAAAATTCTGCTGAGTTTGGTCAAACGCATGAAGCCAAAAACAGCGAAACCCGATTATAGAAAATCCAATCTCAGTTTTAATCTGTACAGAATTTTAATGAGAAATTCCGTTGTCATCGAAATACTCAAGGCAAGAGGACACAAGTTGTTACGTCATCACTAATGGACCGACTTCTCACTAGTGCTGGAATTCGCACCGGAAATTTTTGAATAGAAATTTTATTTTATTTTATTTGCGGAATAGCTTTCATCTCATAAAACAATAATAACCTTTTTAAACTTACTGATGAGAATTTAGAATCCCCCAATAAAAAATCAACAAGAAACGGCAACATTCCGTATCTAGTTCAATTTGTATTTAGGAATTCGAATTCTCACCAGTACGTTTAAATAGTTAATATTGTTTTATAAGGTGATATATATTCTACAAATAACATAGAAGAAAATTGCTATTCAAAATTTTCCGGTGTGAATTCGAACACTAGTGAGAAGTCAGTCAATTAGTAATGACGTCACAACTCGTGTCCTCTGGCCTTGAGTATTTCGATGGCAGCGGAAATTCGCCAAGTTAATTAGCTATATCCAAGTTGGCTTCATTTACGGCGATTTATATTTGGTATCTCAAAATTGACGATATATTAAAGTCGCCGCCATTTTAGAACTACATGGCTGATGAAAATTTGATGATGATTGCGGATAACGTATCGAAAAGACCCTTCTATATCATACATAATCCTAGAATTTAAGCATTTATTAATAAAAATGTGATAGATTAAAACGATATTTATAATCATATTAACGTACAATGAGAAATGCAGAGAATTCATGCGAAGTTTCATTATTTTCTGACTTCATGAAACAAATACTAATAATAAGGTATTCCAATTATCCCACTTTCCACAATACTTCTGTAATCTAAAGTAGTAGTTAAATCAGTACTTGACGGCTTTTAAAATGGCGTTGGCGCAATTTTGACCATAAGAAAGTCAGCTTTCTTGCGAAATGATATAAATAGCAATGAAAAGCATAACTGTTCAACTTTGTACCTGTTCATTTATGTAAGTAATATTTCTAATACAATAAATATATTTGTTATAATTTTAATTGGTACTTCTTCTAAATCGCTTTTGTTTGTATACACGGTGTTAATTGCTTTTATTTATATTAAGTAAATATTGAAAAAAAATCATGTGTGTATGAATCAGTGAGTACGTTGCCAGAAAAATACTTGTGAACATGTCCCTTCTCATTCCATGGTCATTTTCTCTATATCGCCAAAGTTTCTACAAAAACAAGGTACATAAAAATTTATTAAATCTTTAATAGTTTGATTAAATAATTTTTCTTTTATCCCGCCGGCCTCGTTTTTGCATTTTCAAAATTATGCTTAAAAATAACGTCATACCTTGTAAAATCACTTAAACGCTGTTTAATAACTATTCAAATAACTATCAATATATCTGATAGCTATTAAAAAATACTTAATAATGTATCAGCATCTGAATAAGTTTTACTATGATCGTTAATTCTCAAGAGATTAAATCACTCTGCATTGAATGCATATAAAAGTAATTATTAGAAGTCAACAATTAGTTCTCTATAAATAATTTTCATACTACTTAAATTTTTATTCTCAATATAATGAAAAGTATAGACTCACATTTTGAGTATTATTCAGACTTTTTTAATAATTGAGGATCTTGATTTTTTCCCTTCCTTATAAGTATTCTGATTGCGACATTTTTTTAATTCAAAATGAGCATGGGAGTTATTAGCTTCGTATTAGAAAGTATTCAACATAAGAATCTTCTTGAAAGTAATTTCGTAGCTTTTAATGATGCGTTTTACAGAAGGAAGAATATAATTAGTAAGTCAATGATAGAGTTTAAATTCTTCAAATTAAAGAGGGGGGGGGGATAAGGTAAATTTGATAAAACTTACAGTACAAACGCATGCAAACAAAATATATTTACATGTTGTTTAAATAATTAATAATAAACGCAAAAGTATGTTTGTGATAAACTTTATAGACTTTGCTTAATATATAATTATGTAAAATGTAATATTTGATTTTTTTTTCCATTAATGAAAAAATATCAATAAATTAAGAAAATAAGGAATTATACTGCAGAATATCTTTATATTTACTAGCAATTTACTAGAAATTTACTAGATATTTACTAGAACTTAATAAAGTTACAGATTTGTAACGGATAAAGGCTATAGTTATTTCTCTAACTTTCTAAATCCGATTTTCTATAATTTTTTTATATATATTTTTTAATTTATTCAGTTTATTTAATTTTTTTATGGATGCAAAAAAAAAGGAAATATTCCATACAACACAATATGAACCACGCTTATCCTAACAATGTTCTAATGAATTTAATTGAAATTGTTTGTCCCGAATTCTTTTCCAGTTTAAGTCAAAATTATTTTATGTAACTGCTGATACCACATTGAACATTCGATGTATTAAATTCGAATTTCAGTATCATATCTCAATTGTAACTTCCCAAATTTTATCTAAGTTGCGTAGAATTTGGTAAGATACTTTATAATCCAGAAGCATGTCAAAATTTTGCAATTTCTAAAAAAAAAAGCATACGCCATAGATGATATTACTAGCTAGAAATAAAGACTTTCTTGAACAATATCTTATTTTCCACGTAATGTGTAGATATGACAACTTCAAAACTGTAATTTTGAGAATGAATCGACTCTCTACATGAAATAATTAGTAGCATACAGTATTTAAGCCTACAACAAAAAACAAAGTGTAGATTACTCTTTGATTTAAAAGTGAAATAATTCATCAAATGTAAAAGAAAAAAAACTGAATGACTGAAAATTGCATTTTCGCATATTCACTTAACGTTAAAATATATATATACATTTTCCTACCTCTTTTACTATATTTATTCTTTTTCTACTAGGAAAACAGATATATCCTTCTTACTTTATCGAAATTATTACTCGAAAATGTGACTCGATAACATTGGAATATATAAGAAGCACTTCAACAAGTTACAGAGCCAAATTTACGTTAAAGATTTAAATCATAATAAACTATATTAAAATAGAATTTTAAAATATTAAAGTCGGCAAAAACATTAAAAGAAAAATCAGTGCAACGGCCACTTTCTTTGTATAAAACGCTCTAATTCGCAAGATCCAAATACTCGGTCGTTTTGATGATGGCAGGGTTGTTTATTTCTTTATTTTATTTTTATGAATGTGTTAGCGATCATAATTGGTGAAATTATTAAATTTAATAAATTAGCTTTACATTTTTTGCGGTGGTATCATCCGTGATCGGGTCCAATAGCGTTCCGCGCAATCTTAAATGAAGGGACCTCCGATTCCACCTATTCCTCGAATAGCGGCGTTCAATCAGATTTAATAATATTTTGGTTCTATGGTTTTATATTAATTTTGTGTCCTAATTAAATTTGCATTTCTGAAAATTTTATGAATTTCAGTGCTTAAATGCTTATCAGTATTTAACTCTTTCTTATAACACATTTTCTAATTTGTATATAATAATATACGTTGTAAAATGGTGTACGTTGTTATAATATTGTTTCCTTTTAAGCCGTCATTCGTGAATCTTTGGTTTAGTTTAAGGAACCAAGAAATTTGTAGTGATGATGTTGCCTTTCGCATTCCTGAAATTTGGCTCTCTATTTTGAAAGAACTTTGAATTTTCCATGTTCATTCCAGCTCTTTCTTCTTTTTTTTTCTTTGAATAACAGGTGACGCCACTGAGTTGATTTTATGGATTTTGAAAGCTTCCGTTGAATACTTCCCAGTTTGAACTTAATGTGTAAGATGTAGCATATACATTGATTCCTGCTGATTTATGTTTTAGAAATTTTACTCCTGATGATGGTTTTAAAGATTAAACCGAAACGTTAAGATTTATTTTATTCATGTGTTTATTTTACATCGACGTTTAATTTATGAATAAAATTACGTTGGATAGCAACTCCTATTTTGTTTAGTATTTAGTAATATACTATAGTTTTTTCAAAGTAATAGTATAACACGTGTACATTGTAGAACTTTATATTAATTTCAAATTATTATATATTAAGTCCATCATAAGTGCTTTCAATCAGGGCTATCCTAAATGGTTAGAGGTACAGCTTAAAAATGTCACAACCAAGGCTAAAATATATTTTTTTTATTAATTTATAAAAGGCTAGAATATTAATTAATATATATATTTTTTTTTTACGACCGGGTAAAAATCTGTCTTTTCTATTTATACTAGACCCAAATATATTCTGTGTTAACTTTCAAAATGTCTCCCTTAAATTTTCCTCCGCCTGGGATCATTGAATTCCTAAACTTCTTGATCAAATGACTTCTCGTTTTGCATCCTAATGTAAAATGTAACAAGAAGAAAAATACGATATAAAATGTGGGTGATCGTATTCAAATTATGGAAAATTACCAGTGAAATGGGCATTTTCCTCGAACGACTTGGTGATTAAAATGCATAAGTTGCTTTCTTTTCTTTACTTTTCTTATTTGATATTTTTTATTTGGGCAGCCGTACTTTAGTATTGTGCATGATGACAATTCACTGAATATTGCTGTTGAAGTTAATAATAAAATATATAATGTTATTTTGATTTAGAATACTTAACAGAATGTGCTATGATTTGTATTAGTGAATAATCACTTTAAATTCGTGTTAAATTCAAAGTAATCCGTTGTATTTTATATTCATAATTGTTGACTCTAAATAATGCATTATTAGTAGCTACTGCATAATACGAGAATGGATCAGAAAAAATAGTTACAAATGTAATAAAATATTAGTTCACCAAAACTAATCATAAGTTAGGAAAGGCGTCAGGGCAATTGAAATGGCAAGATTAGAAAAGTGGTCTCACATTTGCCGCTTTGTCAAGGCTACATAAAACCATCCAATGACGAAAAATCCAACAATAGACCGAAGACACAAAAGGGAATTAAGAGGTATACTTATCGATCACTTTTCCAGATAATCACAAATGTATTTATAGACCGGAAGCCGGCATCACATACAATCACCTCAGCGAGGTCAAGGATGAAATTCTAGGATTAGATAAATCTTGATTCGCATATTAAAACGCAATCTGTCTGAAAAGTCATATCTTTGTGAAAACACCTGAAAACTCATTTTAGCGGCTGAGGCGTAGATTTACCATCGTGTTTTCCTGCTCCCAGTTCTCCATGTTTTTATACCATTTGGTGCAGGAAACACAATGGTAAACCTACGAGTCAGCTACTAAAATCGGGTTTTCAAGTGTTTTCCACCAAGATATGACTTGGCATATCGATTGCGTTTTAATATGCGAATCAAAATTTAACTTAACCTAGAATTTCATCCGTAAACTCGACGAGGTGATTGTCTGTGCTGTCGGCTCCTGTCTGTTAGGAATTTATCTTAACGCAGGACCAAACTTGTTTAAAAAGCCTTGGTAGAAATAACGACCACTCCCATTGAGTCTCTTCTTGGCAGCTGTTTTTACATCACTGATTGGAGTGAATCCTCTTCCAGATAAATGTTTCCTTCAGTTTCAGAAACAGGAAATAGTCACTGGATGACAAATCTTGGCGGCTTTTAGAGTTTTGTGGCGTGGAGGTTAGCACCAAACTTACCACTTGAACTTTTACGGCAATTCTTAATTTTTTCAAACACCATCGGACTTGCAACGTCAAGCAGGAGGATTACACCATCACTTACCATGTCCGTGAGTTTGCGTTGGAGGCCTTCATTTAAGATTGCCAAAGTGGCACAAGATGACCACTTTTCCAAACGTCTTGCCATTTCAATCGCTCTGATGCCTCGCCTAACTTATGAGTAGATTGGGTGATGTGGTAAAGTTATTAAAAGTTAAGTGACAAGTATGCCTCTTAATTCCCTTTTGCATTTTGGGACTATTGTTAATAAACAATTTTTTATTACATTTGTAATATTTTTTAATCCATCTTCGGGGTTAGATGTGTTGTTCATCCTTAATCTATTGAAGAATATAATCACTTATAGCCCGGAAAACGGCAGCTAAAACTCCATTCCTATATTAAAACGCAATCGGCCTGCCAAGACATATCTTGGTGGAAAACACCTAAAAACCCGATTTTAGCGGTCGACTTGTAGGTTTACCATTGCGTTTTCCTGCACCCAAAGGTATGAAAACATGGTGGACTGGGAGCAAGAAAACACAATGGTAAACGTACGAGTCAACCAATACAATCGGGTTTTTAGATGTTTTCCGCCAAGATGTGACTTGGCAGTCCAATTGTGTATTAATATGGGAATCGAGTTTTAGCTAATTCTGGAATTTCAGCCTCCTACTCGATGAGGTGGTTGTCTCATGGTTCGCACGCCTCCTTGAATTTTACAGACCAGAAAATTTTTCTGCACCAGTATCATCTTATAGAAAATCTCTTCTTAAAAAAAGGCGAAATTTTGCTTGTTTAACCTGATTTCTTTTTCTGTAAAAATGTACTGGTAGTTTTCCTGATGAAATAACGGTATCCGTACGAACCATGTGTCGGTGTTGCCGGCTCCCGGTCTATTACACTACAGATATTTTCCCTTTTGCATAAGGAATATCTATATTATAAAGGGCAAACATATCTGTGCGTAACGTATACGTCATTTTGCGAATGGCAACACTTTGAAATTTGAAATAAAATTTTGGTTTTGCATTTTCTGTACTGCAAATTTTTAAACTTCTATGCATCACACATTTTAACTTTTTACACCGTCGTATAAGGAAAAAAATTCTCTTTTAAATATTATTTGTTTGAAAGCTGTATCTCAATTTGTTTTTGAGATATTAATTTTTTGCAGTTTTTAATACAAATTTTGTAATCGTGGCAACTGAAGTACTCCATTTATATTGAAAGTAAAGGGAAAATATTCATGGTTTATTATTTTTATTCATTATATCCTTATTGATGCCATTTTCACATTACAAATAAGAGTAACTTTTTTATAATTTTTGAACAGAAAATGATGTCAGACATTAAATAAAACACGCATTCTTCTTCATAAATCAGCCACATTTTAATATTTTTACATTACGTTGATAAATGAGTTTGAGGCGCTCGGCAAAATGATTCATTGAGTAAAAATGATATATTTAAAACAAAACGATCATTTTTTTTTGATAAAACTAAATATTTGACCATTCTATAAATGGCGAATACTATGACAACTAAAGTCAAATTTCTGAATTTTTTTTTTCGCGGGTCCTATGATTAGAACTTAAGGTTTGTGCGAATGTTCACATGAAAAATTGTATCGGACAAACGTGACTTTAACTTTGGAAATGCATTCATTAATAATCTATTCTTTTGCGCGTTAAAATACTTTCAAATTGTGAATTTGAGTGGTGCGTATGTAAATTACGAGAATGTGAAAATAACGTACAGTTTAGATTTTATGGAGGAAAATTTTATGATGTGACAAAGCGAAATCCTTTCTACTGATTTTTCATCCCGTAAAAACAAACATAAGAGCTCCATCGATAACTCCATCATAATTACTCATCTTGATTACGTAATCTAATACAGTTTAATTTTTCAATAATTTAAGCAGTTGAAGTTTGTAGAAATAATATTTTGGTAATTTTGGGTTTAAAATATTATTTGTTTTAAGAGTTAGAGAACCAATGTAAGATGATTTTTTTGTTGTAATTATTTTTGTAGGTTTGTTATAATTTCGATCTGACAGTTCCTTTCAAACATTTTAGCACGTCGAATTTCGACGGGTTGCAACTCGTATTTTTAAATGTTGCTAAGCTTATTAAATAATATTTTTGGATTAAAATAAATATACGTATAAATATATTATTTACATATATTATTTCGCAATATAAAAGACCGCCAACAAAAAGTATGATTTATCTTTCTAAAACGCAAAAACTTTAAAGTAGTGCTTATAATAGAAAAAGCGCAACGACATGAAATATAAATTATTGTCATGGAAGAAAAATTGTATTATTCTGCCACAAAAAATGATATGGCGTTTTCGGCGATAGTTTGATGTAATGTTTCTTTGAAAATATCACAAAACGCATTTACTGTGAATATCCTTAAAAATATTTTCCGGAAGTGTCAACTTTAGTAAAAGGAAAGAAAATAAATGATAAAAGAAAGGAAAATATTTTATATACTGAGTCGGATGCAATATATATATAATATCAGATGTTTCAACAGATTCTTTTCTCGGAAAAGGTGTAATCAATTCTGAAGAGAAATTTATTCATAAAAAGAAGAGATACACTTTACTGAGTTTTTAAATTGCCCTTAGATATACAATTTACTATCTAGAAAATAAATCCATTTTTCTATCAGTATTAAGGGGTTCAGACCCTTAAGAGTTACGCTCATCAACCCCTATCGAGAACACGCAGGCTCCAAAAAAATAATTAAAGTGCTATGTTTTAAGTAGATTATCCGATTACAGAAGATTGAATGATATTATAACGACCAGCAACGATCTTTTGTAATCCGATTGCGATTCATTTATCTTTGACTAGAGCGATTTTCCGGTTAAACAAGGCTGCATCCACAGCTGTCACGACAGCTGATTCCTTATTTAGTGATTGATTAAATAATATATATTACATATTTGTAAATCAGTTTGTATTTAGCTTGTATCAGCTTGCATAACTGGAAGAGGTTAACTTACATTTTCGTAACTTTTTGCAAAATCTAGAAACAGTTCTTATTTTATACAGTGTAATTAATGAAAAACAACTAACGTTTTGATTTATCCTTGTTTATAAGTTTTTACAAAAATAATAAAAATTAATAAGCATCTAATTTTAAAGCACTATAACTTTAATTTCCCTTTGTTTTCTTTCCTCTCAAAGATTAAAATTCTCCTGAAATACACTAAAAGTGATCTATGTCTCCAGGCAGTTAAAAACAAAGCAAAAATTCTCTTTTCATTCCATTTTCATAGATTTTTATCCTGTGTACAATTCAATGCTTCTTTATTATATACTGTCACATTAACTGTAAGACAACAAGGCATTATTTTTATTTTATTTTACAATTTTTGTTACTCTTTTCATTCATTTTGGTAACACTTTCCTTTTCTCCATGTGCTCTCCTGTGATTGGTGTTTCCCTTTCAGCTAGCGCCACCTGTACCATTCTTTGTAAATTCTCCTCTCTGTCGTTTCTGTTCATTAGTGAAATTTTCAGCTTTGGAATACGTGTTTACTTTGGTTCAAGACGTTCTATTAAATTTTCCATCCCGAAACGCTTCCTCTGTGTTATTTTGTATTTTATGATGATTTTAACAAAGTTTTATTTTTCTAATTATGTTTTATCGTAAATTTTTTGCTGCAGTTTCAGTTATAGTTATTTATAGCTGATTCTTTAGTGAATGGGACTTTTCCGAATATCTTATATATATTTATTTCAGATTCAATTAACGTTATACAAATTACAATAGTCTTTATACATATGTTTGCATTTCCAAC
This sequence comes from Maratus speciosus, assembly GCA_963932465.1. Taxonomy (NCBI): domain Eukaryota; kingdom Metazoa; phylum Arthropoda; class Arachnida; order Araneae; family Salticidae; genus Maratus; species Maratus speciosus. The sequence goes on along the minus strand of OZ010799.1, from coordinate 366,586,806 downwards.
GCAATATTTATATTTTTCTCAAAATTTTTATAGTCAACCAGAGTTACGTTAAGATGAAACATTCTGTATTTGTGACTAAATAATGGCTTTGCGAGTTCATGTTCTATTGCAATTTTCCTCCGCTTGATGTCTACTATCACCCCTCTGATTTGTCGATCGAATTCGGCAACACCCCATATATATCGCCAAAACATAGGATTTAAAGCAAAATATGCCTTTTCGTGCCATCACATTCAGTTGACGTCAGATATGTCGCACGTGCTTATTACGTCATCAAATAATTTTTATTTAGACGTTTATCGGTATTTTAATGATGTTTTAATGATTTATTAGTTATTACATTTAATTAAAGTAACAAATAGGTCTTTAAACGCCGATGCCGGGATATTAAAAGGAAAAAAAATACTTAATTTTTTTTACGATACATAGTGACGTAAATTAGATCAATTTCGAGGCTAACGAAAAAGACAGGCTACAGCGGTGCATTCCACGCATCTTTTTGTATAGACCACTGGAGTCACGTGATGCTCGAATGCTCCAATGCATGTGTACTAAAAGAGCATCACATCACTCTAGCGGTCTGTAAAAAAAGACACCTGGGATGCACGGCGGTAGCCTGTCTTTTTCGTTAGCCTCGGATCAGTTTCAACTGCCGTCACAAGCATTTATGCACCAGTCAAGTGGGATAATTAAGGGGACGAGGGACCTTAAAAATAATTTTTTTATTTTTTGTAAATTTCACCTTAAATAATACTCAACGATACATTATATGCATTATGGCATGCATTTATTACAAAAAAAAATTTTTTTAGTGTCATTTTTGAGAAAAAAGTGGAATTTTACGCGTCGTTTTAGAAATCTCCGAAATGCCCCATGCGCATTGCATATCAATTAAAATCCCCAATATTTTTTTATAAAAGTTTGGTTTATATATATAAATAAAACTGTGCATCGAATTTTATATATTTTAATATAAAAGTTAAAAAAATTGAAAAAATTTCAAAATTTCAGAATTTTTCAATTTTTTTTTTTTTTTTTTTTTTTTTTTTAATTTCATTTTAAATATTACTCAAGGGTACATTATATGCATTATGGCATGCATTTCTCACAAAAAAAAAATAAAAAAAAAATTTATTTTTGAGAAAAAAATAGCATTTTACGCGTCGTCGTAGAAATCTTCGAAATGGCCCCTGCGCAATCCATATCAATGAAAATCCCCAATATTTTTTATAAAAGTTTGATTTATATATATAAATAACACTGTGCATCGAATTTTATATATTTGAATATAAAGGTAAAAAAATTTGAAATTTTTCGAAAATTTTTAATTTCAAAATTTTTCAATTTTTTTTTTTTTTTTTTTTTTTTTTTTTTTTTTTTTTTTTTTTTTTTTTGTAAATTTCAATTTAAATATTACTCAAGGGTACATTATATGCATTATGGCATGCATTTATCACAAAAAAAAATATTTTTGAAAAAAAATGGCATTTTACACGTTGTCGCAGAAATCTTCGAAAAGCCCCCTGCGTATTCCATATCAATGAAAATCCCCAATATTTTTTTAAAAAGTTTGGTTTATATATATAAATAATTCTGTGCATCGAATTTTATATATTTGAATATAAAAGTATTAAAAAAACAAACCCCCTATGAGCTACGCTCGCCAACCCCCGTCCAGACACCGCAGACTCTAAATGCACGCTAATTTGATCGGCTTTAAAAAGATTTCGAAAGATTGAATTATAATTTAAAAAACAGTGGCGATCTCCCTATAAACGAATTTCTATTCATTTCTCTTTGATTGGGGAATTTTAACGTCAAATCCGCTGTGGTACTACTATCCTGTCGACCAATTTCGCCAAATTATATAAATCGCCAAACCACTCGCCAAATTATACAAATTGATATAATTTTTATTTTAAATAACGAAAGAACAAATAAATTCGTACAACATTAATAAAAACACAAATAAAACGTCGAAATAAAAATAACTTGATGACGTATACACGTGTAACAACATTTCAAAATAAGCTAATATAAAAGGAATTAAGTAAAGAGAGTCTTTGTCTCCTGGTATTTTTTAACAAATCGAAAAGAAAGTTCTTTTAAATGAGACATTTTAAATTAATTCTCAAAATATCAAATAAATGTCTAGCGCAATTTCTAAATTTAAACTTTTTGCAATATTATTTTGTGTTCATTTTATGTAATAACTATAATGTGACGTAAATATGACGTAATTTCTCCTAAGACTTCTAACGCATGTTAATGAATTTATTATTTTAATAATATCCTTTCTCTATTAAAATTCACGTGTATATTTTTTATGACGTAATTTTTAATAAGTTCCTGCTTTTTATACGTAATTATTTAATTCTAATTTGAAAGTTTTTTTCCTGTTTATAATAGTCACGTGTAAATAAATTTTTAATTTGAAGCAAACATTATTGCTTGCGCTTTTTATACAGTTGGCAACAGTTTAAATTAGTACAATTTTTTGAAATCTGTAAAAAATATCTCTAGAAATGCTGAAAATTTGAATTTAAAATAGAAATAAAACCTGAAAAAATGAGACAAAATAAAAAAATTAATGCTCCGGCAAATTCTAACGCATAAAATGATCTAAAAATGATTACACTGCTATGTATAGTTTTTGCTGCTATAAAACTTTTTTAGTGGAACGATTTTGTCCAACTTTAGCATTAAATAACTCTTAAAATAATTCTTCGATTTGAAAACTGTCTGCATCAGCGTGTTTATCAAACATTTCTGTATAAAACCACCGATTTTCATATTTTTGTATGCATTATTTTTGTTAATATTAACGAAGAAAGGCCTCCGGTCACAAAAAAATCAAAACCGGCGGCGGCGGCGGCGGTGACAGCGGTAGTTACTTTTTTTTAGAATAGAGAGATATTCAAATATATAAAATTCGATGCACAGAATTATTTATATATATATAAACCAAACTTTTATAAAAAATATTGGGGATTTTGATTGATATGGAATGCGCAGGGGGCATTTCGAAGATTTCTAAGACGACACGTAAAACTACATTTTTTTCTCAAAAATAATTTTTTTTAATTTTTTTTTGTGATAAGTGCATGCCATAAATCATATAATGTACCCCTGAATATTATTTAAAGTGAAATTTTCAAAAAATAAAGAATTGATTTTTAAGGTTTTTTAAGGTCCTTCGTCCCCTTAAGAAAAATCCTTCTATATATCCTTCTATATGGGTCATTCCATACAAAATGAGCAAATCACGTGTGGCAGACATGTCACAGATTTTAACGAAAATCATTTTGTAAGTAAATCATACCTGTTTATGAGTAAATGTAAAATAATAGATTTTAGGATTGTTTATTTAAGTATTAAAATTTATATTAAAAGTGGATAAAAAATCGTGGTTTTGGCTAAATGCTTGAAGTTTCAATTTTGGTTATTAGCCTTAAGAATGCAAAGGCTGTATTAAAAATTATTTATAATTAGGAATGAATTATAAGTAACAGATTGACGTAAGTTAGTAATTGCATTTTTATTCCTTAATGGAAAAAAAACTATTTTTGAAAATTTTGAAAATTGAGCGTAGCGAGCAGGGGGGCGGAGTCCTCCTAGTAATGTAAATAAAAAATATCCTACAAATTGTTTCTCATTTTCTTTAATATATTATAAATAATGTTTTTTAAAATTATTTATATGTAATACTTTAGTGAGTGGAGCTTTTCCGAATTTCTTGTTTTTCCTTGTTATTCAATGGCAACATTCTCCCATTTCTTTATTTAGCGTTAGACATTGGCGAAGGGTTTAGTCATCGGTTTTGCTTTGTTTTTTTAATAAAAAGTGGTCGACGGGATAATGGAGAAGTACCAAATTAGTTTTTTTTTTTTTTATTTCGGCGGAACAAATTTTGATTGCAGTTGCGTAATTAGTTATACAGATTATGCAAAAAATGTAAAACTTACATGTAAAATTCGCATTTTGAATTGCAAAACCTACACTCTTCATTTAGTAGGGTAGCGGATAAAAGCTAGTAAAAAATTTAAAAAACTCTAATATAATACATAAATTATTGTTCAAGTTATGTTTAATGAACAAGTAATTATCTTTAATATTGATTGGTTCTTTTTTAACGTATTTTAGGTTTAACTAAATAATCTTTTAAAATTGATTAAATTATTTATTTTTACGTTGTCTGGCATGCGGATATCAAATTTGTAAAAAAAAAAAAAAATAAAAAGTTGTTGCTGGTGAAGTTTTAAATGTTAAGTTCAATTTTAATATTTAGAAGCCACTCTCTTACAAACAAAAAATATATCACACACAACATAGAAATACTTTGTACGAATTAATACCCTACTTTTCTTTTTTATTGCACTAATTAGAATTTAAGTTATACCAGTTGATGGATGTTTCATTTTCGCCCAGCGTCTTTCTAGTGGGATCATACCCCTTATGTGACAACTTATTGATACAAATCTGAATACAGTGTTCAGTTTATATTTTTAAGATGTTGTTCACATTATCATTCAGCAATTTTATTACTAGCCGAGTTTTCATTTGCTACTAAATGTAAAGGAATTGCACTTTGTTAGTTATTTTTTGTATTAGGACCATTCCATGAGAAAGGGACAAAATTGCCCGAAAGTGACACTTTCATAAATACCTATATTTATTTACTTATATATATTTTTTTAAATATAAATTACACTCTAAATATAAAAGAGTGACTCTATTCACTCCGGAGGAGTGATAGTTACTCTACCTCAGAGCCAAAATATGCCCAACCTCTTTAGAGTGACTATTAACTCTGAGCAAAAGTACTCAAGTCAATTGCTCATCATGGCCTGATACACTTACACGTGCCGTTTGGACATGACCTTTTGAATATAAATTTTTTGAATATTTGAATATTTAAATTTTTTGAATATTTGAATATACCTTTTGTATATAAAAAAACTCTGGAAAATAATAGTGAAAACGTTTCGCGCGTATTAAGAATTACTATTAATTATCAATATTTTATTATTAAATAACATTAATTATATAAAAACTGAACTACATTGCATAACGACTTCAGCGTATTTTAGAAAAGTTTATTGCTCATTAGCTCAATTAAATGCATAGATATTGTTTTAAGAGAATTTCTTTGAGCATACTGTATAAAGCACTTGCTATAAAGTCCATTGTTATAAAAGCCGTATTTAAAATAATTGAATACTTTTATAACATAATTGAATTTCTAGACTTTTCTCTAAATAATGATACATGTGTAAGAATTATGTTCATTTTGCACTATGCTGATTTTACTTTGATATTTTGTTTAAAATATATATAGAAAAATTCAGGAAATTAATAGTGACAACTTTTTGCGAATATTAAGAATTACTATTAATTAGTATTACATGTTAAGAAATGTTATGATATTTATATTATATTCGTATAATAGTAGCACAAAATATTTTTATTTCTATTGTACATTCAATAATATAATTTGAAATGAAGTAAATAATTCCAATTCTGAAATCTCACGTAAACATAATTCGCAAGAATCTGGAGCGAATTGCGAAGTCTTCAATCATGAGAAATTTTTATGTAAATATAAGAGCATTTGAAGCGATCTTCAATACACGAAAACTTTTCCTGGTATTCTTAGATCCGCTAGAAAATACATTATACAGCTAGGAGCTGGTGATAAATTGCAAAAAACAATTTATCATTTGCAAAGAAAAATATGAATAATTCAAGAACAAGCTCTCTCTGCAATTTATATTTTACCAGGACAAGAAATATCATAAAGGGGAAAAAAAGACGTATTGAAAAATAATATTTTTGTGATGAATTATGATATACTTCAAAGCTTAGTTTTGTTAGTGAGATGGAGGAAAACAAAAAAATTGATTTTTTTTTAATGGAATTTTTTTAATTTATCATCCAATCCAGTTTAGTGTTTGCAATTCTAGCAATTTGCAATCAATTTAACAGTTATACAACTGTAATTTTTGTAAACGTCCTTTTAAAAATGTGTTGGTTATTGTGGCAATTACATTAAATAAATTATAAAGGATGTAATTTATATGTTTGCATATTTTGGTAAAATATTTGTCAGGAATAGCAAACTTCCAAACTCTTGTCATGTCTTGAGATTCATTGGCATATTTGAAAATAAAAATGTGTAGATAGCCGACTCGAAATTCCAAACAGAAGTTTGCTGCGGCAGTGTCCATCTGAAGGAATTGTTCTATCAAGAACCATTTACTACAAAAAGTGACTTCGTTGCTAGTGTTCATACTACGTGTAACTTTGTGAACACCATGCTGATGCAACGTGTACAGTGCAATCAGACACTCCACGGCATGGGCATGCGCACGTCATTATCCGTGGTGAGCATTTTGAACATCCTTCTACGTAAACATATGCAAATTCCGACGTTCATATATGTTTTTTTTGCAGCGAATATGACGTCATTCTTTTTTCTTTCATTTTCCTGGAAAACTATGGGTCGTTCGTGATAGTATAGTTCTTTGGGCATTTTTGTGTACTCCAAGCGAGAAAACTGGTTGTGCAGAATTTGGGCCGTCTTGATGGTATATTCTGTATCTTATAACGAAAGTCAGTAAAATCCTTAAAAGTTGTTCCTGTATAAAAATATCTTTCATGTAAATGGCTTCTTTAAGGGGGTCCGGAATACAAAAAACTTCAAATTTTCTAAAAACCTTTATTGCATTCAAAATTTCTCTGTTTTTTCTGCTTAAAATGATGTTTAAGTGATGTTTCTATCTCAATTGGAATAGGACATTTTATTTTGTTTTGGTTTGGTTTGTTTTCAAATCTAGCTTTGAAGCAATTGTTGTCGTGGAAGCAACATCTTGTGAAAATGCGGTTTTCTTCATGATGGTTTTTTTTCACCTTTTCTCGTATTTAAATTGTTATAACTCAAGAACTGTGAAAGATAAACGGTTCAAACTTGTAACATGCCTTTTTCAATTGTTTTACTTAACTTTTGATCCAGCAAAGTTGAAACAAATATTTACTTTTGAAAGTATGATTTTTTTTTAAGTTACATCATTTTTTTTAAAATTTAAATATTTTTAATTTTTATTTACATTAATTTTTTTTAAATGCTGGATCAAAATTAAAACTTATACATTTCTGTTTTTTTTAAATGAAAAAAAAATGAAATTATACAAATAATATTTCGAGTTATAACGATTTTAAATTACCACACTTTTTTAATAAATTTTATTTATTTATTTTTTTTTTAATTTCGAAGCTTTACCATGTGATTTTGCTTACAAATAATACCGTTAACCATCACAAAAAAATTCAAAATTTTAACTGGATAAATAAAAATTATTTTAATTGTGCCCCGGACGCATTTTAACTCTGTTTACTCGATAAGGGACCACAGGTTCAAGTTCAAGTTCTGACCAGGCAGGGGGGGGGCTACCTAGAAATTTCCGGCCTCCTGATTGGTTAGTTTCTGTTTCGTCTTTTCTGATGTTTAAGGTCTTTGTAAATTGAAATTTCTAATGACGCCAGTTGTAATATACCATTATATAATCATTTTCGTCTTCTTCTTTTTTCTTTTTTTTTGGAATATAAGTGAATCAGCATTTACAATTCAACATTTTAATCTAACGCTGTTCTTATCAAATGGCTGATTAATTGAGATTTCCACAAAATGTTATATTGCATTAGAAAGCACAAATTAAATGGAACACACAAAAAAAAAGATGTAATGGCGCCATCTGCTTTTCTTATACGAAACTTAAGCTTGGCGGGGGGGTGGGGGGGGGTGGGGGGGTGAAGCTTTTTAGCTACAATGTATTTCTTCCAAATAAAAATATATGTATCCCATTTATAAGGGCTACCTCGTACTCCACCTGTTGTACGTATGAAATTAATAAGATTAGGTAATATTTCTGAAAATATTATTGAACATTTTTCTCCAGAATTAATTGTTTTTCGGGAATGAAGATAGATATTTTTCTTTTCACCACAAACACCCGCTTTATGAAAATCCTGTGTAAGAAAGTTGCACTTGATATATTTTTAGTTTTGATAATAGCTTATCAAAGTTGAAAAAGGATAAGAGTTATAGCTAGCTTAATATTAAAATCTACTTAGAGTTTTTAATAATAATTCACGCAATATTTTATCTTAATCTCAAAGTAAATTAAAATACAAAAGTAAAAATGTATATACTTATTCTTACAAAGGAGACTTTCTTCTTAGTTGATTCTGTATTCAACTTTACTTGTACTTTTATAGTAGCTAGACACCATAAATCCTTTGAAAAACTTCTTTTGTTTGCTGCAGTTGGTACTTTCATAAAATCACTGTGGTGAAAACCAAATTTTTTTCTGAAAATGAAATAGGAAATATACAAAATGTAGAATACATTATAAAATAGTAAGTAGTGGATGAAGTAACCGTTAATCTAAACTATAAAAATACTTTTAATAATAAAAAAAAAAAAGCTAGGTAAATATTTAGTTGCTAAGAGTTTAAAACCATCAGCCGTTAATAACTTCACTTTTTAATAAATTAAAGACTTATTATTAGACATTTTTTATAATTAACTCATTATTAAACGAATCAACTTACAACATTAAAATTTTGGCATATGATAATTTAATATTCAAAAAGAAGTACACGAGAAAAATATATTTATCAATTTTACAGAGTCTTTTAAAGTGAAATTTCATCGGTTTGCTCTGTATAAAACCATAAAAGAACTTCAAATTAAGCATGTTAAAAAAAAAAAAAATGTATATTTCTGTTCAATATTATATTGATAGATGGCGCCACAATTTCTTTAAAAATCATTTCCATATGTTACAACCGCCATAAGAACAATTAACAATTAAAAAAAAATATATTACAAATCTTGCTTTAAGTGATCTTTAAATAATTATTATACTTACGCGCAAGCTAAACTTTGTTCACAAGGTTTTGATGATCTAGAATTCCATTTTTTATTATTTAAATCTGCGTATTCTTTCACCAATTTATTGCAATTTTCTAAATTTTTAAGATTGCTGCGAACTGTAATTTTTTGGGGGGAAATTGATTCGATTTCATTAAAATATGAAGTCAGAAGTTTAAGTTCCGCTAAAGCAGCCATTTAAGGAAAAAGACAAAAAAAAAAAAAAAACTGTTAATGAGCGATTGTTTCAAAGTCAGTGTTTCGCGTTTTCATAAAGGGACTAAAACAAACCGCATAAAAGAAACTAACTAATCAGGAGGCCGGAAACTTCTCTGTGGTCCCTAATCGAGTAATCAGAGTTAAAATGCGCCCCGGACCCCCTTAAACAAGAATAAAAATAAAGTTAGTAGGTTATTGTTATTTAAGGACATTTGAATAAAATAGTAACAATCTATACGAATATGTGGATGAATATCACAATATGTGAGATTTTGAAAAGCAAATTTTTGAAAATTAAATCGTTTCAAATCTTTTGATTAAAAAAAAAAATATTAGTTGAACAGCTAAACAGAGGAATTTATATGTAAAATTGTTAACGTTTTAAGAGCTTAAGTTCAGTTTTATGTAATTATAATTAAATGTAATTTTCTTGTCATATATATGCCAGGATAATGACCGCCAGGAAGATGACAATTTCATTCTAAAATATTTTTCACATTCTTTTTTTTATCTTTTTTTAAATCTAACATTTCAATTTTGTTTAAAGGAACATGTTTCTTCTATAGTGACTCAAATTCAGTGTAATGTTCAGTTTTATTGACCATTTGGAAAAATGGTTATTGTTCTCTGTCAGGGTAGGAAATCAAAAACATTTCTGAAGCGTTTTATTACTTGAATCCGCATTTTATTCGTTTTATGATGGGTCTATACAGTAATCTGTATTTTCCCTTTACTTTCAACAGAGATGGATATTTCTGTTGCCACTATGACAAAAAAGTAATAAAAACTACAAAAAAAATTTTATAACTCAGAAACAAATTGAGATACAGCTTCCAAACAAATTGCATTTAAAAGTACATTTTTTTCTCTATACGACGGTGTAAAAAGTAATATTGTGGGATGTTTAGAAGTTTAAGAATGAAATTTCATTTAAAATTGGCCCAGGAATATTAATGTTTAATCCATGACGTACGTAACGTATGACCAGCTCCGTGCGATTTTTTATATCTTAAATTTTAGTCTTCGAAAAAATCATTTTCCAAATGGTCGTTGTAATTTGTTAAATTGCTTTTTTTTTTCTTTTTTTGTAATCTATAGAAACCAGGAATATGACATAATAAAATTCTACTCAATCTTCACAAAGCCTTTAATCACATTGTTTTCAAAGAAATATCAAAAACATCTAGCTGGTAGCAATGATTTTACTACTTCTGACTTGAACTATGTCAAGAAAAAGAAGAATTACTCTGCAGCGCCATCTTTATTCCTCATAAAGAACTAAAATGAGCAGGACAGGACAATGACATTCATTTTCAGTGACAATCATATTTTAACTATGGAAAAGTATTTATAAAATACAGAACTTGTTACCTTCCACATATATTTGTTATATAAGGTATAATTATTAATTAGAAATAAAAAAAAACTAGAAAAAGATATTTGTACATGATAGCAGAAAGCCTTTTACTTTGCACACCTCACAGTGTGAGATGCCAGGAAAATGACAATCTGAAATTTTAAGTCTTTTAATTGCTTTATTTTTGTGTTATTATGAATATAATATGTCTTGAAAATACTTCTAAGAATATTTTTATTAGAATGTAAAAAGAAAATTGCATTATATAACATTAAGTAGAAATTTTATTGTGCGGACTGCAATTTTCGTATTTTGTGATATCCATCCATGTGTATTACGCATGAGAGAAAAACTTTTTATTTAAATTCTTTGGATTTATTTAGTATAAAATTCTTGATCCCATTTAAGGCATTTACTTTGAATTATTTCCGCAGAATTAGCAAAGATTTTACATTTTTATAACATAATTTCACTTCTAATTTTATGCAAGGGATTATACGAAGACTTTCCTTTATCCTAATATTAAAATTTAAATTTATGAAAGCAAACAAATAAACAACAGAACACAGAGAAAGATTTAGATTCGATTTATTTTTACTATTATATACATAATCCTTTGATACGCATGGAAATTAAAGATTATACATTTGCTTTAAAGATAAAAAATAATTAAATATTTTGAATGGAGAAATGATTTCAAATTTAGGCAAACTGATTTCAAATTTAATGATAAACTTTCACAGTCTTTTTACAAATAATTTTGCGAATTAAGATTTACGAGTGTTAGTAAATCACATCTCCAATCCCCTCTCTTTTCTTATGGCGCGTGTAATACATTCGCATGCTTAAAATATATCTACTGGTTATTCATATTTTGAACATTTTTTTCTGTGTATTCTTTTTACTGAATGTATCTTTTTTTTTTTTTTTTTTTTTTTGTCAAAATATTTCTAAAATCTATGCTTAATTTAAAATTCAATCTATTAAAAGATTATGAGCTGAGAGTATGATATTAACACTTCAAATAAAACTAAGTATACATTTTAGAATTATTTAAAAAAGAAATAAAGAGAAGTCCTTAAAGAAAGAGTCCACAAAAAATAATTTCAAAATCTTAAATTCCTGATGAGCTATTTTTAAAATAAGTATGCTTTCGAACACTGTACATTTATTATTAATTAAGGAATTTGAGACCCGACTAAATAACACATTTAATAATGAATTGTTTGTACTTATTTATGGAGTTTTTCCTATACAAGTTTACGGAATTAACATAATTTTGAAAAACTATTGCCGTTTTATTTGTTATTTTCTCAGCTATAAAACAACAATAAAAAAGCATTGAAATATTAATAAATAAAAATATAAATAATCTTCCTTATATACAAAACTCTCTTGAATGGATAAACGCAACGCGTTTTGTAAGCTATTAGTATTTCTTCATCAGGCAAAAAGATTTTGCCACTTCCTGAGACGAAGCAAAATTGAAATAAATTGGAATTAGTAGGAAGCTGGGGAGAAAAAATAAACAGCCAAAAAGGAATCAGGACACAACAACCAAACAGGATCGTCTCGAGAAATACTGGTATGGAGAACAAGGATGGATCAAATGGAACAAGTATTTTGGGTCAAGTATAAGGCGGCGATGGGTCTATAAAACATAAATAAATAATATTGAATAATTAAATAATTAAATAATTAAATAATTAAATAAAAAAGAAAATAATTAAATATAAAAATGAAACGGCAAAATACAGCAGAAAGCGAAAAAATAAAGGAAATAATAATATTTTAAAGGTTTATTTAATTAAAGTATACTATTTTCCAAGACGCAGATACTACCATAACAGAATCAGATTTTTCTATTTACTCTGCTCTCTAAAGCTTTGAAATATGTGTGTTCTTTTTAATATTTGATTATTTTCTTTTTTAGATTTATATATTTAATTAATAAATATATATTTATACTTTACTGCTTAAATTTATCGCGTTTCCTCTCTTATTTAAAAAATATAAATATATTGCGGAGATACAAAAACTTAGGTACATCTTTACAATTATCTATATTTTTGTATCTTTTTAAATTCATATGAACATTTTTTGCAAAGTCGAGGAATTATAATCAATAAATGAACAAAAAAAAACCACATGTCATGTGCAACATAGTATAATATAATAATCATTCGATGCGGATTTTTAATTATTATCATCATCAACAACAACCGCTTTCAATCCACTGTTGGATGTAGGTCTCCCCCAGATTTTTCCAATGTTTCCTGTCTAGTGTTTTAGTCATCCAATTTACACCGGCTACTTTTCTGATTTCATCACTCCATCTTACTTGAGGTCGTCTTCTTGGCCGTTTTACATTTCTGGGATACCACTGTAGGATGTTTGTGCTCCAACTACTTTCTTCTCTTCTTGCAATGTGCCCAGCCGATTTCCATTTTAGCCGTTTAATTCTTTCAATGATGTCAAAAACTTTCGTCTGACTTCTTAGTCAGGTTATTATTTTTCTGTCTCGTCTAGTTATACCTAGCAAATATCTTTCCATACTTCTTTGTGTTGTTTGTAATCTTTGTGCCATCCGTTTTGTTAGCGTCCATGTTTCTGCTCCATAAGTTAGCATAGGCAAAACACATTGGTTAAATACCTTTCTTTGCAAACAAAGGTGCATGTTACTCTACAGAATAATATTGTTCTTTCCAAAAACACTCCATCTATTTCTTATTCTTCTATTGATTTCATTCATGATACTATTATCCGATGATATTTCCTGCCCAAGGTACACATAACTTTGCACTTCTTTAATTTCAGTGTTGTTGTAGATGATTTTCTTTTTTGATGCAAATGAATTGAACATCACCTTGGTCTTTTCCAAGTTTATTTTTAATCCCACATTAATGCTAGCTTCTGTCAAATCTTTTAGCATATTTTCGAATTCATTAGGACTGTTACTGAAAATTAAAATGTCGTCAGCGAATCGGAGATAACTTAAATATTCCCCATTTATTCTAATCCCTTTCTTTTCCAAATCCAGCTTCTTGAAAATATTTTCTAATACAGCAGTAAAAAGCTTAGGAGAAATAGTGTCTCCTTGTCTTACCCCTCTTCAAAGCTTGATCTTTGCTTTTCCTTTGTCGAAGCAGATGGTTGCTGCTGCTTTCTTGTAAATCTTCTTTATAATATTGATGTAAGGTTAGTCGATACAATGTCCTCCAGAAATTCTACTACTGCTGATGAGTAGACCGAATCAAATGCTTCTCATAATCAATAAAGGCAAGGCATAGAGGTAAATTATATTCCTTATGTTTTTATACGAGTTCCCTTACCGATTGGATATGATCCATTGTGCTCAATTCACTTCAGAATCCTGCTTTTTCGCTAGGTTGAGCTGAGTCCAGAGCTGATTCAAGTCTTGTCATTAAAACTTTGGTGAAATTTTCATAAATCACTGATAGTAAGCTGATCGGACGGTAGTTTTTAATGTTTTTCTTCTCTCCTTTCTTGTAAAGTAGTACCATCACAATTATTCCAATTTTCTGGTACATCTGACTTCTTGAGACATTTGGAAAACAGTAAGTATAGCATTTTTGCAAATTCTTCTCCTGCTTCTTTGATAAGGTCGATTGTAACTCCATCTTCTCAAGGGCATTTACCTTTTTTCATAAATTTAATGGCTTGTAAAACTTCGCCTGTCATCACTGGGATTATGGCTCCGTTTTCTGTTAAGTATTTTCGTGCATCACATAGGTTGATGTGCCTTTGATTTTCACATTTATATAAATCGTTATAGAATTTTTCGACAATGTTTACTATTTCTTTATTGATTTTGGTGATTGTTCCATCTGCCCTCTTAAGTGCAAAAATGCATTTTCTTCCAACGAAAAGTTTGTGCCTAGCCGATTTCCAACTTTTGTTATATTCTAGAACTTTCTTGACAAGATCAGAGTTAAATTTTCTGATATCTTCTGTAACACATTATCTTACCGTTTTACATAATTCAGCATATTCAACTCTTGATTTACGATCGCTTTTCTTCATTTTAAATTCTCTGCGTTTCTTCATCAATCTTCTTGTTTCTTCTGTTATTTTCTTTGTGTGCTTTACTTGTGCATCGCCGGCTATATTCATTGCAATATCTTGTAGAGTATTGGTTAGTTTCTTGTTCATTACTGTAACATCCGGTTTTTAAGTTCCAAATGGAATTCTTCTTTATGTTTCTGGAGATTTATTATATCGATTGATTTCTTTGAGTGTTTCAAAATCTTCATTCTTTCCACTTTAGTATTTAACAGCAGTTTGCATCTAACCAACCTGTGATCACTTCCTGTATTGAAGTTATTGATAACGCTGCAATCCTGAATAAGATGTTTTTTGTTTGTTAAGATGTAGTCGATTTCACTTGTTGAGCCACTTGCACAACGCACGCTATGTCCATTTCCTTTGTGGCTTTTTCTTGAAAAATGAATTCATGATATACAACTGTTCACATTCTGCAAACTCAATCAATCTCTTTTCTCTTTCATTTCTTACCCAATATCCATGATTTTCTACTGATAACTCACCCTTTTCTTTTTCCCCAATTCTAGCATTCAAGTCTCCCATTATTAATTTTATGTAGCATTTTCCCTTTTGATGCATTTAAGCTACTTCTTCATAGAAATTCTTATCTTCTTCATCAGTATAGCTTACTATTGGTGCATAAACTTGGGTAATTTGCAGCTTGTATCTTCTGTACACCTGTATTACTAACCTTGCAACTCTATCTGATGCACTTTCATATTCTACGATGTGATTCTTCCACCTTTTATGAATCAGAAATCCTACACCGCTTGTTCTTCCATCTTCTGTGCCTCTGTAGTATATTACATGCCCGCTGGCAAGATCTATCTTCGCTTCTCCTTTTCTTCTTATTTCACATAATCCTAGTATGTCCCAGTTGATTCTTTCTAATTCTTCTTCAAGTTCCTGTAAACGATTTTCCGAAGATAGGAATCGTCCATTATACGTAGCCAAGGCCATCAACTTATAGCAGCCTAGCCGAGTCCGGTGATTCTTAGCACCCTCTGTCTTCACGTCTTTCTGATCGCTGCCGTAACCAGGAACATGCAGACCGCCGGGAATTAAGGGCCGTGATTTGTTTTGTAAATTCATGGTAAAATAAGGGTAGGTGACCAAATTCCTCCACGCTGGCCAAGCGGGTTGGAAGAAGCCCATCCGCGTTCGTTCCCCATGCACTAGGGAAGGGTACTAACAGGCTACACCGGTGGAAGGTGCGGACTGGACATTAAGTCTCCGCTCCCAGTCGATTCCTTTAAGTCCTCCTCGAAGGTAATTAAAGGGTCTTCTCCTGGTTAATAAGCATAGGCTATTAAACAGCCCTTTTAATTAATATATTCCAAGCAAACACATACCTTTCGGCACACGATCGAGCCGCAGCCGGCAGTGTCGGTTAAGTGTCGGCACGGGCACAGTGGTTTCGGTGAAGTTTCGGCAGCATATCTGGAACTGAAACTTAAGAATCTGCTTTTTCGACTGCCGGTTACCGTAATTGGTCCCCTTATGGTTACATATCTGCAAGCGACTTATACCGGCAAACGACGCAGGACCGATATGTGATTTCCGATAATAGTACGGTTAGATGATATACCAACATCGGTCCGAATTCGGAATTTTTAGTCTTAGCCGAAATTTTTTCTTTTACTTAGTTTTGTGAGTTTCAGTTTTGAAAAGAATATATTTCATATAAAATTCTAACAGTGATAAACATAAAAATTGTTAAAAAAAGTCTATATTTATTTATTTTAAAAAAAATGTTTTGAATTCATTTTTAAAAGGATTTATAATTTTTTGAATCATCAAAAGATTTTTTTAAATCGCTCCTTAAAATTATTATTCATTATAAACTTAATCGTAGAAAGAAAAAAGAATACTTCATAAGTTAATTCAAATTATTTTTCAATTATATATTCATTTTAAAAGTAATAGCTAAATTTCTTATTTTATTTAAAAATCAAATTAATAAAAAGCTTTTTATATTATTTTACAAGCTATAAAAATATCAAAAAATATACACATCTTTTTAGCATTAAAATTTAAAAGAAAGATTCTGAAATTTACCCCTTCTAAAAAATAATTTACCAAACGAAAAAAAAATTAATATTCATATTTTATTTTAAGATTAAAAAATGCTCATAAGTAAAAGAATTAATAATGCTACATTGTCATTAAAAATATTCTACTTTAAATCATCAAATAACAGATAATGAATTCTTATTCTAATTAAACTTTTAATTAAAGTGATTAATTTCCAACTTATTATTTATTAAAATAAGTTTTCTATGTTAAAAAAATATGTTTTATAAATTAACGCAACGCATGTAATTATATTATAATTATTAAAAAGAAAATTTTATTAACTGAACAAAACCTCTAAAAATAATTAATTTCATTAAATATTTAATAATTTTTAAATTTATAAAAAAAATCGTTTGCTTTAACTAGTTTGCTAAAACATTTATTTCATTCATTTAAATACTAAATTAACTTTTAAATAAATGCGGATAAGACAATTACAAAAAAAAACAACTTTAAAACACTTAAAAATTTCCAATTTTCCCATCTACGATTTATCCACAGCAACAAACCATCACTTAAAGAAATGTCTTCCTCGTATTACCCCATAAGAATCCTCCCTTCAGCAAGACTAGCTGGCTGAATGGTTAAGGCGTTTATTTTCTGTTCCTAAAGTCATCGGATCGAAACCAGTCTCTTCCAGTGCAGAAATACGCTCCCTTGAAATATTAACAACGATGCATGTCAAGATGGCTAATAGATGGCGCCATCAAAATAGATTTTTTTTTCAATTTATACTGCTGTCGGACTGCAGTCGGCATTCGTATGGCTAGTTTGCGGCATCGTATCCTGCCGGCAGTCTCGCTGATCTTGCCGGCACCGGTCCAACCAAGTGCCAGCTCAACGGACCGAATATCGCCCGGGGGACCACAAAAGTGTTGGAACCGATATCGGCAAACTGATATCGTGCCGTTACCGCCAGAATCGGGAAGCGGCAGCCGTCCGATTTCGTCTCGATAGCTCTGTGTTTGTTGGGTTGGTAGGTAAAAAAAATGGTACTTTTCGGTTAGCCGGGTGCCAGTGTTATGTATACATGTATATATACATATGTATGGATATACATATATGTCGATATACATGTATATATGTGTATATATACAATATATGTATACATACATGTGTATATACATATATATGTATGTACACATTACACTGGCGCCCGGCTAACCGAAAAGTACCAAAAAATAATAATAAGTCTCTGTATCTCTATACTTTTTAATCTTTGATTATTTCTTTTTTCATTCATATGTTTAATTAATTACTAATTTATACCTTTCTGCTCAAAATTAATGTGTTTCCTCTCTTATATAAAATATATAAATATATTGCGGAGAGACAGACACTTATATACTTATTTCCACACAATAAAGAATTGCGGTTGCTAAAACTTCAAGATTCATTTTTATATTCTTAGGTATATTTGCCGTATAACGCACATATCTTACATCTTAGTACGGGCGGCGGCTGCACAAAACATCATCTCATCCAGTTCGTGGCTGAAATTCTAGAATTATTTAAAACTCGATTAACATACTTAAATGAAACTTGTCTGCCAAGTCATATCTTTGAGGAAACCACCTAAAGACCGATTTTAGTGGTTAATTGATATGTCCCCATTGTATTTTCCTGCATCCTGTCCTCCATGTTTTGATACCTTTAGGTGAAGGAAAACACAATGATAAGAGTATCAATCAAACACTAAAATTGGGCCTGCATGTGGTTTTTTCCAGATATGACTTGGCAGACCAGCTGCATTTTAATATGCCAATCGAGTTTCATCTAATCCTGGAATTTAAGCAGTGAACTCAATGAGGTGATTGTCTGTTCAACCACCACCTGGACTATTTCCAAAGAAAATTCTATTAGATACATACATCAGAGCAAAAAAAGAAAATAAAGACTATTGCAACGTGTAAAACTATTACTTTTCGTTTTCTTTTTACTTTTTTGTGAGTTAATAAATGGCATATTCTATAAGCTAGAAAACTTTGCTCTTATGATTATCTTTATTTTGTCTTCATTTCTAATGTTTTGGTTTTATAAACGACGTATAACACACATCTGCAATTTTCGATCAAATTTCTTCAAAATATCAAAAGTGTACGTTATATGCCCGTATATACTGTAAATACCTATATATACACGATGTCCTCAAACGAACTGGATGT
Organism: Maratus speciosus; assembly: GCA_963932465.1. Classification (NCBI taxonomy): domain Eukaryota; kingdom Metazoa; phylum Arthropoda; class Arachnida; order Araneae; family Salticidae; genus Maratus; species Maratus speciosus. Next base: position 366,567,992 of record OZ010799.1, on the reverse strand, counting down.
TTTAAAAAATTAATAACAAGGAAACGGTAATGATTACTGATGTCATACTTGCAGAGGATTAAAGTGCAAAATACTAAACTTCATTACATACTTTGTTTTAGTTGCAAATCGCACAGCTAGATGCCGCTGAGATGTCTTAAACTATGAGAATGCTCATATCAAAACATAAAAAGAAAGGAAAATCATGGGTTAAGCATAGATTATGAAACACTTTCCAACACATACTGAATTATTTAACAAAACTTCGTTATCTAGAGAAATAAGGTAAATATGAAAACTAATTAAACATTTCAAAATTAATTTCAGTAGTTACCGTCCATAACCAATAGTAACTTTATTACACGCCACTATTTAGCGAAAATTTAATTTATACTAAAACACTCTTACATCTACTAAAATCACATTTCCAGATATTATCATCCATAGATAAATAGGTATCCAATTCTTTTTGACTCTGTATGTCATTTTATCTATATTCTACAAACATTTCTTAGTAAACTAAATGCAGTTCAGCGTGAAAATGCATCTACTTTAAAAACTACGTTTAAGCAATTTACTCATACTCAGTAACCCTTATGAATTGTTTTGTGTAGTCCTGTATATGAACTATAGCATTTATGCACACCGTATAGTATGCATAAATATAGTGAAACATAAAAGCGCATATCATAATTAAAAATGCATTTCAAGCAATCATCGTTTATGTACAGTACTTCGGACACAATATAGTATCTGAAATCTTTTGTGTTTCCTGTAAATGATATGCCTTCGTATTATACATGAAGTAACTTAAGTAAACCTCAGCGATGTATATCAATTTCATTATATATGAAATAGTTTAACATAATTAAAATACCCCTCAACCCTCCCCCCCATATCATTATGTAACGGAATAATTTTATGTGGCCCTGTAAATGAATAATAAGTATTCTTTGCGCCGCATATTCTTCATAATGTTTATTTTAGTGCACTTCATGAATGCATATCAATTTTTTTATTCTTGATAGAGTGTAACATCATTAGAAATCATTTGAAACGATTTTTCCCATCGGCCGTAATATAACGGAATACTATTGACTGTTCCTGCAAATGAACTAAACATGCTACAAACTTCAATTGAAATAGGGATCGTGCTATGGTGAACCTAACCTTAATAACATCCAAATATTTCAGGGCAATCCGAGTATATTTACGAGAGTTAGAGCGCTTTCCAACTTTGTTGAAAAGTGTTAAAAATGGATTAAATTTCATGCAGTTCATTCACTCACATTCTTTTTAGCCATTAAAACGACAAAAATAGTGTGCGTTTTGAAATTGCAAGGTTATTTTAAACGACATTATCGTTTCACAATGGGTAGCGCCATCTATCAGTGATGATTGGAATAGAACAACAAAGATGAGCAATGGAATCCCTGAATTCACACCCCTACACTCTTGCAAGAATGACTATAACTGCTATCGTTTTCTTGTTATTCAATTTTTAAACTTCAGTTCATTTTCTTATAATATGTCCATTCACTTATACAACTTATAATAATTACAAACCTTTACTTTATTCTGAAAATCTTGAAGTGTTTCGTTATTCTGTACGATATACCAAAAATAAACAAGACAACTCTCTAAAAATAGACAGCAATTACAATTCGAACTTTTATAATATTTGAAAGTATCTTTATGAGAAACTTCTGAACAGTTATCACTTCAACAAGAGGCACTTTCTTCTTGTGGGTATTTATAAACCTTTAATTGCAAACTTTTCACTTTTTACAATGTTATAATTTCAGTTTAATTTTAAGTTATTTTTGAGTTAGTCAAGAGCAGGTGATAAATCGCCAAATGTTTTTATAAATGGTGTTGGCGTGTTGGTATTTCTGGTAAGGCCAATTATCTGAACGGGTGATATAAACCGAAGTGGGGAATTCCCTGCACTGGTGTACATTGTCTTAACGTTCCTTACTCACATGTAAACTTGCAAACTAAACAAGATTAAATGAAAACCACGGAAAACTCCGAACGGTAAGGCCGACGGGCGTGACATAGATTACCTCACTACCTCACAGAGACCCTCCACCACACAGACCCTGCAGAAAAAAAAACCTCTCAACCTCAATAGTAGTTCAGATGAACAATATGGTAACAGTTGTATACGAACTACTAGGTTGAGCAAAAAGTTTTGGGAAATTTGTGAAAGTTGGGTTGTTATGCACAAATTAACAACAAAAGCAACAAGGACTATTCTTCAAAGTAGAGACCATCATAGTCCACGACTTTCTGCCATCGTTCTGCCAGATTCCGAATTTGCTGGAAGTACGAAGTTTGTCGCTAAACCAACACCTTTATTTTCATTAATCTCATCGACGGCTTTAAGAATCGTTAGACCTTTTTTCCAATAATGCCGGATTAACACACGCAGATCATACTGTTCAATAGGCATTTTGGAGCCGAAATTTCTGAGCTCCTATAGATATATCACTAGTACTCCTATACAGTGTGTCCACGTATAACTTGACCGACCTTTATTTTCGCAACCATTGGTCTTAGATGCATACTTCCGATTACAAAAGTGGTCAAAATTAGGTGCAGAGTTAAGATAAAAAAAGTTTGAAGCGAAAAAACTATTTAGTGAAGGATTACAGAATCTAAATTTTTATACGGTCCCCCGGTCCTATAAGTTATATTTAGTAAAATTTTCCTGTTACACTGACAAGTAAGGCAATAAAAAACCCGTTATTCTACGATTAAAATTGACCGAGTAATAGCTGTTTAAAGTTGGAGCATACTTTTTGCTGCAAATTCGGGGTCATTCACAAATTTAGTACAAATATAATTTCGTCAGATATATTAATGAAATGGTTGAGTAAAATTAGCATTGCAATATAAATTTGAAATCTTTAATCATTCTGAGATATTACTGCAAAATATACAATTTATACTGAACACATAATAGGATAAAAATAACAGAATTTTTGTTAAAAAAAAAAAGGATGAAAAACAATAGCCTCAATTCTTTACAAAAATGATACTTATTTTAAAATACTGTTAGATTACACAGTCTTTCAAATTTTGGGGTGTGTCACGTTTTTTAGCTTTTGAAAATTGATTCACATGTATTTTTTAGCGCTGATTCCGAAAATGACCTTCATTTTAAACCATCACATCAGGATTTTTCTCAAATCGAAAATTTAAAAGTTAAAAAGCTCAATGTTAAAATTGATCCCCCATCCCCTCCCAACCTCATTGGACCCCTGAGCTGTTTAGCTGTAAGAAACCCAGTATAAGCCACAAAATTGAATAAATTATTGAATTAAATAAAATTAAAGTAAATGAAAAATTCTTACATCTATTTTTTAGTATCAGATTTTTCGCTATTTTTTAACATTGAAATTTACGATTTGCGAAAAATCCTGGCATGATAATTTTTTTTATTTAGCGTTAAAAAATACATAAAACGTAATTATAAAAGTTAAAAAAACTCAACCATCGCAGGTTTACGTTATCTAATCAAAAACCATTATTTAAACTTGTTGATGGTGATATCTCCGAATGTTTTTGTGTTATCCTCTAATACTCTATACGATGGTAAGCGTCAAAAATCATAATAATGCTACATTGTAATTGGATTTAAGTCAGTATGTAAAATTTTAACTTCGATCGGACATTTGAAAGCCAGTTAGAGTTCGAGTACAAATTTTAAACTGGAAAGACGATCGTCGCAAGTTAAATGAAACCTTATGAAAATAACATAATATTTGTTAAAAGAAGTCAAAGTCCCAAATTCTTACAGAAAATAACATATGTTAAAATACAATTATTCTAACTAATCTGAAACTTAACTAATAAAATTATCTCAATCGTAATAGTTGTACAATTTCTTTCAAACCGCAGATACCTTGAAATAAGTTTAATTACTTTAAATACGGCCCCTGAAGGCATGGTCTAAATCATCTGTTTTGATATGCAAAATAGTGGTATAAGTCATGCATTTCAAAGTTTCATAACTCGGTCAATTTTAATGTTAGATGAATGGGACTTTTCCTGTGTAGCTTGTTAGTGTCACAGTAAATTTTTACTAAATATCACTTATAGGACCGGGGGACCGTATAAAAATTTAAATTTCGTAATTTTTTAATAAATGTTTTTCTTGACCCAAATCCCTTTGAAAATAGTTCTTTACCTTATTTAAACCATTTTTGTAATTGGAAGTATGTATCTAGGACCAACGGTTGAGAAAATAAAGGTCGGTCAGGTTATACGTAGACACACTGTATACGATACAAATTCTGATAACTATTAGATTAAAAATTTCCCAGAACTTTTTGCTCAACCTAATACAACGAACGGGTAAATGATTTGTCAAAATACCCTCGGTAAAACGTGCCAACTGGCTCCGAAATTGAAGGAAAGAAATATTTTTAACGCTAAAAAAGTATATTATTATTAATTATTAATATGAAATAAAAAGCGCAATAGCTTAAAAACAAATATTGTTTTATTATAATAGTGTAAGAAAATAACACAACTAAATACATAACATTTTTTCAAAACCATAACGATAAAACATTAACATAACATACAAAATAAAACATTAACGATAACTGCTTATGACATAGCAATGCCCATATCTTTTATTCTTTATAATTTTGTTCTTGTGGTTCTTATTATTCATTTTCTTTTTAATTTTGTGGCAATTGTCGTTAACAATGACTGCATACAATCTATTATATATATAAAATCCAAACGGAAATTTCGTTCCGAACGCCGAGATTTCGAGTTCTACCGCATGGATTTTGACGGAACTTATACCGTTAGATAGGTATCGTTTCAGGGAAGGTTTTAAGCTATAACACATCATTCTACCTACATTAGTTATAGAATTATTACGGAAAATTCTTTTATATTGAACTTAGTAACTTCATATTTCCTTAAATATCTGGGCTCCTATTGGTCGTAGAGCTTAGATCTCGCGCCAAAAGTAGCTCCGAAGCACCCAAGCAAACTTTTCCCCGCGATTATTTTGCCGTCTTCCGATTTCCTCTAACGCTATTAGGGGCCCGCGTAGGGCCCCTTTAACATATTTTTCGTAGTAATTTCAGCAATTATCTTACATTATTCGTTAAGACCGCCACCCTCCCGATTCATGTATCTACGGAAAGGTTGCACGAAGGAGTTTCGTTCGGATACGCTTTCGTTAAGAATAGAGTGCGCTCCCTGGTGGTGGAATGTGGAACTAACATAACGCGATATTGTTAAAATTGGGAAATCTAACAATGCGATCTGTTTTAAACTTTGAGATAGTTCATAACACATAATCTATTATCTATTCTATTATATATATATATATATAATCTATTATCTATTCTATTATCTATTATATATATAAAATCCAAACGGAAATTTCGTTCCGAACGCCTAGATTTCGAGTTCTACTGCATGGATTTTTACGGAACTTATACCGTTAGATAGGTATTGTTTCAGGGAAGGTTTTAAGCTATAACACATTATTCTACCTATATTAGTTTTAGAATTATGACGGAAAATTCTGTTATTTTGGGCGATAAGGTTACCATTTTATTTCTTGGCGAAATTCATCGTTGATAAAAAAAAAAAAAATTGAAACGGCTATTAAACCTCGAAAAATAAAAGAAAAACTGTTACTAATTTTATTTAAATGAAAAAAAAAGAAAAAAAGAAAAAGAAAATCCGTTTCAATGAGTGAAAATATTAAAAAACGGAAACATTTAATCAAAACCTGAAAGAAATATTTGTAATGCTTAAAAATTAATTTAATAAGAAATATTACACTTGATACGCAATATTTGGCTCTTTATCGCTTGCGTTAGATATGGAAACGAATCAGAAAATTTGATTAGATGAAATTTTAACGGCATTTTCTTTCTGTTCTGCTCTTTTCTTTTTTTTTTATATCTAATTGTCCCATCACGTGACTTAAAGAAGAAACAAGCAGATGTAATTGTGAGTCACATGTGTAATTACTATTTGTTTCTTTACAATTTTTTATTTTTCTTTTGTCGCCAAACGATGTGATTTTAAGCCAAAAATGCATAAGCGTGACATTAGCTTGAGGATGTTCTCACAAATGGTGTTTTTTTAGGTGAAAGAGATCATTTTTTGGGTACATTTTCATATTCAATTGTAACTTATATAGATATCAGTTAATATTTTAAAAATGGAATCGAATGCTTAAATTTCAGTGTGAATCTCTGCCACACATACATATTGTAAAATAATTTCATACTTTTTAAAATGTTTTTCGCCGTAATTCCGAAAGCATGTGATATTTATAAACTCGAACTCAGATCAACGAATATTACCCATTTTATATAAGCAAATATTATCTATTGTTTATTTCATTTTTTCTCAAGTCATATCGCCAATTTCATTTATAGGAAAATTCACAGATTCGAAATCTAGGAAATAAAGATAATTTTTAAGGAAATTTATGTTTTAATACGTTATTACTATCGAAAAATTCAACATTTTGAAAAAAAAAAAAATACAAGTCTTTTGTAATTCGTCATTTCTTCTTCGTCTTTCTTCGTACTTTCTCCTCTGTTATGTAATATTTCAAATGATATTGGACTAATTTTCGATCATCGATTCACCGCAAAATGGAATATCTAATATAGTATATAAAATAAAGTCTGGATTAGGTGACTAATTAACGCACAGCGCAAACTACTGAACCTAAAATCTTGAAAATCGTGGTAAAAATACTTCTTATGACATAGACTTCTGCTAAGAAAGGACTTTCTAAAGTGTCACCCCTAATGGATTTTGCACGTGGAGGGGAAAAAAATCGAATATAAAAATTATGCGTCAAATGATAGCATATTTTAATGTAGTTTTGTATGCTGAATCGAATGCTACCAAATAAATTTTTATAAGCCCAACAGTTCATGGCACGTTTCATATTTTTCTAATTTGGCGGTGTCTTTGGCATCTAAACCTCAAAATATCTATCATTACATCCGTTACTCTAGCAACGGAAAAAATTCAAATCAACCCTTTTGGCTAAAAAATAAAAACGGCTCTATGAGTTTGAAATAAAAATGCAAGCATCTTAAAAAATCATTAAAAAAATAGTGATTTTATGTAAAATAAAAGGAAAAAAATTACTGAGAATTTAGCGTTATAAAACAAAAATGGAAAATGTACTACTTAGATATTCCGTCGACCAAAAATTTATCGTCAAACTATAAGATTAAATGCCAATAATGGTTGATCGTAAATATCAAATTCACTTGAATTTAAACAAGCTACACGTGTTTACGTCATCAAGTGATTTTAATTTCGACGTTTTATTTGTATTTTTATTAATGTTATACTAATTTATTTGTTATTTCGTTATTTAAAATAAAGATTATGTCAATTTATATAATTTGGCGAATGGTTTGGCGATTTATATAATTTGGCGAAATTGGTCGACGGGATAACAAGTAGTACCAATGAAAATATTTAAGTATGAAAGCAATGTTTGTAACGACTTAAAAATTATTTTCATATATATAAACTCGGTTTATGGCGTCAGATGCCGTCATCCGAAGAATCTACAAAAGTCTTTTTCCATTTTTTCCGGTCATAGGTTCCTCAATGAAAGAAATTGGAATTGGAATAATATTGTGCGATTTATAAATTGCTCCTCGATAAGAAGAAAAAATGGTCACATTTATAACAACCGTGCGCACATTTCGCTGATAGCATTTTTAAAATTCCCAGTAGCAGTAGTTACATTTTGCGTATGTAAATTAAAAATATTTTTTTGTTTTTAATTATGGCATTATTTCCTGTTATTGTTTATCTTTTCAGTTTTTTAAATGAAATTAGTATAAGGCATGCATTTTAAATGAAATGAGTGAAAGGTTTGTGTTTTAAATGAAAATAATAAAATAAGAATATACTATGAAAACAATCTTTATTGATTTATTATCTGCGCCCGGCTGACATAAAAATATCACAAAAGCCACATATTCACTTTTCTTTGAGTAGTTGCTCATGAGAATTTAAGTTAACCTTCCGTATTCGGATACTTAACATATTGGTGTATTAGCTTTAATGTTGAAAGCATCGTTTATGTTTGAAGCGAAAACTTTACTATTACACAAAATCGCATCATCATCATCTACTATATATTTACAACGGAAATTTGTATTTCATTCCGATTGTTTATAATACTATCGCAGGATATACCACAATTAGTTAGGTAATAATTTTGGAAAGGTTTTAGTGTATACATATTGTTCAAGGGTACTTAGTTATAGAGCAACAGTAAAAGTTCAAAAATTAAGTGAACCTGATTATGAAAGTTTAGCCTTTTAAAAAAAATCTACAGACCATATTTTGTTACAAGTGGCCCTGTTGCATGACTTTTAGGAATGGTGTTAGTATATACGATTTCATTATATGTTGATTAGTTACAGAGGTATTAATTCCTGTTGTTATAACGGTCTCATTACCCGACCATAAGTGCGCTGTTTATAATCAACTAAAACAATTACTTCTTAATTGCTAAATTTTGTCCAACGCTTAAAATAACATTATATAGCAATGGCGTTCGCATCGATTTCAGTGATGAGCAAGGTCAAGCTGAAGATCCATATTGTTTAAAATACAAGTTCAAATTCACCATTTAGTTTAATCCAAAGTCCATTTGGAAATATTGACCAGCACAGCGGGCATAGCCTGCTAGTTATATTAATAAAGTCTCCATTTTCTGAGAGATTAAGAGCGTAAAAAGTACATTTCAATGCTAATATTTTATTCATTTTTTTACATAATTATATTAACCATTCATGTATTTACTTTTTCGATAAATTCATTGAAATTGAAAGAGAACAAAAATTGTTTAAAGTATTTTATGAAACCAGATTTAGACACACCGAGAAGTGAAATCATTCTATTAATATAATAAGAGATATGGCACTTAACTAACACATAAATATTATAAAAATTGCATTTTCTTGTTAAAACAATTGAAATATATAATTATTCGTGGATAATTTAATTTTAAAAGGAGTGTCAATGTTTGTTTTTTTTTTCCTTAAGACAATACTTATAATGATATTATAAAATCTCAATTAACTTTTTTAATCTTAAAGGGTGAATCTTTTGAAAATTAATAGATTTTTAAAAACAAAAATAAGTATTTACTGCCCATGGTGGTCTTGGCTTTTTTTGTTTAAAACTTGAAGCGATTTTGGCTTTAGAAAGTGTGATTTATGGCCAACTGATATAAATAATTATGAAAAAAAACCTGATGAAATTTATGCCCTTTTATTTATGTATATAGATATATATATTTATATAAACATCTTTTTAATAAATGTATTATTATTGTTTTTTTTATAATTTACTGTTGTTTATGTATGAAAATCGATAAATGGCTTATTTATATTATACTAGCTGATCTGCCCGGCGTTGCCCGTACTCGTGATAATAATCTTAAATGAACCTCAAAATTGTATGGTCTTATATCCTTAACTCCGTTTTTCCTAAAATTATAGTTTTATATGAAAACAACGGGAAAAAATATTGAAATGAAAGTATATGATATTCGTTATTTAAACCGCGACGAAATACACAGGTCTCTAATGATTTCGTTGAAATTTCCAAAATTCTTATTTTGTAAAAAATATTTCTACCCATCCGAACGCTTCGAAATTTTTTTAGGAGATGTAATTCTGGTCTATACAGATTCTCTAAAAGTACTGAGTTACATACGGGCATTTAATTACTTTTAGCAGTAAAAAATATCGAATCCGTGAGGCGCGAAGAGACCTGCGTTCACCTGTGTAATTGAAAGGATTAAAATTCGTATTTTTTAAACCGGTATGGTAAAGTGCCCGTATTTCGTCCCCTCTCCTAATTCGTCCCCCTTAACTTCTCCGCTTCTGCGAAAGTGGCGACACTTATGACGGACGGGACAGGGAACGGAAGGTAAAAGGGGTCAATGTTGAAAGTTTCGTTCGCCAAGAAACATACATAAATTAAAAACGGCGAATTTTCTATTTTTAGAAGACCTGAGTTCTTATTACGTCGTTTGTAGAATGTTATTTACTGTACTGTAAGTATTTATTTCTTATTCATTGCATGTATTTTACGTTGGTAAGATGCTGACAGTAGCATAGAGTGAGTTTTAGGACGCTCAGTTCATCTTACAGGAACAGAAACTCCTTCATATTGGGAAGTAGCGTAGTCCCAATTTCGCCCCCCTTGCAGTTCTTATTTTCGTCCCGGGGATTAAATTAAAAATGCTTTTTCCTGACATTCTTTTTAATTTTTTTCGTCATGTTTGGATGGCTAATGTTTCGCTATGTTATTCCTCCACAGATAATTAGTATATTTTTTGTGCCTTACTTTAATGTAAATTAAATTACTTACTCATTTAGAAAGAAATTTTGATTTAGTTATAAATTAAACCTCGGCGTATTGGATTTTTGGGGGGAACGAAATTGGGACCATTTTTTTTATTTTGCATTTTTTAGATACTTTTGAAAAAAATAATTTTTCGCATTGTTAAAATTTTTTGTACGATATTTGCCTATGTTTCTATGTGCGTGGGTATTTATTCTATGTAAAATCCAAATTTGGTAGATTTTCAATCAAAATTACAACTTCTACTAAGGGTCTAAAAGTGAATGGAGGATGATAATAGGGCGCCTTACCCCACTTCTAAAAGTGCGTTCTGGAGGGACGTTGCCATCAGAAGAAAAAACGTTTTTCGGAAAAGCGGCCCATTTTGAAAAATTTTTTTAATGCTATATTTTTTCGAATTGATTACGGCATTTGAGATTTAAGAGTACGATCTTTCGGAATATGTATTCCCACTTCAACTGTACTGACAAGGGACTTTTGGTGCTGCTCGCACATAGCATCGAGACCTGGTGCATTTTGTAGCCCTATACATAAAAGTTTGGGAACCGATAAAATTTCTTTGTTAAAATAATATTTTATATACTTTTTTATACTTTTAATATTTTATTATTACATTTTTATTTGTTTATTTCACGCCAAAAGTGAGTTAAGTCGCCAAATATGGAGCTACAATTTTTCCGCCCGCTTTATCCAGGGAGTAAGTACAGTACATTTTAGAATTATATCAGATTGCGATTTATTTGATAATTGATAGCAGAAGAAACATGAATTAGGTCTTTTCGTTTTCTTCTATGCAGACGATATATACAGTCGAACCCCGTTAATACGCGCCCTGATTAATACGCGAAACCGCTTAATACGCGAATTTTCTTCGGTCCCTTGTAATACGCCAATCTTTTGCATTAAAAAACCCCTCTTTATACGCGAACGGTTAATACGTGAACCCGCTTAAGACGCGAAATTTTATCAGTCCCTTGGCAATAAAAACCTACGTTTATTACGAGAATGAGCTTGGTTTGAAACAGAGGAGATTTTAGATGGAATAATGTCCCAAGCATTACATACGACAATTCTTTAAACTAGGAATGCTTTTTTCTGTCCAAATTTATTACATCCATGAATAGTTTTACTAAAATTATCAGTTTTGAACTTCTCCTTTCTTAAAGGAGAAATCTTTCCCGGCGCTGATCAAACAGGCCAGAAACAGAGAAGAGAAAATTTTACTGCTAACAATGTGACCCCGTCATGCTAACTTAGAGCAGTGCCGATTCGCTGTTTGGTCAGTGCTGTGATTAGGAAGGAAGAAGATTGTTTGTCGCTCCCGGTAGAAGCTGATCTAAGATATCCACGTGTGCTTTTAAAAATTTAGTTTTTACGATGGCAAAAGGAGCAAAACATATTTTTTTTTTTTAAAGGCTCTCTCTGTCACTGAGAAGTTACAAATTATAAACCAGTACAATGACCAGGCTGTCCTGAATAAGTCGGCGTTCTCGAAAGAAAAAGGCATACGGAATCAACTTTAAGGACTTTGTTGAAGATTAGGGATGTCATCGTTAAACAAGCTGTTATTGGGGAAACAAGGAACAAGAAAATAAAAATCACCAAGTTTGAAGACATGGAGAAGGCCCTCCACGAGCCGTTTGTTCACGGCTCGATCTACATATATCCCATTAAGCGGCATGTTAATCCAAGAAAAAACTTCTGATGTTGCAGCCAAAGGGAAATTTTATTTTATTTGATAGCCTAAAAGGGACTGTTCAGACGAGTAAATGAAGTCCGTAGAGCAAAAATGGGATTGTAAGATTTCAATGCCTCAAACGAATGGATACATCGATTTAAAGTTCGCCACGGAATAAAATTCAAGAAAGTGTGTGATGAATCAGTAGCTGTCAAGAATGAAGACGTTGAATGATGGAAAACATATGTGCTTCCGTAGTTTGTAAAAAAAATACTTAAACCGTGATATTTACAACCTGGATGAATTTTGGCGTTTTCGCAAAATGACATCGAACAAAACAACGGCTATAAAAGGAAAAACATGTCCTGGGTGTAAAATAAGCAAAGAACGTCTTACTTTTCTTCTCTATGCCAAATCTGATGGATCAGATAGTTAAAGCTTCTGGTCATAGGGAAATCAGCAACCTGTGATGCTTTAAAAACGTCAAAAATCTTCCTTCCCTGTACTAAAGTCAGCGCAAATCTTGGACGATGAGCACCCTTTTTTAACACGGGTTCGAATTTTGACCGGCGTATGGGAAAAGAATCACACCATGTGTATTGCTTGTGGACAACTGCCCTGCGCATCCGGAAAATAACGAGGGCCTGAGGAATGTCCAAATTGAATTTTCCCCTCAAATTCGAACAGTGTCACTCACCCAGTGAACCACGGAATCATTAACAGCGGCAAGGAAAATTAAAAGACTCGCGTATTACGAAGATACCTTCACAAAATGGAGCACGGCAGTAACCTTTGCTGCTAAAAGTGTCATGCTATTAAAATCCTCGACGTTCACATGCTTACTGTATCATGGGAGAGTGTCACACCAACGACGATTTCAAATTGTTTCTGAAAAGGGGTTTTTTGAAGTAGTGAGAACATCATTTGTAAAGAGCCGACTTCACAACCTGATGTTGAAGAACACTGCCTGGTTAACAAGAAACTGTAAGGGACGATTTTGTTGATTTAGACACGTTCATTAATATCGACAAAGATCTAGTAACCTCCGAGCTCAGAAGTCTGGGTGACATCAATTGCGCCTGGTAAACCGCATGAGTAGAAAGAAGAGAATGAACCTGTGCCACCTGCCCGATTTCCATCCTTCACAGTTACAGAGGCGTCCAGTTTTCCAATAAAGTTTGCATCGTCATTGACAGAGGGGCCCTCGACGAGTAGACTTTACCATCTGCTGAATAAGGAAAGGGCAGCTGACGTCACTGTTGGTCGAACTACTGTGGAACAGCAAGAAAAAACTCTCGGTTCCTTATGACTCCTACTGTACACATGAGATCTGGAAATTTGATTGGTATACGTTTAACAGGTCTATGATACGATTGGCCTACGTTGCCAAGACGACTCCTGCAATGAGCGCTATGACAAAAAATGTAGCGGTATATTGGTTGACGGAAGTGTTTGTTTGTAAACATGCCTTTTCCTTATAGGGCTGAAAACATCATACTGATGACGCAGCAGCATGTCACTTTGGCTAAAAGCAATTTTTATGTCATTATTGACCTTTTTTTTAACTTTTGGTTTTCATATCGATATTTTAGTATTATCGACGCTGTTCTCTATTTGTTCTGTATAGTTAAAAAAGATTTTTATTTTATTAACATTAGTTTTAGTTTACATCATGGTTAGCACAAATTTTTATGTTCGTTTTGTTCAGTTTTATGTGGCGTATATAATAAATGTAATTTTGAAAAGACATAGGATTTTTACTTAAGATAATAACCGTTATTTGAATTTCCAGATATCGAACGTTCTTGATTAATAAACGCATAGTGATAAAAACAAATAAGATGTCACTTTATGTCTTAAAAACGCTAAAAACTGTCATAAAGGTGTGTTTTATCCGTATAGGTTGTTATTATATGCACTACTGGTTGAAATTCGCGAACGTCGGTTAATACACGAACCCGTTTAATACGCGAATTTTGATCGGTCCCTTGATTCGCGTATTAACGGGGTTCGACTGTATATAAATAGTAAATATATTTCTATAAAAGCTTTCAAGATCATTGAAAACCATTTTTTAGTGAAATACGAAATAAAAGCAAACTACTTTCTTTTGAAATCGAACGGAATAAAGTTTCGAATGTTTAAAATGAAATTTTGCTGTATTAAATGGTCCTTTAGTAAAAGTAATCATAAAGTAAATTAATATTTTTACACAGTTTAGAAAAACTACTGTGGCTGTTTAGGTCGGACTTACAATTTCTACTGAAGTCCAAAAACCACTCCTCACGCAATACAGACAGCTATGACATTTGGCTAGGGTTGCTGAAGAGCACTACTTTTGAAAAAAAAAACGACAACGCTTTCCCTGCCAAAAAATATGAACATAATGTTGCAATTTTTCAAAATCAAATTAGTGGGTTTTCGAAGGAATTTTGTAACTTTTTTCAATATTTTATACTTATTATTAACTAATTTGCATTTTTAAATGCTTTAAAAAAATTCAATGTTAATAGTCCGATAAGTGGTCTCGAAAGATGCATTTTCAGAAAGTTATACTGTTGTAAAATAAAGAAATATTATTTTAAGAGAAAAATTTTTATCGATTCTCAAACTTAGTAATATAGGGCTTTAAAATGCACCAGATCTCAATGCTAGGTGTGAGCAGTACCAAAAGGGGTTCCCTTGTGAGTGGTTTGATCGATATAGGTTAAATCAAAACTATAAAAAAATATATAAAGAAATTCGCCGCTCAGTTCTTCATTACTTAACGATGAGTAAATTCGGTTCCTAGACTTGAGAGAACACTTTTAGGGTTCTGTACTCAAAAAGTAAAAACAAAACATTATAAGATCACCCCTTTGTCTGTCTGTGTGTTTGCCTGTCACAGCCATGTGAATCGTAAACTATGGAACGTGGAAAGTTCAAATTGGGAGAAGTAATAAAGGCTATTGACCTACATATTTACAGATTATTGAAAATTTACAAATATATTTAGGAAAATGTAGAGGGACTAATGAAATTACTTGAAAAACAAAATATTTTCTTTGCATATCGTGTGAAAATTTTCGTAACGCTGGGCTCAAAAATACATTTCTTTTAATTTAAGGTATTATATTTTCAGAGATATCTTCGAAAATGTGGTCCAAAAATATGCTCCCCTCCCTCTCTATTTGCGAATCTACTGAAACGCTGAAAAAATTAGAGGTAATAGACATTAATTTAAACCTTGCATGAAAACTTTAGCGATTAACCCTATGTCAAATAGTTTTTGAGAAAATCGCATTTTTCCGTTACACACAAATTTCGATTTACAGGCATTCACCAAAGGTGTTCAGCAGCGCTGGAAATACCTATCGTAGCAGAAGTATAAAAGCATTGTTCATAATGATTTTAGGAAAAAATCGACGATAATTAGCCGAGATATTAACCCTCAAAGACATGGACGGTTTTGACATACATAATGACAGGGGCGGCGTACTCTATGTACCATCGGCTTTTAAAGCCAATATAATATCTTTTAATGATATATTTGTGCAATGCAATGCCCAGGAGCAGTATAAAATCAATAAACGTCAAATTGTTAAAAAACAGACTAAATTAATTAGAAGTAATCACATAAATACCTCCTTTCGAAGCGCGCTTAACACAATGCCAAGTTCAAACTTTGAACAAGGGTTTGTTTTAGCTACACTGTAGAAAGAAAAGATTATTACTATGCTGAATTTAGTTTTATGAAATGCGAAATGAAGTTTAAATATGCACTACTTTTGTTGTCAGTACCGAATTTAGTTCATCATAAAGCGGAATTCATCATGGACGGTATTTAATAACTTATATCAAATCACCTGGGCTAGTTCATCAGTATTGTTATTTTAATATCACAAAGGACGTTTATAAAAAAATCAGAGTGAAATACTAACTACTGAAGAACTACAAGAGAAGAAGAAAAAAGTAAAAAAAGTGAAAACATGACTCCATTCTAGTTCATATATAGATGGAATTTAATTATTGTTACCGATACACCACGGATGGTTCGCCAGTATTTGAGACATATCCCCGACTACGGTATACATCCACCAGAAAATTTAAAAGAAATATTCATAAAAAAAGGATACACTAATGAGTAACTTATATAACGCCTGTATCAACAAACTGACTCCAACAAGTAAGCCCATCTAAGGATTCTTATATTTTTCATTTTTTCATGAAATAGTAAAAGATTCTCCTCTACTATGAAACAATTAAACGACAGTGGTCTCTTTCCGTTATCAACATTCTTCTACCGTAGATGACGGAAAGGGAAAAATATTCCAGGACTTAAAAAAATTAATCATATAAAAGCATCTTTATATTAATTATTTATACCCCGTTTATTATAGAAATAAAAATATATCTTTTAATCTAAAATGATGAGGAAAAATAATCAAGTTTCTCTTACTTCTGAAAAAAGTAGATAACTTCTCCTCTGTCTCTTCAGCTGTGTGTTATGAATTCCCAAACTGAAAAATCGATGCTTAAATGTAATCATGAATAAATATTTAAACATTTTCCCCTTGATTAATTTGTAAACACTATTTCAAAAAATTATGATAGTCTTAAGTAGCTTTTATTCAAAAATTAAAGTGTGCATTTGAATGACCATTGTGTCTCAAGAGGATAGATTATTTAAATCGAGCATTAAAACACGTTAATGGACTCTTCAGTTAAAGCTCGATACAAAGTGTTCATTTTTATTAAAAGGATATAAGTAAAGAAGACTTTATTTTTGCCCACGCCATATCCCAAAATAGAACAAAAATACATATATTTGTAAAATAATTTGATTGTTTTAATATAACTTAGGGTGTATATTGCCTGTTCGATTGATATTTGTTGCAAAATCATTTAAATGTATTAAACAATGTTCAAAAAATATCTTTATTTATCAAACCACGGTGAAAAGTTTTTCTAGCAAAGGGAATCTAGCCAACTCATTTTAGAAAACTTAAAATTTGCACACCATTGGACCATTTCGCACAGTAAACTATCCAATTTAACTAATTACATGCTTAGTTTGTCTATTGCTGCGAATATTATTATCAGAGGATGCTGACATACTATTTCTGCAAAACACAAGTTTGAAAAAAACATAGGAAATGCGGCATAATTAAGGGTAGGGAAAAAGTCGTGTTGCTTTTTACAAATTTTTCAATAAAATGTAGAAAATTTTCTTAATGTCTCTGCACTTCCGAGGTTTACAGTTTTCATAACATACTGACCTGCTTCCATTCTGCCATATAATCGCTTTTTTTTCAGAATGTGAAAAATTCCATCTCAATAATCTATTAAAAACTGCAACAGTTAAGGTCTTAAATATACCTTGAACAGTTTGCGTCGTCTTTTTACTCCCTTTTAGCATTCTAAATTAGAGATGCACCGAGTATTCGGAATATTTTTAGTATTGGTTTAAAAAAATTTAGTTTGACTGAATATAAACTATTTAGTTTGTCAAATGCACTACACGCACTGCGCGGAACTTGCAATACTTGTTTGGAAACTATCAGTATTTTTGCGATTTTGGATAACACTTGTGTTGAAAATGGAACGCTGATTAGCTATGTAAAATAAAAGCGCCATCCTGACTTTGCATGACGTCAGATATGCTTTTCGCTCCTTCTGCTAGGCTAAATATCAAAGTATTTTGCAGAAAAATTGCATAAAAAATGTCCTGTTCATGAAATTGGAAAGTACTTGTTGAGCAAGTTGTAAAATTATTTGAAATGTAACTTTTTAATATTTTTAAACACTGAAATATTACAATATTTCTCTCGCTTGATAGTAACTATTCAACTGTTCGAATATTCTTCATACCAATATAATCAATATCGAATATTCGATATTCAGTATATTTGTGTGACGAATATTCTGTATTTAATAATTGGCCGTAATCAGTATTCGCTGCATCTTCATTGTTAAAATTATTTTAATTTAAAAATATGAGTTTTGTATCTTTTAGAATTATAGCAAATAATCTTCGTTAAGAACATGCCGGAAGTAACTGAAGTAAACTTTAATGATGCAATATTTAAAAGTTAAAATTTATAGCAATGAAGAAAGAAATGAAATATAAAACATCTTAAAAGTGTAACAATGTTGGGCGTAAGGAATGTTAGATGAAATGACAATTTCTTTTAAGTCCATTTTTATTAGAAATATATTCTATTCTCAAGATAATACACTTCAAAACTTTTATCTTGACTGAATTAACAGTGTAGATAAAAGTCCAGCTAAAACATATTCACCGGCAGATGTAATCTACATGTTCTCAAGAGTTTAAATTATTCCGTGTTCATTTCGAATAAAGATCAAATTTCTGAACATTTATACTTAATCTCGTAATGTTTTTTTTTTTCTAAAAAAAAAACACACTTAACTTAAAGATAATTATTGTATTTCAAGCACATAATTTTTACCGTTACAAGTGCATCGTTATATTTTCTAAACTTACCTTAAACAAAACGATTCTGTAATTTCTTCGTAATAATTGCACAATTTTCATTCAAAATTATGTAGATCTCATAACCATCATAACAAGTCTTGAACCTGAAGATTGCCTGAAGTTGGAAGTCGTTGATTTTAATGATGCATTTTCTAAAAGTTAGAAGAAAAATAATCAAGAATGAATAAAAGAAGCTAAAACCCATTAAAACTTTCTACGTTTTGTGTAACGTAAATTGACTACTGAATTAAAGAGTATCATTGTGAAAAGTATCTTTCGAATTTCAAAATACACCGTAATGATTAAAGAAATCGTGATTTGTTCTTTCTTTAATGCTTTTTATGGCACCATTTTCTTTGAAAGCGAATATAGAATTATTGGGTTCGTAAGATATATGCTACGTTCAACGAATGCCTGAGGGTAACATCGCGGATTCTAATGATGCATTTTCTAAAAGTTAGAAGAAAATAATCAAGAATAAATAAAAGAAACAAAAAAAAATCCTTTAAAACTTTCCGCTTTTTGTATAACGTAAATTGACTTCTGAATTAAACAGCATTATTGTGAAAAGTCTCTTTCAATTTTCTAAATACACTGTAATGATTAAAAAAATCGTGACTTGTTCTTTATTTTAGCCATTGCACCATTTTCTTTAAACGAGAATATAGAATTATTGGATTCGTAGGATACATGCAGCGTTAAAAGAATGCCTGAAGGTAACATCGTTTATTTAAATTATGTATTTTCTAAAACTTAGAAAAGTAATAATTAGGAAATTTATTAAACAAAATAAAATGTTAAAAATTCTGCGCTTACGAGAACCCGGATTGACAACTGTTTTATTGAACATTATTGTTAGAAGAATATTTCAGATTTCTGAATACATCTTAATGATTAAAAATCTATGGTGTTTTGTTCTTCCTTTGTGCTTTCTAATGCAGCATTTTCTTTTAAAGTAAATGTGCAATTTATAATTTTCGTAGCACGTATAGCCCAGTGGTAGGGGAGCAAAAAAAGGCCGAATTCGGAATTAATTAGGAGAAAACTGGAAATTGCTTTAATCCTTTCTGTTTAGGTCTAGAATGAATATGCTATGTTTTCTCCCTCGTACTAGGTGAGCATTAGGAAATATGTATATATCTAAAGTCAAAAAACACTTTTTTTTTACATACCATAACAGTATCTCCAAACAGCTAACTCTGTCAAAAACATTGTCAATACAAATGTTGTAGAGCTTAAAATTTTGAGTAAAATGAGTACCTACACTTAATATTTTTGTTGAACATTAAGGTCACAATTCCAGTTTTAGACCCATGGTTAGGGGGTAGAACTCAGAATTAATTAGGAGAAAACTGGAAATCGTTTTAATCTCTTCAGTTTAGGTCTTAAATGAACGTACTATGTTTTCTTCCTCGTACTTGGAGGAATGTTAGAAAATATGTACATATTTATTTTCGAAAAACACTTTTTTTTAATTACCTTAACAATATCTCAAAACAGATAACTCTATAAAAAACATTGTCAATACAAATGTTGTAGAGCTTAAAATTCTGAATAAAATGAGTACCATCATTAATATTTTTGTTCAACATTAAGGTTGCAATTAAATTCCAATTTTTTTTCAAATCAAGGGCTTGAAGCCAAGAGATACCAAGTTAACATAACAATAGCTCAAAACTGCAGTCTTAATATTGAATAAAAATATTAATTGTAGGTACTCATTTTACTCAGAATTTTAGGCTCTACAACTTTTGTACTAACAATGTTTTTGATAGAGTTAACTGTTTTGAGATATTGTTAAGTTAACTTAGTCTCCCCTGGCTTCAAGCCCTTGATTTGAAAAAAATTGAAATAGAATTGCGACCTTAATGTTGAATCGAAAAAAAATAATGATGGTACTCGTTTTATTCAGAATTTTAAGCTCTACAACATCTGTATTGACAATGCTTTTTATAGAGTAAGCTGTTTTGAGATATTGTTAATGTAATTTAAAAAAACGTGTGTTTCGAAAATATATATTTACATATTTTCTAACATTCACCCAAGTACGAGTAAGAAAACATAGTACGTTCATTTTAGACCTAAACTGAAGGGATTAAAATGATTTCCAGTTTTCTCCTAATTAATTCTGAGTTCAACCCCCTGACCACGGGTCTAAAACTTTTAAGTGGAATTGTGGCCTTAATGTTCAACAAAAATATTAAGTGTAGGTACTCATTTTACTCAGAATTTTAAGCTCTACAACATTTGTATTGACAATGTTTTTGACAGAGTTACCTGTTTGGAGATACTGTTATGGTATGTAAAAAAAACGTGTTTTTTTACTTTAGATCTATACATATTTCCTAACGCTCACCTAGTACGAGGGGGGAAACATAGCATATTCATTCTAGACCTAAACGGAAGGGATTAAAACAATTTCCAGCTTTCCCCTAATCAATTCCGAATTCAACCTCCTAACTACTGGGCTAGTACTCGACGTTAGGAAAATGTTTGAAGGTTTTAATTTCGATGCTTTTAATTCTATATATACAAAAAGAGGATAATAAGTTACGGAGTGCATATCGCAGTTGAAAATTCCTTTTCAGCAATTTCTGCCGATAAACAGAAATGTATTCGAGGTCTTTTGTTCTACCCTGTGTATTATCTATAATAAAATTTATACATACCAAGTAGTAGGCAAAATATTAGTTGAACTTTAAAAAGCGTACTACAACTGAAGACGTAATTTCAGCATCTATTGTTAATATGCAGTATTATAATAGGATACTTTGTGTGTCCCTGTAATTGAACGATGGATGCTATGCACACCACATTCTATAGTAAGTCTCATGCCGTGCACCTTATTGATTCGCTTCAAAATAAATATGTTTGAAATAGTAAGACATCATTAAAATACGCTGAAAACGATTTTTCTGCATCGATCGTAATGTAAATGAATTCGTTTGAGTGCCTCTGCAAATAAACTATAAAATTCACACACTTAATTTTCAATACCGAAGATACCAGAGTAAACCTCAATATCATATACCGGGTGTCCTAAAAAGGACTGACTGATTTTAAAATTAGTAACTTGCAAACGGTGACAGACATTTAAAAAAATTCTTGCAGGAAGGTTATGCAAAAGATCAAAAGTTTTTTTTTTTTTTTTTACAGTAATTTTCGATTTTAGTTCGAATTACAAAAAATAGATGGCGCTGCCATCAACAGACGCTAAATTCAGGCTCGATTTTTGGCACTTCGGGACCCACTCAATACATTTCCATCTCCTTTTTCCTCATGGAAGAACAGAAAGACCAAAAAATCGAGCCTGTATTTAGCGCCTACTGCTTACAGCGCCATCTATTTTTTGTAATCCGAACTAAAATCGAAAATCAATGTAAAAAAACTTTTGACCTCATTCATGACTCTCCTGCAAGAATTTTTTAAATATCTGTCATCGTTTGCAAGTTATTGAATTTTAAAATCAGTCAGTCCTTTTTAGGACACCCGGTATCAATTGCATGACAATCCGACTATATTTACGCAAGTTAGAGCATGGACAGAAAGACAGGCGGCAGACAGACAGACAGACAGACGGACATACCGAATTTATAAAGATGCTGAATATTGTTACCAATGGATATTTTAAGGGTTATTTTGCAATTCTATGCCAGTTTAATTTTAGTGCTTTAGTTTTTCCCCGTTCGCTTAAAAGTAAAAATCGATTGTTTTTTTCACTCACTAACAGAGAATATTGTATTAAAAACCTGCCTCCTGAACTTTATTCTTATTACATAGAAAATAGGAGCAGTGTTTAAAAATACTCTGTTTATAAAATAGGGTCCATTAGTATTGTTTACACTTACGTAGAATTTAAAAAGTACAAAGGTCCTTTATTCAAGTGTATCTTGTTCTAATATACATGTTTTATCGTTTTAGGTTTTTTCTTGAAATATTACTTCAAAGAAGATTATCTTTGCACATTCGTCTTTTTATTTCTCTCCTTCCGGAGTTTTTAACTTATAAAAAAGAAAACAAAATCGCAACATTTTTTTTTTTTTTTTTTTTTTTTTTTTTTTTAACAAAAGGAAAGAATATTAGCTACTTTAGAAATGCAATATTCGTGTTTGCTCATTTTCATCTTAAAGAAAAGAATCTTTTTTTTATTAACAAGCGGAATTTCTTTTTAGGGATTACGTTTTCTCTTAGAATTGGTAAGTGAAGAATTAGAGAAAATAAATTTGACATTTGGCGTCTATCCCCACTGATTTGGGACCTATAGCTACAATGGCTGTCACCTCGAATGATCCGTTATTTTATACACATAAATAATTACTCAATTCAGGTATAACAATTTTGTTAACATACAAGGACGAGATAGCACAGGGAAATTTACAACACCAGAGAATTACAGCCGGGAGCTCCACAGAGTGTGCAACGGTGCCAGCGGGAATCGAACCCGCAGGCCACCTGCGCTCTCAAGCGATTATCGGCAGGGTACCGTAACCACTCGACCACTGATGCACATTTTTGCATCTCTGAGCTTGGGAACAAATTAACAGCCTAACTTCAGATTTCACTTCGAAATGTCCGAGATCAGACGGATCTAACTAGCTCTAGGCGAGAGCTGAAATAGCTAAGAAACCGGACAAGGGTCCGGCAGAAGTATCGGATGCCGCGAGTAGGTGCCTCCTACCCTCCCGTAACTTTGTAAATTATATGTACTACTTTGAAGTGTTATTATAATCCGGAATCATTAAACACCTTTTATTCATTAATTATAGCCTTATTCCTCTATCATATGTATGTATTTATTTTTCTGATAACCGTGCCTTGATTATACTGCTGTGTTCAAAATAAGTGCACACTGCATTTTAGCATAAGTATAATGTAGTTGAATATTCCAGTATATTTGAAATGATCTCTAAAAACAATTCTCTTAAACAATTCTGTTTTAAAAATTCAAAGAATTGACATCAAAGAGAATGACGTAAAAGAGCGACAGTATATATAACAAGAGAAAATAAATTCATTCTACAAATGCCACATGAAAAGTTCGTGTTTGTACAACTGTGTGGCATCTTTTTTAATTACTGTAGTATATTTCACACATGCTTATGAATAGTCACAGTGTAAAAAAAATAAATAAATAAAAGTTATTACAAGATCCTTACACTCTAAAATGAGTCAAATATTTTATAATCTAGGAAAATATAATTACATATAGAAAGACACAATAACTTATTTCGTGTTACCCATAATTTGTTGTTTATTTTTTAAAACCTCAGAAACGAATATTTTTCCTGATTTGAAATAAGTATTTACTAAATGAAAGTTTATTTTACTGCCATTGATTATTGGAAATGTTTCAGAGAAGATTTTACAAGGCATTAATCAGTTTTCTGAAATCGGCATAGGGGAACCCTGGGCAGAACCGAGTACCATATTGAAAATATGTTTTAAAAATACAAAAGGGTTAATTAAGAGAGCTGAAAATTTTTCTATGAACACACTATAATGTAATAATCACAAAATTTTAATAATATTGTACAAAAACAAAAGAACAGTATATTTGTTTTCAGGAGCAGAACAGTTTGTCATTTGCCCCGTTCTGCCACGTGTATTGACATAACATCGCGGTGCTTAAGGAGTTCCAACGCGGCGTGCAACGCCTCCGCGCGTAACCTCCAACTAAATATGAAAATGAACTAAGGATGAATTTCGAAACAATGCACGGCCTAAAAGTATAATTTGGAAGCTCTGGTGGAGTCCCGAGGGCCATTCCTGAGTTGGAAGCACGAGGTTAAATATAACCTCCAGAAAAAGGGGTGCATAAGGCATCCAAGAATTTTTTGGTTTCCCTATACTTCAATATCATTTCACCGACTGGCGTAGGCAAAAAACGGAGAATGTAAAGGCTGTAGGGTACCAACGAGCACAGGAGAGCTATAGCATAAGGTAGCCAAGCCTATCTAACTCTAAAACTTATAAAAACGAAGGGGGTCATATAGCTCACTAATTTAGATGTCAAGCCTAGTGCGCATTAGAGGTCGCGGGTCTCCCGGCTTTCGCACAACATGGGTATTGAGGAAAACGGGGTTGTAAGGACAAGTGATTATAAAAACATATAAAATTAGTGAAAATGCAAATAAATAATAAGTTTGCTAGATATTTATTTAGTTTTAAATGACTACAAATGTTTAAATGCCGTTTTCATTCATTGTCTCCTTTTCTTAAGCCTATTGACAAAACTCACACACTAGGTCAGTCTCGTCATCTTCGCTATCTATTGCCGCACAGGAATTGTGTGCCCATTTTTTGCGCATGAAACAAGCGACCTAACCTTCAACTGACTTTGAGTAAATTTCACCGAAATATAAACAGTTACAGTCAGAACAAGTTTGCTAAAACCAATTTGGTGCAGAATGAGGTACTTCCCCATTCCGCCCCATTGTCACGACTTCGGTTACGGGGATAAGGTCACTCGAGAAAGATAGGTAAGCAAGCGTTTAACTACACGCAACTAAAGACAGTTTAACGTAGTTCAAGCATGAACTGACTATTGTTGTAATGTAAGCAAGTATGTATGTCTTTTCTTGGTTAAAAGATCATGAGAAATAACAGTACAGAAGGAAAATATATATATAACGAAAAATTCACGCACTAACGCTCGAGAAAACGAGACTAACCAAGTTGAAATTGAACGGAAACAGTTTTTCTTACATCTGCTTATTACCGCTCGCTGGCAGCAGCTCCTTGACACCGAAAGACATCTAATTTCATTTCGCCCCTGTACCCGTTATATCCCGGGTTTGTCTATAAGTTTTTCGCATATTGTCAACCCCCAGGTAAATATTTTCATGTTCAAATAACAATATGATACAGACCAACATGATAAATTAACGACATTTCCATCAACACTTCCATTAACATTATGATGTTACTATTACATGTATAATTTCAATCAGGCAGTTGAAAATGTTTAAATAAGAATTGATAGCCTCCTAAAAACCTGCATTCCCGTTTTAGAAACCTGATTAATACACTAAATAAAGCATGAGAAAAAATTTCCAGAAATTAGTGGCTGCAAAATAAACATTGAATATATAAATGCTTCTTTAAGATAGTTCTCAAGTTCACTGCTCAACATGTGTAAAACTTTCTGACACAATGACGTACATATTTTTAAGTGTAAAAGGTATAAAATTGGCAGGCCTGACTATGGAAGCGATTTGGAATCGAAATCTTTATTTTCCATTTTTTTTTATAAATAAATTACCTATCGAGTTAAAAGCTTTTTAGATCATGTGACAAGGCGTTTTTCTACCTTCGCTGACTGGGTTTTCTACTTTCGTGAAAAAAATTTGTTTCATAACGTCAACTTTGACATTATTTTCTGTGTTTACAAGAAAAAACGGATAACGTTTTTCGACTATTTAGTTTCCGAATAACAACACGTGCCAGTTTCCTCCGTTTCCGAACAAAAATGATTTAAAACTTATGTCATAAAGTTGTCCCTTTGGATTTCATGTAATTTATTTATAATCTTAAATTATTAAGCTACCAGAAAAAAATTGCATTCATGAACTTATAAGAAACAATTTCGGTATTATATGCAAAAGAGATTATCCTTCTAAATGCGAACTCATGTACAATCATTAATGTGAAGAGAGCTCATTCAAGTGTGCAAGAGTGTGCAATATAAATAAGGAAGCGTTTCACTTGCAAACGTCACATTTGTAGTGACCACGTCCTGCGTAGTCTGTTCGCTCTTCATGCCACCAGTCTCTGCAAGAAATGCACTCCACCAAACCCTGGGTTGCCGGTCCTCTACTTTCATTTTAAAAACTTCAAATCCACATCAAAAATTCTGAAAGAAGAGTTTTTACTTTGGGTAATCACGAAACGCCTGTTATTAGCTAAAGAAAACAATACTATTGAGAATTTCTTGTGTGATTGTAAAATTTCAGAATTAAACAAAAAAGCTAAATCTGGCAACCCTGATCCAACCCTCCATAATTGTTTCTCAACATATTTTTGATCAGCTTGGTCATATACACAGTTTTTTTTTTTTTTTTTTGGTGGTGTAGTTTTTGGCTTCATGGGTTTATTTTTAAGCATTTTTGGTAACAGTTTTTGGTTTTTTTCAGCAGCGTCATCTTCAAGCTGTCTTTTCTGTGGTGAACTGCTTAAAATTTCAGACTTTCTGCTCGTCTTATGGTATTGCAGCGCAGATGATTCTGGATAAACGTTAATTTGACGTATGATGAAATTCTTGAAATCGAAAGTATACCATGCGAAATCGAATTTGGTTTATTTCACATTGAATGAGCGCCTTTTCTTTACTTAGCTTTTCTGTCTTTTCTGAAATATCATTTTCGATGAAAGTAATTCTCCTTCCCCCTCATTTTCAGTTTTCTGTTGTTCAACTGACATGTGTGGTTCAACAAGTTTAAATTCTATTGGTCTACCAGTGGCACTGTTTGCTGTAAAGTCAGTATTTAAAAAACGGTAATTTTTGAAGGGCTATAGAACCGTTATTTTAAATAGTTCTCTAGCGACGGTAGCAGTTTTTCCAAAAGCAGGTGCGCACTCTTGCACACTTTGGTACTGTGCACTTTTGAACTATCGTCACTTAACATCTTTGAAACATCAGTAATACTATCTATAGAAAAACAAATCCAAATCACTTAGGGTACAGGTAGTCAAATAATAACCTAATCCATAACAAGTAATATAAAAACATTTTTTTAACGTCAATTCCTACTTGGGTCATCAAAGAAAAATTTAATATAATCCCTTAAGCTAATATTAGTTTTGGTTGCATTAAAATATCTCAATTTGTTGATTTTCTATCAGCAAATAAACCCTATTGGTTAACAATGGAAGTCTCTGGGAATTTGGCGAAATATTAGAGATATCGCCAAGTTGACGTCACTTTTGGCGACACATTTTGGTCGCCAAATTTGGCGATATATCGCCAAGTTGGCGATAAACTTGGCGGTATTTGGCGACAGAACAGGGTCCTTCCTATGATAACTCCCCTTATGGAGATGCATTAACTGCTGTTTAACAACCAATGGCAGCCATTTTTTCTCTCATATAAAACTAAAATTAATTAATTAAATTTAATTAATGAATTAATATTTGAAAAAACTGTATTAACTCCAAGTGCCATCCACTACAAGTTTAAAAAAGTGTATTTGAACTTGAGTGGATGAATAATAAGTATTTTATTAACGATTGAAAATTTGAACAGGATATATATATATAGGCAGAGTGTGAACTAATAGTAGGAATTGAAAAAAAAAATTAAATTAGCTTTGTAATCTTTATTAACCATTTGGAAAAATGGTTACTGTCCTCTGTCAGGGTAGGAAATCAAAAACATATCTGAAGCTTTTTATTGGTTAAATCCGCATTTTATTCGTTTTCTGATTGGTGTATACACTAATCTGTATTTTCCCTTTACTTTCAACAGAGATGGATACTTCTGTTGCCACTATGACAAAAAAGTAATAAAAACTACAAAAAAAAATTAATAACTCAGAAACAAATTGAGATACAGCTTTCAAACAAATTGCATTTTAAAGCGCATTTTTTTCTCTATACGACGGTGTAAAAAGTAATATTGTAGAATGTTTAAGTTTAAGAATGAAATTTCATTTAAAATTGGTCCAGGAATATTAATGTTTAATGCATGGCGTACGTAATGTATGACCAGCTCCGTAGAAGTTTAAAAGTTTACAGTACCGAAAATTGTAAAACTGAAATTTCTTTTAAAATTTGTTCACGATGGGTCCAGGAATGTTAATGTTTAATTCATGGCGTACGTAATGTATGAAATTTCATTTAAAATTGGTCCAGGAATTTTAATGTTTAATCCATGGCGTACGTAATGTATGACCAGCTCCGTAGAAGTTTAAAAATTTACAGTACCGAAAATTGTAAAACTGAAATTTCTTTTAAAATTTGTTCATGATGGGTCTAGGAATGTTAATGTTTAATTCATGGCGTACGTAATGTATGACCAACTCCGTGCGATTTTCTATGTCTTAAATTTTAGTCTTCGAAAAAATCATTTTCCAAATGGTCTTTGTAATTTGTTAAATTACTTTTTTTTTTAATGATCCTGTTTTCAATAACCATAAATATTATAACGAGAATTCTAAAATCACTTTTCCTCTTCTAAATCATTAAAAACTTCGCCAAAATACGCAGTTTTTTTCGCCATAAACTTATCATGTCATTACATCTTTTACATTTGTAACTAAATGAAAAGATAATCGCTCAGCGTACTCTTGCACCAATATACCTTACTTAATTAGTAATTCTTACGTTTTCGTTGAGTGTAATAAAGCAAAAATCTTTTACCTTAGTTGGAAATAAGGGAACTCGACTAATAAATTTTCCTTACCAAACTACTTCAAAGAAAATTACGTTTATATTATGAGTTCTTTATGAGTTTTTTCTCCTTCAAGGTTTTCGAAATTTGGAAAGAAAATAATATGCAACATCTTACATCTTTTAAAAACAAAAGGAAAGAATAATAACTATAAAATGAATTGTGCCTTTGTTCCCCCATTTTTATCTTCAAGAGAAATATTTTTCTTCAATGCATTTAAAAATTACTTTTGTGCTCTTTTTAAAACTAATAAAGTACAGAGAGAAAATTTACATGAAAAATCCTTCAGCCGTAACACTTTTAACCCTTAAATGCCTGATTTTTCAAAAATCATTGTAATAATGTTTTTCGGCTTTCATTTGTTAAATAAATCATGGGCAAAGTATATAAAAAATCACATTTTGTTTCAAGTATGTTTTACGGCTAAAAAACAAATTGTTACTAATCGGCAATACTGGTCTTTAATTGAAAAAAATAATTTTCCTTGATAAAATTTTATAATATTAAACTCACAAAAATTTTAGAAACTATAATAATAAATAAATTTTACTTGCTCACTACAGAACAAAATAGGGTATTTTGCAAGCTTCAAACAATGCAGAAAGAACGTGTCGCAACAATTGAAAAATTAAATCTATCTTTATTCTTAAACAGCACAAGTGTTTATATCTGCATGTTGAAAATCGATTTTATTTTCAGAATGTATTTTATTGTCAACATTAGGCATTATAGCTTCAATATTATTCTAATAGTATTTTAGAAGCCTAAATTGGGTATGTTGCCGAAATGCAACACCCGGCATTTAAGGTTTAAAGTTAACTTTCAATAGACAAAATTTCATTCAAGGACTTTCATTAGATAAAATAGAACTTCTGTTTCACAAATGATATGGTTATAGAGAAAATAATATAAAAAATATATGTTTATTTATATGGTTAAATTAGGTTGTTATTAAAGTGATTAATATTAATAATAAATAACTTTTTTTATATACGAGTTCTACTTGAATATAAATTATTTATTTTATGATTTCAAACATGGTGTCGGAAATAAAATCTTAAACAAAGTATTATTTTAACACTAGTTAACACTAGTTTTTTAGTTAACTTAATTTAGTTTTTGTAGGTAAAGGTGAATTTTTGCAATTGATTTTTAAACCACTTCCCGAAATGATAAATTTAAAATACAAATGTTGTACTAAGGTGTATTTCCGATGAAAATACATCTATTAATATTTTGTCAGCTTAATTAAAGTTTAATACATTAAGTTTAAGGCATTTTTCAATTAGCCCGCAACAGGTGATAAATCACCCAATATTCTCTGTAAATCATACAATTGTATTGGAGTTGAAAAAACTACGAATTTAATGATAAGCCAATAAATGCTTGTTAAAATATTCCAAATCGCTAAGAAACTACAACAAATGAATCATTTCAAAGATAACTAGTGGAAAATAGATTACAAATTAATAGTGTAATATAAAAAAATAAATACACTTTTACAATAAAAATTTAATTTAAAAAATCAAAAAAATCCGACAGCGTAAAAAGCGAGCTAATTAATTATTTCTCATCAAAGTGAAGTTATTTTTTATATTACTTACCTATTTTTTTATTAACTTGTATTGATGACTTTTAAGTTGTGTTTAATTGTTAGTTCATATCTATAAACACTGTTTTGATGAGGCCTATAGATATCTATGAAGGTTAGAGTTGCAGTAAAGCTAGAGATCTTACCTACATAACTTCCAGGTTGTGTAATATTTAAACGGAGCTACCGACTGTAAAATAGTCAATGAAACATCCGTCTTGATTTTTAAAGACCTATCCAATGAGAAGCCACTCAATAGGGTACGTAAAATGTTTTTTCGTATCTACCGCCATTTTGTATTTTACGGCCGCCATTTTGAATTTATAAAAAAAACCTAGCCTATAATCATTGGACGGTTAAGACGAATCGATGGAGACCTCATTCATTAAAATCCATCCAGCCGTTGGGATGTTTCGAGGGTATAAAGAAATCCACATACCCAGATACGCGTAAAACACATAACCCTTCTTGGCAGTCGGGTAAAAATTTATATATTTTTTAACAAATTCACTTGCTTGCACTTTCTAACAAATGGAAAAAACAGTGACTATTCCATATTCGAGTTAGGTCCCCACACCAAATTAATATATTGTAACGAAAGTTTTGAGAAAAAAAACATGAATTGAGTCAAAAATTACAGTCAGAAATTAGGCGTAATTATGATACTGAACATTGAATGTTTATAAAATAGTAATTTTGCAAACTATTTTTACTTTTATAATTATTCTCTTTTATGTAGCTAAAAAATAATTTTAAATAGATTTTAGAATAAATTCACTTAAACTGCACCTAATTACGACATTTAAATCAACATACATGACGCTTTTCTTGTTGTAATGTCTGCGATTGGAACTAGATTCCTATACGAACCCAAAAAATCTGTTAAAATTCAAACCCAAACCCAAGCCGTACATGACGGAGAGATATTCGCTGAACCAAATATCTACATTGTACTGACAATCGAGACGCCAGTACTATTTCCATATTTTAACGAATTTTTCTTCTGTAAATTTTGTGAAAAACTGAATATTTTCTGGAATTTACGGGGAAAACATTCCGTTAAAACACGGAAATAGTACTGGCGTCTCGATTGCCAGTACAATTTCCGTATTTTAAAGGTTTTTTTTTCGCCAAATCTTTCTCATCGATACCACATACCCAATACATTTAGATTTACCTAAAACTAGCCCGTAGCCAAAATAACAGATACTTTTTCTAATACAATTATGGAATATTTATCTATTGTTTATATTGACTTTTTTTTACAATTATGGAATATTTCTATATTGTCTATAGCGTTATTTTTTTTACAGTGAGAACTTTCAAAACAAAAACCTCTGCGGTCAGTCTCGTTAACCCTTTATTTACTGAACGTATTTATAAGTACCATTAAAATAACTTGTTATAAAATTCATTTATTTAATACATCGATTAGTTTTAATACAGTTTAGGATGAGTTATAGGTACATTTCTTTATCTTGTTCCAAAAGAATTATTCGTTACACAATACAAAAATATTTTTAAAAGGATGATTGCTTTTGCCTTTGCATCATTCCAGCACTCTTGGCGTTGGAGGGGTGGGGGGGGGGGATTTTTCAATTCGGAAATATTTCTATATTTCTATTGTAAAAATATTATATTTGTACAGTTCCTAATTCTACAAAATACAAAGAAAAATATTCAAAATAAAAGATTTGTGTGAGGTTATAGCTATTGCACAAAATCCCTATAAATTCAAATTTGATTAATCCGTCTAAATCCTACAATCCTTATAAAATCCTTCTAAAATTGTTAAATGATTATGTAAATATTCTAATGTAGTTTAAACAATTCACAAAAATGCTTTAGAGGATAAAATGCTCATGAATTCATAATTCAGTACATAAAGGGTTAAATGAAAAGAGACGGTCTGCTTATGTGTCGCACTTAAATATAATACAATCGAACTTCTTTTCAACGAATTTTCTTACTTAACGAAATTTTCTTCTGAACCTTGATTTTGAACACCATTAACATGTAAATTAATCTCCATATTACGAAACATATATTCTTGGTAACGAAGTTTATTCCACTTTCGTGCGCGTACAACATTCAAACGGAGAGTTTGCTATTGCGATGGACGTATGAATTTAAGTTAACGGATTGTATGAAAATGAAATTATTTATTTATTTAATCATTTCCATTTAAACGAAAAAAATTTAAAAGTCTTCGATGCAATAAGAAGAGGACTCCAATTTCAAGAAAATGTTACAGATGAATTGTTCGGCTACTTAGAAAAGTGCGAAAATTTTTATGAACAGTGTATTTTGTATAAGAAACCTTTACAAAGTAATATTACAGACTTTTTTAAAGTTTGTAATTTAAAGGATTTAGAATACTGAGAGAAAAGAGAAAAGGTACGCTACGCTTGTTTTTGTTTACCTCTCTTTATTATGAGTTTTTTAGACATTATTCTAATTAAATTTTTCTCAAATGTCTACATTGCATTAAAAAAAGTTACTTCCCGAATTAAAATACATTTTCCCAATATTTCAATTTTATGTGTAATTTTCATTTTATGTATGTGTATTTTATTATACAAATTTCATGAAGTTGAGTTGATTTCTGTTTAACGAATTTTCTTCATAACGAAGTGTTTAAGTGCAACGATGAGACTTCGTTATATGGAATTTTCACTGTATTTAAAAAAATTATTTATTTATTTACTAGCTGACCCAAACGGAGTTGTCCGAGCCCATGTTACTATCTTTAAATATACCTAAAATCCAAAATCTGTTACTTTCACATTCCACCGCAAGGGCGCGCACTTTGTTCTAATTAAAACTATATATTCAAGGGAACTCCGTTATTCAAACTATCTGTATATATGTTATTTGAGGGTGTGGGGACTCAAATAAGAGAAAATCCCTTGGGGGAGCAAATGGGGAAGAGGGGAAAGAAAGTACAACTGCTTTTTGACGAATGATTTATTACGAATTCCAGAGTTCTTGGTCAGAAATTTGGACTGGTACCTGAGCCAGGCATTTAATTTAATAATTTTATGAAATTAGTGTTCGAAAATAGTGGCATACACTTCTCTTAAAGTAACTTTAACACGGCAGAGAGGTGATAATTGAGGTATTGATATAATTTGGAATTCGTTTTGAAGAGATATGAGTAATGGAAATTGAGTTATTATGATAGGTTTGAGTTAAGAAAAAAACAACGAAAGGAATAGAGGAAAAAAGGGTTATTCAAGTTCTCTTCTACAAATGAGAAATTAAGGCCACTGGGGTCCGTGGTCAAAAATTTGGACTGGTAACTGTGGCAGGAACATAATTTAAGAAATTTCCCGAAATTACTTTTTCGAAATACTACTATTTGATCTAGTATAGTCGGCAGTATTTGATTTAATTAAATTTCATATAAAGCACACATAAAATGTAATTAAAATTTATATAAAGTGCAAACAAAATGTATCGAAATTGTGTGTAGGTGCATACATATAATATAAAATTATTTTAAATACTCTAAAATATCTTAAAAATACATTAAAAAGACATTAAAATCCAAAAACCTTTCCATGGAAAGGCACACGGCCATCTTCAGTGGCTATTTAAATGTTGTTATTTCTCTTTGCGCTTATTCGTCAAGGAGAGACCATTGTAATTCATGGGTGTTATAGAAGATAAGTTGAGAGGAAAATGTATTGAATTTTTAACAAAACAAACCTTCATCTACTATGTAGCAATTCTTTCCAAGCTCAACCGATGTTACATACAAATGCATTATTTCAAACTATATGTCTTTATTAGAAATTATTTCAAGAGATTTTCTTATAATGGTTTCCTAGTAATTACTTGCACGCAAGATAAGTTTGGATTTATTAAAGTCTACTTTTACAGGTTGAATTTGATTTGCAAGATGGGTGTCTCAAAACGCATGCCGAATATTTCATTTTACAGAAAAAAGTGTTAGTATTACTTAGGCCCTTTTGTTTATTTTTTGGTTTAACAGTACTTAAATCCTTTACGTTCAAATCAATTCTTATTAAAAAGAAATTTCATATTTTATGTGTTCTTATTTTTTTCATTAGAAAAATAATTCGTAAAAGTTTATCTCTACATCGCTTTTTTGTGAGAAGTTTCTTTAGGATTTAATACTAAAATATATACAGTGTGACTTCAAAAATACGGCAACTTAAAAAATCCGACATCAAAACTATCTTTTACCTTCCTCTTTCTTTTATGTTTTCAAGTTATAGGAGAAGAAAAATAGCAATTCCTTATGAATTAAAAATTTAAAGATTGAAAATAAAAATGAAAAAAGAATATTTGAGTTTTTCTTTATTTGTCAGAAGCGATTATTTTCTGAACACATTTTCTGGGATGTGCACTGTTGCTTAGCAAGAGAACAACTTTGGGGACAACTTTTGAGAAAACATGGCACAATATACACTGTAAAAAAAAAAACGGACTAAAATACGGAAGTGCTACTGGCAGTCGGGGCACCAGTACTATTTCCTTATTTTAACGAAACTTTTTCCCGGTAAATTACAGAAAAATTCCCATTTTCTTAGCATTTACGGGGGGAATCTTCCGTTAAAATACGGAAATAGTACTGGCATCTCGACTGCCAGTCTCATAGTAACTGTGTCAGGGTCGAAACTAGTCTTTTTTGCACCCGCGACAAACATGGATTTTGGCGCACCCCTCCCCCCTATTCCGCAAAGTATATTTACAAAGAGAATTTTAACAGAGTTATTTTCTTCTGATGGACTGATGGCTTCCATTATTACGAAACAGCCATTATATTTGCATTGTATTTGCGTATTTTAGTCCGTTTTTTTACAGTGTATTGCCTGAACGAATTTTCGGCAACGGCGACATCAATGATGAGGAAGAATTTTCAGGCTTTGAAATTTGCCGTGAAAAGACCGCAAATTATGAGCTGATTGAACGTGCAATATCTGAAAATGCATTAAGTGTCGAAAAAAGAGATATGGATGGTTGGCTAGGCGTTAAGGCTCCTGTCCCTGCCAGCAAGACACTCACGAGCTAATGCTAATGCTATGGGTAGGGATTTTTCTAATATCTCGTTTACATTTCGGCATTTTTAAATAATTTTTTTGCATTGGAAAGCCGATATCCGTCACTACATCGCACTTTTTTTACTTTTTTGATTTTGGTCGCAGATATTTTTTTATAAAGTTACTTTCACTTTCAAAACCGGTTCTGAAAACGAAAGTGTCATTCTAAACAATATCTGCAACTAAAATCGAAAAAGTAAAAAAAAGTGCGATATAGAGACGGATCTCGGCTATCCAATGGAAAAAAAAATTAAAAATGTCGAAATGCAAACGAGATATTAGAAAAATCCCTCCCCATAGGATTAGCATTGGCTCGTGAATGTCTCCGCCGGCAGGGACAGGAGCCTTAACGAAAATGCATCAACAACGAACAATTTAACGAACAGCAAGATGTGTCAAATAGAACCGTCGATAATGCTTGTAGCAGCTCAGCAGTCGAGGATGAACAACCGGCAGAAGAAAAGGTGTCGCTAAAAAAATGCATAAATTTGCCTGGAGAATTAATATCTGTTTCAGAAAAACAAGACAGTATTTCCGAAATAGACATTCTTTGTTTGTATAAAACCCCAAAATAACTTGTTAATGAACGGCCAAAATACTGAAGAAAATAAAATTGACATCTATGTTTCCGAATTACAAAAAAAGAAATTATTTCACTCTTTATTAGATTTTTTTTTTCTTCAACATAGAAAATATCAATTAAGGTAAGTTTTTTTAATATTTAATTTTCTCGTTTTCTTACATAATTATCACTTAATAATGAATTAAATTATGACTAAAGGCACCATTAAGAATATAGTACTACATTTGATATTCTTAGTTACTCTTTTGATATTCCTTCAAAAATCCGGAATTTTCGAAAATCCGGCGTAGTCTCGGCTTTGATGATGCCGGATTTTGAAGTTATACTGTATATATAAATAAATAAATATTTAATCAAATAACTTAATAAAGAAATAGAGAAAAATAAGATAAGGAAAATGTTATACTTTCGAAAACAATAGGAAAGATTAGTAGCAATTGAAAACAAGCCTTCTTTCTGTTTGTTCAATTTTATCTCGCAAAAAAGGTATTTTTTCTTTCTCTGAGGACGTAATTTTTATTTTCTGTTCATTATACATTCTTCTAGAAATATACACGTAGTGGGAGTAATTCGGGAAAAAAGTTCAATTAAAAGGAAAGGATGTTTGCATAATGTACACTTAAAATAAATTCAATAACATCTTCTCCGAGTCTCATTAGTCAACCGACCATCCCCCAGGCGAATAAGCCATTCCACGAAATAAAGTTCCTCCGGCTCCGTTCGCATATTTGTAACCAGGATGAACTGTCGAAATATTGGCCAGAGAGAAGAATTCTTGATACAACTTTAAAAAATTAGTGTTTTGTTTACATGTATAACTACACATAATATCTACCTCCAGTCACCTCCAAGAATAAACACTTTGCCCCCTAATGGGACATCATTGTTAACCAAATCTCGCAGAAGTCTATCAACAGCATTCAAACCATGAATAGGTGTCATGGTACATTCATCCCATATAATGAGCTTAGCCATTTTCAGTAATCTTCCTTCAGATGTATTTTACCGCATTTTTGAAGCTGAATTATCCAATATGGGGACTAGTAATTTAAATTGAGTATGTGCAGTTCTTCCACCTTGTAAGGGTATAGATGCGATGCCTGTCCATGCAACGGGAATAGTAGTATGTCCCATTCCTCTGACGTAATGCAGCCGTATTGAATAGGAATGTTTTTCCTGATCCCGCAAAAGCATCGGCACAGAAAACCTTAGCGACAGTAGCATAATCATTTTGAATACTTTCAATGACAGCATCCAAAATTATACGTTGTTCCAGATTTAGCATGTTTAACAATCGTTGTCCCTCCGCTCTTTCTTCTTGTAAATCATAAACATCGCATTCCACAGAGTTTTCCATGCTTGAGAGTTTGTCAAAATTGTCAAAATTGTTTGAACATTTTTGAGATACAGTTAGCTTGACCCCGACCCATTATGACCAAAATGACCCATTGATTGAATTTTCTTGAACATGCGACCCCGCACAATGGTCTTATCATGCCGGAAACGGTATTATACAACATTTTGTCAAAATGTTTTGCACCGCTTTTTAAATACAATTAGCTTGACCCTGATCCATTGTGACCCAAAATGACCCACTAATCGAATTTTCTTGAATATGCGACCTAGCCCCAAGGTCTTCTCGAGCCCGAAAATGATAGAATACAAAATTTAGTTTAGTTAAGATCGTTTTACTTAAGATTGTTTAAGCCGTTTTTTAGATACAGTTAGCTTGACCCTTACACATTGTGACCAAAAATGACCCACTAATCGAATTTTCTCGAACATGTGACTTACAAGGAGAGGGCCAACCTTGTTAATCACAGATTTTGATTATTTTAATATATGTTGTAGGGTAGAGACCCCTTAGTGTCAGGTTCAACGGATTTTATCCAACGCTCCTTAGTTCTTGAGAAACCGGGGGGTCTAATAATAGTACACAGCTTAAATACTTATTTCACAACATCGGTGATAGGTTGGTCGTAGCTCAGTTGGTATGGAGTTTGCTGGCTGATCCGCGCGCCCGGGTTCGATACCTGAATACGCTTCATTTGTTTTTCTCATTTTTTGTTTTATAAATATACTTGTAAGTATAATTAATAATCTCATTGTCAATTAAAATTTATAATATTGTATATCAATTATAATTTTAACCTGTTCAATTTTTTACTTTTAACTAAATAGTTGTATAAAACATCATAAAACTGTTAATTTTTAAAAAATCACTTTTAAAATGTATTTCATATATTCTTTATCGATGCAATGATATTGAGCAATTGTGTGAATTCGTGATTTTAAAGAAGCATCATTTACGCATTGCTTTAACAAAGGAAGTCAATGCGATAATATTATTATTCTGTTTTTAAAGTAACAAGCATAATTATATTCAAAATTAGCATCAGAATTAAATTACAACCGATTTTTTGCATATTAAAGATTTTTAAATTTATAATACGTATGCTTGCGTTTTCAATTATTTTGCTTTCACCTTTATCTTCTTTCTGCTTTTATTTTTATTTTATTTGAATATTCTTTTATTTTATCATACCTAGATGGCACCAAAACAGATTTTGGTCACGATTTTGGAATTTTTATCATTTAATAATAGATCCAATTTCTTTTTAAACCTCTTTAAAGGATGAGAAATAATAGTTTAAAAATAAAAAATGATAAATTTAAGTATTTTAACATTATAATTAATGTATGATATTAAAATTTGCAATTGAAATTATTAAATTATAATTAAAAATGTATTTATAAAACAAAAAATGATAAAAACAAACGTAACGCGTTCGGGTACCGAACCCGGGACCGCAAATCAGCCAGCGAACGCCGTACCTACTGAGCTACGACCAACCTATCATTGCGGTTGCAATGTAAGTATTTAAGCTGTGTACTATTATTAGACCCCCCGGTTTCTCAAGAACTGAGGAGCGTTGGATAAAATCCGTTGAACCTGACACTAAGGGGTCTCTACCCTACAACATATATTAAAATAATCAAAATCTGTGATTAACAAGGTTGGCCTTCTTCTTGTTAGTCCAATGGTCATCTCATGCCCAGAAATGGAATATTACAAAATTTTATGAAAATGTCTTGAACCGTTTTTTATTTCAGTTAGCTTGACCCTGACATATTCTAACCCAAAATGACGCACAAATCGAATTTTCTCGAACATGTGACTTAGCCCAATGGTCATCTCATACCCAGAAACGGTATATTACAAAATATTGTAAAAATGTCTTGAACCGTTTTTTAGATATAATTAGCTTGACCCTGACCCATAATGACCTATTAATCGAATTTTCTCGAGCACGTGATCCATCCCAATGGTTTTTTCGTGCCCAAAAACAATAGATTACAAAATTTCGTCAAAATCATTAGAGCCGTTATCTAGATAAACTTGGCTTGACCCACGAGGACCCAAAAATGATCCACTAATTGAATTTTCTCGAACATGTGACTTAGCACAATGGTCTTCTCGTAATCCAAAACTGTAAAACATAGAGTTTAGTAGAAATCGTTAGAGCTGTTTTCTAGATAAACTTTTCTTTACCCACATTGACCCAAAAATGACCCACTAATCGAATCTTCTCTAATATGTGACTTATCCTATTGGTCTTCTCGTAATCGAAAACCAAAAAATACAAAATTTAGTCAAAATCGTTAGAGCCGTTTTTAGATAAAATTCGCGTGACCCATAGTGACTCAAAAATGACCCACTAATCGAAATTCCTCGAACATGTGATCTAGCCCAATAGTTTTCTCGTGCCGAAAAACGGTTGGATATATAATTTAGAGAAAATCGATTTTAGATATAATAAGCTTGACCATGATACATTATGACCCAAAATGACCCACTAATCGAATTTCCTCGAACACGTGACCTAGCTCATAGTATTCTCGTACCCGAAAATGGTAAAATACAAAATTTCGTCAAAATCGTTAATGCCGTTTTCTAGATAACCTTTGCTTGACCCACTGTGAGCCAAATGACCCACTAATCGAATTTTCTCGAACATATGACTTAGCCCAATGGTCTTCTCGTAATCATAAAACTGTAGAATATAGAGTTTAGTGAAAATCGTTAAAGCCCTTTTTAGATTGTTGGAAATGATCATAGCATTACATTAAATTCTTATTAATTTCTTTTTGTACAACTATGTTTCTTGTGATTGGTTGTTTAATGTAGCTTTCTTTCACGGCCGCCAACTCCCCAACATGGGCCTTGCAAAATCTATAAATACCTGTAAATTTTCTGTTTTCTTTCAGTATGTTTGTGTAATTGTCTTGTTAATATCAAATATACTCAATTCGATCCACGCCTTTATGTCTGCCTTTTATTTATTTCAACATATAGAAAAATAGCTTGACCCACAGTGACCCAAAAATGACCCACTAATCTAAATTTCCCGAACATAGGACCTAGCCCAATAGTTTTCTCGTGCCGTAAAACGGTTGGATATAAAATTTAGTCAAAATCGATTGAGCCGTTTTTTATATACAATTAGCTTGACCTTGACCCATTATGACCCAAAATGACACTATAATCTGATTTTCTCGAACACGTGACCTAGCTTACTTTCTAAGTTTTTGTTTCTACATTTTCTTTCAAAAATTAATTAACTCAAACTTTCTCCCGCTTATTTCTTTATGTGGATAGCAATCTCAGAAACAAAAATAATAATTCAGTATTCTTTAACCCGTTAACTCTTCACTAGTGTGAATTTACTCAGATCAAATTTAAAAAAATCCTTTTCGTTTTAAAAATATAATA
The DNA here is from genome assembly GCA_963932465.1 of Maratus speciosus. Lineage (NCBI taxonomy): Eukaryota > Metazoa > Arthropoda > Arachnida > Araneae > Salticidae > Maratus > Maratus speciosus. The sequence goes on along the minus strand of OZ010799.1, from coordinate 366,527,040 downwards.
TAATATAAAACTAACTAACTAAATAAATAACTCTCACAATTTTGAATGCAACGAGAAAAAGTAATACAGAAAAACTAAAAGATAAGAAAATATATAGAAACCAAGTTCAATTAATTCTTTATTTAAGTATAATCCTAGCTTTATAAAATTTTATTGTTTCCCCGAAAGAAAAAGAAATTCTGTTTTACCGAAAAAAGAGATGTTTATAAAAAATACATCTACTAAATTTATAAAAACATTTGAATAGAAAATAATTTATATGAATGTTTATTTAAAAAGTATTTCGAATGTTCACTATTTAGAAAATAGTGTTTGTCCTTTAGAGATATTTACGTTTTCGTTGAACTAAACAATAGAACAATCATTTATTTTTAAATAAAAATTTTATTTCTTTATATTTTTTTCTAAGAAAATTTTAATTCATTCTAAACAAGTTTGCTTTTGTTGTGGTCTTCTAGCGTTCAAAAAAAATATTTTTTTATTTTATTTTTGAAAACAAAATGTAGAAGTTTTAGCCATTTAAAGGAACTCATACTTTTATTTATCCTATTTCGTTTATGAGAGAAAATTAATTTTAATAACATAATAGTTTATTTTATTATTTTTAAAGCTTATTTTTAGGTCAGAGTTCGAAGTAATCAAATTATAAAAAATTATTTTGGATGGCAAAAGTCTCAATAGATATTTACGCTAATGGCGCATGGTGCATGTAAAATCCGTCGTGGGTGCAAAGTCCTCCAAGTTACCTGTGAATTATACCTCTGGTGGTGCCTTGCCAGGTGAAGGTCTCGTCATATTCTAAATTCCAAGATCAACTTGAGCAGCAATGTGCAGGCGCCAATCAACAGGCTATAACGTTATGTAACCGGCAAAACAAAGTAATCACAAATGAGAAGTAGGCACTGCAGATAGGATGACGATCCAGGCATTGATGTCAGGTTTATTCCAGTCTCCCTCTGCAGCGATTCGTCTGCCTTGCATTTTGCCCAAAATTATCACTTCAGCGGTAAATCTTAGCTTTTCTGCCATTTCAATTTTTAATTTCCCTCAAAAATTGCCCCTTCTACAGCTAAGAAGTTTACCACCTTTTAGGCATCAAAAATAATTCAGCTATTTCCAACTGGCATGGCAAGTACGTGGTGTGCGACGACAAACACAGCTTTGCAAAGTGCAATAAACAACCTAGAATCTTCAACTCAGCTTAAAATAGTCAGCCCTGGTGCTTGCTGGTGTGGTCCGCCGCCTGCGGCGATCTGGCCTACCATAATGAATCGCCCCACTTTCCAGGCAATTACAAACCCGTTCAGCTGGGTTAACCCCGGTAGGTAGGGGCCTGGTCAGCGGTCTCCGAATAACAACTTTTTAGACAAAATGCAACTGATAGTTAGATAATTAATTAAAGTTGTTTATTATATCAACATACCATTTGTCTGCAAATAATAAGTTATAATTTTCCGAAACATAAAAGGAATTTTGTAAAAATATTTTTACTAAGTTTAAATTTGTATTAACAGAAAATTGTCTTTACGAATGATGTTTGGAAAAGTATTCAAAAGGTTTTAGTTTTTACAAGAAATGTTTCATTAGTAAGTTTTATGCTTTCCTTGAGTTTAACAATAAAATCATTTCTTAAAGGAATAAAGGTTTGCTCTTTTACATTTTATTTCTCCGTGAAATTTAAATTATAAAGGCTGTTGCTGTTTTCTGTCAATGATCTGCCATCTTAGAGTTTTAAACTTAAAAAAAAAAAGAAATAAAAGAAGAAAAGAAATAGAAAAGTATCATAATGAATTATTTTTAAAGCTTAAAGAAATAACATCAGCAACTTCAAACAAACCGTAGCTCTGTTTGCTCAATTTGATCTTGCAGTAAATGACTTTTTCGTTACATGGAAAACTGCTCAAAATCCCTCATTTTTTATCCTTCCTTTCATAACTGGTAACGCAGAACGAAAATTCAAGACATTTGCTCAGAAGAAATTTGAATTGTTTTATTCGAATTAATATTACATCTTATTTGATCATTCTACACTTAAAACAAATTATAACAAAACTCTATTATTAAAAAAAATCAAATTTATATTATTTTACTATTTACATAAAAAAAGGTTTTTTTTTCTTACTACAAAGAGATATTTTTAAAATTACTTCTACTTCATTTAAAAATGCATTTGAACAGAAAATTATTTTACGAATGTCAATTTAAAATGTATTCCAAAAATTCCAGTCTATAGGAAATATGGTTCATTAGTAACATTTATATATTCGTCGAATTTAACAAAAGAGCAATCGCCTATTTTAAAGTTTTTTTGTTTCAAAATTTTTTCCTTGCCAATATTTGGTCTTCAAACTAGACAGCACCACTTTTTTGTGAGCTGGTCTAGTTCTACGTATTTAAATTCTTCACATAGGGATTTAGGTTTTTTTCTAAATTTGTCTTATATCGTGTTTCGATGTAAGAAAATTAAAAAAACTTTTTTAGATTTTAAAGATATCATTAGATGAATGAAATAATTTACTTGACAAAAATTAAGTTATGGTTAGATAGTTAATGAAAGTTGTTTGCTAATTCTACTGTTAGAAGAAGTTCAGGTTAGTATGAAAAATGTTTTTGATGAAGGTAATTTTTTATATGAGAAACTTTTTTTAACATAGCATAATGTTGAAGCCGTTTTAAAGTTCTCTTTTTATTATCGTTTCACTAACGTACAACTTGGCTTTAAAAATAGCTGAAAAATAAAAAGCATTGTTGCAAAAATATACTTCTAAAGGCTTTCAATTCTTGTTAACAGAAAAATATGTTATTCGAATTTTGTTTAGAATCAAAAGACTTCAGTTTTTAGAAGAGAGGTTTCATCAGTAAAATTTATGCATTCCCTGAGTTTAACAAAGGAATAAATTCTTATATGCAAATAAAGTTTTATTCTTTCACATTTTTGGGGGGAGGAATTTAAATTTTAAAGAATGGTGCTACTTTTCTTTTGTCAATGAGCTGTCTTGTTACAGTTTTTAAACTTCAAAAAATGTAACAAATAGAAGAAACATAAAGAATCTTTTTTTAAGCTAAAAGAAAGAACATTAGCTGCTTCAAACAAACTCTAGCTCTGTTTGCTCACTTTCATATTAAAGAGAAAGACTTGCGGGAAACTTAAAATGGGAAACTATTTTTTTTCATGTTTTCATTTAAAAGTGGTAACTTAGAAATAGAGTTTAAGAAATCTATTGGCAGGAAACAGATCCAAAGGCTCTATTTCAGATGATAAAAATTTTGATTAAATTAACAATTCGGAGGGAAGCAATATTTTCATCGATCATTACTCCCAGACCCCAAAATCATCCTCCATCCAAATTTCAATTTTTATACACTTATATATACACTGCTCAAAACAATTAGGGGAGCACATGGTTTTAATAAAATTACGCAAATCTTTAGACCGATAAGTAACCTAAAATAAAACATCCATAATTTAAAGCGTAGTGGAAAACAGATGAAGAAAACTTCATATGCAAAGCAAAGTTTAATGACGTCAAAAACTAGAAAAAGGAGATAATTGCAGAAATCGAGATTTTGCATAAACGTCTGTTTCACTGTCTCAGTTGTAAAATTCAATTGCCCAGCACGTGTTTTGAGGAAAGGTGACTTGAAAATGTCACAACAATGTTATTTACCGGAATCCATGGCTTGGCGTATTATTGGAACAGTTGAATCTGGGAAGCACAGCGAAGTGTAGCAGACGCTGTTGGAGTCGTAAGAAGTGTCAATGCAAAGCTGTGGAATAGATTCCAAGACACACGGGATGGTAGACATCTTAAAGCGCAAGGAGGATACTACAGTAACTGATGACAGATATATCCTGTTAACAGCTCGTTGAGACGGAACGGGGAATACCACTCAGCTGCAAACACTGATGTTCTTAGCCACAGGAAAAATAATCTTAAGTTTATCTGAAGAAATCTACTTTCTGTGGAAATTCTGCAGAAATCTGTAGAAATTTTGAAGATTTAGATTTACCTTAAAAATATCTTCAGGATTTTCTAAGATATCAAAATATATATCTCCAGAAATGGGCCAATTATCTACAGAATTTTGGGCCAATTACCTACAGGTTTTCTACAGATTTATTTTAGAGGGAAGAAGGGTGTCCAGCCAAATAGTCCGAAATAGGCTTCATCAGGGTGGCCTCTATGCACATAAGCCAATGGTCCGTATTCCGTTGACCCCAAGCAACAGTACAGCCCAAAGAAGGTGAAAACTGAACATCGAGTTTGAAGGCAATGTTGTTAGAGTCAGATTCTGTCTACAGACGAGTCCCCGTTCATTCTGGATGTGACATCCATTGTGTTTTGGCATGGAGAGAAAGAGGCACTCAAAATGATCCCACATTCGTTCGTGATAGGTCACATCGCAGACGAGGTGGGTTGATGCTGGGCTGGAATCAGCATAGATGGACGTACGGGCCTGCATATCATTCGAAATAGCACTTTGACGGCCCGAAGTTATACAGACGAGATACTGAGACCTCATGTCGTATTTTACGTTGCAGCAATTGGTGATTCCTTTTTTTCATGCATGATAATGCCAGACCAGATACAGCTCGTCTTGTGGAGAACATGCTTAAAGTTGAAACAATACAGCATATGGAATAACCAACATGCTCTTCTGACCTGAATCCAATCGACCATGTTTGGGACACACTCGGACGAAGCCTTGCAGCGAGACTGAGGCCTCCTTTTATTGTCTGAGACTCGGAGATTGCACTTCTTTAGGAGTGCAACAGTACTCCCCGAAAACTGATCAATAATGTCATCGAATCAATAGAAAACAGGTATGCGACAGCTCTATCTATAAGAAGAGACCACGCGCCATATTAAATACCTAGAATCATTCCTAAACAATACATTTTTTGCACTTACATGTAACAAAATTCTTGCCCTAAACCATCTTTTTAAGTTCGGTCCATCATTTCAAAGAATTAAAGCTCTCTTGCAAATTTTTCTGAGTCTTTTTTTTCTGTGTCGCGCGTTGATACACTCGTTACTCTCAAGTTTATGCCCGTGCATGGTTGTCTCACACTGTTTTCTTTACTTTTTTGCTAACTCCCCTAATTTTTTTGAGCAGTGTATATATAAATATATATCTGATTTTTGTCGTGCGATAGTACTCGTAGTTGTCAACCAATTTGGATATGACAGAGCATGTGTTTTGCGAAAGTCTAGACAGCGTTCGTTGGCCAGCTTTGTAAGCCATGTTGTTTCAAAATACCGGTCAATTACGAATTTGAAAAAAAAAATGCAAAAAAAAAAATAAAAAAAAAAATTGCAAAAAAAAAATTGCAAAAAAAAAAAAAAAAAAAAATCTAAAAAGTTTATTTTTAAGCTGTTTGACTTGATACAATGATTTCAAGGCATTTTTTTTTTGCTTTTATCTTAAGAAATGGCTGAGATATAGCTGTTTGAAATTCTAAAATGTCTAATTTTTCCATAATCAGGCTTCAAATAAGTGTTTCTGAAAATGTGTTTCTCGCAAATTTACTTTTATTTTTGTAACCATTCTTTCTTCCCTCATACGCCGAAAACTACATATTGTACTCATATTAGTCTGCGTCTAAAACTCGCCAAACTTGGCGATATTTAAGATACAGAATAAATAAGGCGATACAGAATAAATCTCAGGTAATGGAACTCCAGAAAACAACCTTTCTGGAGTTCCATTACCTGAGATTTATTCTGTTGAGCTGAACCAGGTTTCAGACCAGATGCTGTAATCTTCAAGGTTAGCTGGGTGAAAAAGTTCGATCAGAATCGTCCGGGATAGCTCAGATGGCAGAGCACTGGCGGCTTCAGCCAGGAGATCCCGGGTTCGAATCCTGGTCCGGACATTTTTCGCCCAGTTGGAAATTTACATCTAATATGATTTGTTTACCAATTACAATAATTATGTTAAAATAATCTAGTGTAATTTCGCATCCATCGATTTCTGGAGTTCCATTACCTGAGATTTATTCTGTTGAGCTGAACCAGGTTTCAGACCAGATGCTGTAATCTTCAAGGTTAGCTGGGTGAAAAAGTTCGACCAGAATCGTCCGGGATAGCTCAGATGGCAGAGCACTGGCGGCTTCAGCCAGGAGATCCCGGGTTCGAATCCTGGTCCGGACATTTTTCGCCCAGTTGCAAATTTACATCTAATATGATTTGTTTTTCCAATTACAATAATTGTGTTAAAATAATCTAGTGTAATTTCGCATCGAACGATTTATGGAGTTCCATTACCTGAGATTTATTCTGTTGAGCTGAACCAGGTTTCAGACCAGATGCTGTAATCTTCAAGGTTAGCTGGGTGAAAAAGTTCGACCAGAATCGTCCGGGATAGCTCAGATGGCAGAGCACTGGCGGCTTCAGCCAGGAGATCCCGGGTTCGAATCCTGGCCCGGACATTTTTCGCCCAGTTGGAAATTTACATCTAATATGATTTGTTTACCAATTACAATAATTGTGTTAAAATAATCTAGTGTAATTTCGCATCCAACGATTTCTGGAGTTCCATTACCTGAGATTTATTCTGTTGAGCTGAACCAGGTTTCAGACCAGATGCTGTAATCTTCAAGGTTAGCTGGGTGAAAAAGTTCGACCAGAATCGTCCGGGATAGCTCAGATGGCAGAGCACTGGCGGCTTCAGCCAGGAGATCGCGGGTTCGAATCCTGGTCCGGACATTTTTCGCCCAGTTGGAAATTTACATCTAATATGATTTGTTTACCAATTACAATAATTGTGTTAAAATAATCTAGTGTAATTTCGCATCCAGCGATTTCTGGAGTTCCATTACCTGAGATTTATTCTGTTGAGCTGAACCAGGTTTCAGACCAGATGCTGTAATCTTCAAGATTAGCTGGGTGAAAAAGTTCGACCAGAATCGTCCGGGATAGCTCAGATTGCAGAGCACTGGCGGCTTCAGCCAGGAGATCCCGGGTTCGAATCCTGGTCCGGACATTTTTCGCCCAGTTGGAAATTTACATCTAATATGATTTGTTTACCAATTACAATAATTGTGTTAAAATAATCTAGTGTAATTTCGCATCCAGCGATTTCTGGAGTTCCATTACCTGAGATTTATTCTGTTGAGCTGAACCAGGTTTCAGACCAGATGCTGTAATCTTCAAGGTTAGCTGGGTGAAAAAGTTCGACCAGAATCGTCCGGGATAGCTCAGATGGCAGAGCACTGGCGGCTTCAGCCAGGAGATCCCGGGTTCGAATCCTGGTCCGGACATTTTTCGCCCAGTTGGAAATTTACATCTAATATGATTTGTTTACCAATTACAATAATTGTGTTAAAATAATCTAGTGTAATTTCGCATCCAGCGATTTCTGGAGTTCCATTACCTGAGATTTATTCTGTTGAGCTGAACCAGGTTTCAGACCAGATGCTGTAATCTTCAAGGTTAGCTGGGTGAAAAAGTTCGACCAGAATCGTCCGGGATAGCTCAGATGGCAGAGCACTGGCGGCTTCAGCCAGGAGATCCCGGGTTCGAATCCTGGTCCGGACATTTTTCGCCCAGTTGGAAATTTACATCTAATATGATTTGTTTACCAATTACAATAATTGTGTTAAAATAATCTAGTGTAATTTCGCATCCAGCGATTTCTGGAGTTCCATTACCTGAGATTTATTCTGTTGAGCTGAACCAGGTTTCAGACCAGATGCTGTAATCTTCAAGGTTAGCTGGGTGAAAACGTTCGACCAGAATCGTCCGGGATAGCTCAGATGGCAGAGCACTGGCGGCTTCAGCCAGGAGATCCCGGGTTCGAATCCTGGTCCGGACATTTTTCGCCCAGTTGGAAATTTACATCTAATATGATTTGTTTACCAATTACAATAATTGTGTTAAAATAATCTAGTGTAATTTCGCATGGAGCGATTTCTGGAGTTCCATTACCTGAGATTTATTCTGTTGAGCTGAACCAGGTTTCAGACCAGATGCTGTAATCTTCAAGGTTAGCTGGGTGAAAAAGTTCGACCAGAATCGTCCGGGATAGCTCAGATGGCAGAGCACTGGCGGCTTCAGCCAGGAGATCCCGGGTTCGAATCCTGGTCCGGACATTTTTCGCCCAGTTGGAAATTTACATCTAATATGATTTGTTTACCAATTACAATAATTGTGTTAAAATAATCTTGTGTAATTTCGCATCCAGCGATTTCTGGAGTTCCATTACCTGAGATTTATTCTGTTGAGCTGAACCAGGTTTCAGACCAGATGCTGTAATCTTCAAGGTTAGCTGGGTGAAAAAGTTCGACCAGAATCGTCCGGGATAGCTCAGATGGCAGAGCACTGGCGGCTTCAGCCAGGAGATCCCGGGTTCGAATCCTGGTCCGGACATTTTTCGCCCAGTTGGAAATTTACATCTAATATGATTTGTTTACCAATTACAATAATTGTGTTAAAATAATCTAGTGTAATTTCGCATCCAACGATTTCTGGAGTTCCATTACCTGAGATTTATTCTGTTGAGCTGAACCAGGTTTCAGACCAGATGCTGTAATCTTCAAGGTTAGCTGGGTGAAAAAGTTCGACCAGAATCGTCCGGGATAGCTCAGATGGCAGAGCACTGGCGGCTTCAGCCAGGAGATCGCGGGTTCGAATCCTGGTCCGGACATTTTTCGCCCAGTTGGAAATTTACATCTAATATGATTTGTTTACCAATTACAATAATTGTGTTAAAATAATCTAGTGTAATTTCGCATCCAGCGATTTCTGGAGTTCCATTACCTGAGATTTATTCTGTTGAGCTGAACCAGGTTTCAGACCAGATGCTGTAATCTTCAAGGTTAGCTGGGTGAAAAAGTTCGACCAGAATCGTCCGGGATAGCTCAGATGGCAGAGCACTGGCGGCTTCAGCCAGGAGATCCCGGGTTCGAATCCTGGTCCGGACATTTTTCGCCCAGTTGGAAATTTACATCTAATATGATTTGTTTACCAATTACAATAATTGTGTTAAAATAATCTAGTGTAATTTCGCATCCAGCGATTTCTGGAGTTCCATTACCTCAGATTTATTCTGTTGAGCTGAACCAGGTTTCAGACCAGATGCTGTAATCTTCAAGGTTAGCTGGGTGAAAACGTTCGACTAGAATCGTCCGGGATAGCTCAGATGGCAGAGCACTGGCGGCTTCAGCCAGGAGATCCCGGGTTCGAATCCTGGTCCGGACATTTTTCGCCCAGTTGGAAATTTACATCTAATATGATTTGTTTACCAATTACAATAATTGTGTTAAAATAATCTAGTGTAATTTCGCATCGAGCGATTTCTGGAGTTCCATTACCTGAGATTTATTCTGTTGAGCTGAACCAGGTTTCAGACCAGATGCTGTAATCTTCAAGGTTAGCTGGGTGAAAAAGTTCGACCAGAATCGTCCGGGATAGCTCAGATGGCAGAGCACTGGCGGCTTCAGCCAGGAGATCCCGGGTTCGAATCCTGGTCCGGACATTTTTCGCCCAGTTGGAAATTTACATCTAATATGATTTGTTTACCAATTACAATAATTGTGTTAAAATAATCTAGTGTAATTTCGCATCCAGCGATTTCTGGAGTTCCATTACCTGAGATTTATTCTGTTGAGCTGAACCAGGTTTCAGACCAGATGCTGTAATCTTCAAGGTTACCTGGGTGAAAAAGTTCGACCAGAATCGTCCGGGATAGCTCAGATGGCAGAGCACTGGCGGCTTCAGCCAGGAGATCCCGGGTTCGAATCCTGGTCCGGACATTTTTCGCCCAGTTGGAAATTTACATCTAATATGATTTGTTTACCAATTACAATAATTGTGTTGAAATAATCTAGTGTTGGTTATATTTGACTAATTTGGCAAAATTCCCCTTGATTTTCCATATACTCCCACCTGGCTGAATCTGAATCTGAATCTCATTTTCCATATAGACAAAAACTGCGTTGTTGAACTGGTTAATAAATTAACAGTTTAGTCATAATGGAATCGGAATTTCTAATACGTTAATTATAAATTTAGTCACAAGGCTAACAGATGGACTCATTACTGCACGAGAGTTGTTCGCAAGTAAAGCACACACGTCATTATAATGATTTTAAGAGCCGTGGTTATTATAACAAATAAATAGCAAAATATAGTTCTTTTTTTTTCTTTTTATAAAGTTTTTTTACTGTACCAGAGCGACAGCGCGATTTTTCTATATTGTTATTTATACCTTGAGAAATAACTTACGATATAAATGTAAAGCTTGATATTTTTGAACTCACTTAAAATAAAAACAATTATAATCAACGATAAAGATACAGAAGAAAAATTTTAGTGTGTATAGGGTAAAAAATATATATATATATATATTTCTTAATATAGAAAAATCTAATCTAATCACGAACAAAATATACAGCAACCTCTTTCGAGTTAACCACGATTCACAAAATCGTTCTTTATGTTTAAAAACCTCAAAAAACAATATATTTTCAAGATTTAACACTATTTCTACCACGATTTTGAAAGTACCTATTCTACGAAAAGGTGTCCTTTTGTACCTTTGCAAATAATTGCCAAAACTTTTGTGATTTCAAATTATCGGTTAAATACAGATAATTTGAGCAATATATTTATTAATACATTGAGGAGTATTTATTAGAGATTATTTAACCAGGTTATAAATTTTAGCTTAATTAATCAATCTACAAAATATAAATCTACATAAATGTAACCAACCATGTTTTACGTCAACAGAAACAGTAACTTAAAATTATTATCTTGATCATTTTTTTTATTGAAAAGATAATCAAATATTTTTATATTATTAACTTAAAACAATTTCCGTCAAGTGTATAAAAATTCAATCTTTGTTACAACAACAACAAAAACAACAAATAGTAATCATAAAAACATCAGTGTAATAATATTATTTCTCTATTCAATACGACAGCTTTTACACGAATGAAAACAAAATTCATGTGTATTGAACTCACGACCAGAAATGGAGAAGAAAACGCGTTATTCATTTTTTTAGAACTAGTCATTGCAATGATCTACACTAAAATGCAACATGGCGGAATACAAGCGAATATCAAAGCGAGCATCAACTCCTGTATTTTCCGTTACAACTGAAATCGGGATTCTCTAATCTGATTATAATTGATATGATACTGTAAAATGATATTGATATTTCTATGTAAAATGGTTTAAAATTGTAAATTATGAAATCGTTTGAAATTAGAAATTATGAAATCCTTAAGGTGTCAAAAGACACCTCATGGTAGAAATAGGTATACCCTATGCACATTTTTAAAACCAGGATGCGCTGGAGGAAAATGATATCGCTGCATTAATTTAAGAACTACTGTACGAAATGTCAAAAAATTAATAGTGGAGAAATAGTAGTTAGAGAATAATTTTAAGTTAAAATCTGAAAGGTGTATTTTGATACCTCTTGGTAGAAATATTGTTAAATAAGTACTTATGAAACAAAAGTTTTTCTCTTTCACTGATTTTCGGAAACATTACCTAATAGTTTTTTTAATGCATTAATAACACTTCTCCAACCGTAATATCAGTTTTTAGGATGCTATCTACACTGCTCAAAACAATTAGAGGAGCACATGGTTTTAACGAAATTAGGCAAATATTTACACCAATAACTAACGTAAAATAAAGCATCCATCATTTAAAGTGTTGTAGAAAACAGATAAAGATAACTTCACATGTAAATAAAAGTTTCTGACGTCAAAAACTAGAAAAAAGAGATAAGTGCAGAAATCCGGATTTTGCAGAAACGTCTGTACGGCCTCAGTTGTAAAATCCAATTGCTCAGCTTGTGTTTTGAGAAAAGGTGGCTTGAAAATGTCACAATAACGTGATTTACCGCAATCCATGACATGGCGTGTTTTGGGGACAGTTGAATTTGGGAAACACAATGAAGTGTAGTGCACGCTGTTTGAGTCGCAAGAAGTGTCCATGAAAGGCTGTTGAATCGATTCCAAGACACATGGAATGGCAGTCATCGACAAGTGCAAGGTCTAAAATGTGCTAACACAGAAACTGATGACCGATATATCCTGTTAACAGCTCGTCGAGACGGAACGGACAATGGTACTCAGCTGCAAACACAGTTGTTCTTGGCCACAGGACGAAAGGTGTCCAGCCAAACAGTCCAAAATAGGCTTCATCCGTGTGATCTCTATACACGTAAGACAATGGTCTGTATTCCATTGACTTCAAGCCACTGTGCGGCCCAAAGAATTTGGGGAACTGAACATCGAGTTTGGAGGCAACGTTGTTGGAGTCAAATTTTGTTTACAGACGAGTCCCGATACAGTCTGGATGTGACATCTGATGTGTTTTGTCCTGGAGAGAAAGAGGCACTCAAAATAATCCCATATTCGTTCGTGAAAGTTCACATTACAGACGAGGTGGGTTGATGCTATTGGCTGAAATCAGCATAGGTGGACGTACGGGTCTGCATATCATTCGAAATTGCATTATGGCGATCCGAAGTTATACAGACGAGATACTGAGACGTCATGTCGTATTTTATGTTGCAGAAATTAGTGATTTCTTTTTTTCCATGCATAATAATGCCAGACTTCATACAGTTCGTCTTGTGGAAAACATGCTTGAAGCTAAAACAATACAGCGTATGGAATGACCAGCATGCTCTCCTGACCTAAATCGGATCGAACACGTTTGGAACATACTCAGACGACGCATTGCTGCGAGACCGAGGCCTCTTTTTACTGTCCGGGACTTGGAGATTGCAATTCTTGAGCAGTGGAACAGTATTCCCCCAAGTCTTATCGATAACCTCATCGCATCCATGGAAAACAGATGTGCAGCAGTCTTAGCTGTTCCAGGAGACCACATGCCATATTAAAAATCTTGCATCATTTCTGAACAATACTTTTTCTTATCATTTACATGAAAACAAATTGTTGCCCTAAACCATCTTTTCATGTTCTTTTCATCTTTTCAAAGAATAAAAGCTCCCTTACAATTTTTTTGCGTCTTTTTTCTGTATTGCGCATTAATACACGTGTACTTTCCATTTTATGCCCATACATGGCTGTCTTGCATTGTTCTCTTCACTTTTTTGCTTGCTCTCCTAATTTTTTGGAGCAGTGTATTTTCAGTTAAACATTTTTAGCTGCTTAACTGAATTTATACATGCAAGAGTATTAATATTGACTGTAATGTTCATGTTAATGCTGTTAATTTTTCACGTTTGTCTGTTGTTTGTTGCAGTTAAAAATGTTTACTTTAAATTGTATAAAATGCTATAAACTAATGTCCGGTGCCAGAAATCAGCTTAATATGCTTTAAAACGGTTAGGAAACGTTTTAAAAAAACAGCGTGTGTCAACGAAAGAAATGTCGCGTTAGTAAATGCTTCTTTAAAATGGTGAAAATTATCTGAAATGGGTTTTCTGAGGTCGTTTCTGAGGTTTCTAAAAACTAATATCAGTTTTTAAGATCGGAATCGTGATTAACTCAGAGGAGTTTATTGTACATTTTCGTCCGTGGTTACATTATATTTTCCTCTATTAGGTGCTTGCCTACGTAAGGAGCATTTTTTTTTCCAAAAAAGCTATTATTTTTTAAAGTTATTTTTACTAAGATTAAGACTAGAAAATGTTTAAAAAAGTAAAAAATATTTCATTTATTGATACAATTTTTGGTAAATGGAGGAATTTATAGTAAAATTTAGTGAAAATTGGCCCGAAACACAAAACGCTCTAAAGGAAATTCTACAGTATGTATCTTAATTTCCTTTTTACACTTCATATTTATGACATTGGTGAAGGCAATGAACTAAAATCTAAAAGATTCTTTAAGTATTTCAAAACTTATAGCAGCTCGCACCTGTTTATATGTTAATTTTCATAAAATTCATCGATGTCATTCCACAAAAACATCCATAAAACAAAAAATATTTATTCTAAATTTAAATCTTTAGTTCATTGCCTTCACAATAGTGTAAATAACATATATTTTAAATTTCATAGTGACATTCCAATAACTTTTTGAGAAATCATGTTTTGCGTATGGAATTTTCACCGAAAATTACATTTTCCAAAAAATGCATTTAAAGTTTAGATTTATGTTTTACTACAAGAATGTACAGTAATATACCAAGTGTCCTAAAAAGGACTGACTGATTTTAAAATTCAATAACTTGCAAATGGTGACAGATATTTAAAAAATTCTTGCAGGAGGGTTATGCATAAGGTCAAAAGTTTTTTCACAGTGATTTTCGATTTTAGTTCGAATTACAAACAATAGATGGCGCTGTAAGCAATAGGCGCTAAATACAGGCTCGATTTTTTGACATTTCACTTCTTCCATGCTGAAAAAGGAGGATGAAATGTATTGAGTGGGTCCCGAAAGTCCAAAAATCGATCCTGAATTTAGCGTATATTGATCGCAGCGCCATCTATTGTTTGTAATTCGAACTAAAATCGAAAATCACTGTAAAAAAACTTTTGATCTTATGCATAACCCTCCTATAAGAATTTTTTAAATATTTGTCACCGTTTGCAAGTTATTGAATTTTAAAATCAGCCAGTCCTTTTTAGGACACCCGGTACATTCAAATTTCATGGAGCATATTATTTACATTTCTTATTATTAAACAAATGCATCCAAAATCGCGAAATTTCTCCAAACATACGACTCTTTAAAAGCAATTTAAAAATTTTAAAGCCCTTTAAACAGCACTTCCGGTTTGAGTGACAGCTGTTGAGTAGTTTTAAAACCGCTATAACTCCGGATCTATTTTTCGTACAATAAAAACAAATACAGTTTTGGAAAGGTAAAAAGTTGGTCTTTAATAAAATAAAATAAAATAAATTTGAAAATTTTGGTCGAAAATTGCATTTTTAACGTAGTCAGATACCTTAAGAAACATTTGTCTTTTTTTACACTTTAAAATTGTGCAATGGGTTGTCATTAACAGGGACGATATTTTTGTTTTTTTAACGTGATATACAGGGTGGTTATAATTAAACTTCCCCTATAAATAGCATCCTACAGCGCAAACGGGTGAACGGAATGCAATGAAATTTGGTATATAGACTATACACGAGATGCGCTCACGAAATTTCGAAAAAAAGATTAGTTCCGAAATGCCCACCAGAGGCCGCCTTTTCCAGAAAAACATTAAATTTAACGCAATAAACGGCCAAAACAACCGGTTTTATATTTTATTACTCATAATTTTTGTTCTAAATTATTAATATTGTTTCTGTATTCCGTTTTGGTCGTTTATTGTGCTATATTTAATGTTTCTTCCGGAAAAGGCGCCCTCTGGTGGACATTTTGGAACTAATTTTTTTTTTTTTTTTTTTTTTTTTTTCGAAATTCCGTAAGCGCATCTCGTGTATAGTCTATATACCAAATTCCATTGCATTCCATTCACCCGTTTAGGCTGTAGGATGCAGTTTATAGGGGAAGTTTAATTATAACCACCCTGTAGTTCATTAGAGTACCCTTTTAAGATAAAAATGACCTTAAAAACCATGTTGACACTTCATTTTACTTCTAATTCCTGAATTATTCCAGGCTAATAGATGCGTAAAAAATTCATTTCTATTTAACCGAAAAACAAATGGAAATTTTGAAAATGCTCCTACATAACTTAAACTTTTTAAACAGAAAACTGTTTATATTTTAAAATCGGCTTCGTATATTTGAGTCCTTAGAAAATAGTATTCACTGGTAACACCTATTCTTATGTTGCTAAGTATCCTAATAATTCTTTTTTTAAAATCATTTTTGACATTTTCCAACATAGTTGAAAAGTGTTTATGAATTTAGTTTGTCTGTCTGTCGTATGCCTGACGTCTGTCTGTCTGTGCAGCAGCACACGGAAATATCCGCAGATTAACATGTAACTCATATAATTAAAGGGTACTACTTAGTTATCCCGTCGACTAATTTCGCCTAATTATATAAATCGCAAAATTATACATAACTTTTATTTTAAATAACGAAAGAACAAATAAATTAGTACAACATTAATAAAAATACAAATAAAACGTCGAAATAAAAAAACACTTGATGACATAAACACGAGTAACTTGCTTAAAGTCAAGTGAATGTGACATTTGCGATCAACCATTATTGGCATTTAATCTTATAGTTTTGCGATAGATTTTTGGTCGACGAGATAACCAAGTAGTACCAATTAAAGTTTACTAGATATTTTACTAAAGTTTATGGAAGAGTATTGAAGTTTGCTATGGCATGTTCGCTATTGAAAATTTAGTGTATAATATTTATAGACCGTTCACAGAGGCAATCCAAAGAATCCTGTTTCATTATAGTCAATGGAAAAAATCGTTTCCGGTGTAATTTAATGATGTTACACTATTTCAAACATAAAGAAATTGATATGCACTTATTAAGTGCACTAAAATGACTTTCTGTATAAGATGGTGTCATTCCATGTCAAGCTGGTGAGTCAAGATGGTGTCAAGCATTTATCATTCATTTACAGGGTCATTTAAAAGAATTCGTTTACATCTAACCCCATCGTTTATCTATGGGCCCATAGATAAACGATGGGGTTAGATGTCCGTAGAACATTGTGTGTGTAGAGCATTTTCCGCGAGGAAAATGTTTGGTTTGAAGTTTAATAATGTTACACTACTTCAAAAATAAGGAAATTTGTAAACAATGTTGAGGTTTAAACAAGAAGGTTACTGTTGAATATAACGCGCAAAAATGTTATTTTTTTTATTTATAGGGAAACATTAAAAATTTCTCTAACTGTACTCTCTATGAGCGATAAAACCTGGTGGTGCATTTTTTTGTTTAATTAAATTTTTGCATACTGTGTGAGGTTTATAAATTTCATTGATCATACACATAACTACACAAAATAATCCGAAAGCATCAGTATATGCAAGCATGAATGTTTAAAAATGTTTTATAGTTGAGTTATTATTTTTTCACCTGAATTATATTTAGTATACTAAGAGTTTTGTAAAATATAAATAAATCCATACAGAATGATACGCAAAGAACAGGATAGTCGTCAAATAAGTTTCAGTCGATAGTAATTTCTGAAAGCACGATTCCAGCTCTGTTGCGTGTTATTTCCCTGAATACATTTTAGTGTAATATGAGGAATGTATAAAAAGCTGACGATAATGTTATGAGTTTTCTAACTAAGCTAAATTTTACCACGCGCTGAATTATATTTAGTATACTAAGAGAGTTTTGTAAAATATAAATAAATCCATACATAATGATACGCAAAGAACTGGATAGTCGTCAAATAAATTTCAGTCCATAGCAATTTCTGAAAGCACTATTCCAGCTCTGTTGCGTGTTATTTCCCTGAATAAATTTTAGTGTAATATGACGAATGTATAAAAATCTGAAGATAATGTTATGAGTTTTCTAAGTAAGCTAAATTTTACCACGGGCTGAAGTATATATACAGATCTGTAGATCATTTACAAGGTTGCACAAAAGAATTAGGGTGACTTTCCGGTTATAGACATCTAGTTTCACCATTTTAAACAGTGAAATTCCGTTGCAGTATTCTGGCAATGTTGGAAAGTGTTTCAAAATCTGTGCTTGATGCATGATGTTTCTTTCTTTTTTTTTTTTTTTTTTTTTTTAATTAGATTACTTCACAATCGTAAAAAAAAAATAGAATTTAACAATAAAATATAATTAACAGATAATGCAAATCATGTGCTAGAATATATTAAATAAGCAGTGCAACATAGAATAAATTTTTCAGATTACAGAACGTTGCTGACAACGGAAAGAGATATACCAATCATTTATTGTAAGCATATTAATCATTTGTGAGCTGGTACAGTCGTGGAAAAAAAACCTACTAACTTCTCAACAAATTATCGCAGAAGAAACTTATTGCTACCGAACGATAGGAAATAAAATCTACTTTTAAATGATGTATATAAAATTTCCTTAGGGGGGGGGGGGGGGACATCTACATATTAAAACGAACCATAACTTTTTTTTTTTTTTTTTTTTCAAAAACAGTACACAATTCTGACAGCATAAATTAACTCTACACCCTTCAATTAGCCTAAAAACAATTTTGTATGCAATTCGTACCATAAGTTTCTGAGAAATTAATTATTTTAAAACGAGCGTATTTTAAGGGCTGTATACAAAATGAAGTTCAGTACTCGATTGTTAACCGAGAGAGCTCCCTTCTTGATCAAGGCACCTTAAGCAGTCAATTAAGCCTGTTAGATTACAGGATAGCATAAGAAATTTCAAAATATTTAGTCACTTCTGTCATAGACGGCCCCTTAAACCATCGTTTTGCCGTTTTTTCAGCATAATTCGAAAACTACTTGAAAGAAAAATGTGAAATTATGGATTCCCATAAAACTGGACTTAACAAATCTAAAAGCATAAAAAAATTGTAGGTTGCAATTCATAATTTTTTCGAATATTAATTTCATAATTTATATCATAAAATTATAAAAATTGCAATAGTATATTAGTATTATTGCTACAAAAAAAATAATAACACATTAGGAGCATAATTTCAGGAGATATAAATAAAAATATGAAAATGTAATTTAACATTAGAAGCATTAAATTTTGAATGTTAATAATTCAAAGACGTATCATTCAAATGATTTGAAATTGAGAGTCTGGGCATAGTTTGAAGTGAAGATTTGAAATATCTCGTTAAAATTGGGTATTGCCATTGAAAAAAATTAAGTTTGTATCCATTTTAATATGTAGATGGCCTCCTAAGAAAATTTTATATACATCATTTAAAAGTAGACTTTATTTCCAATCGTTCGGTACCAGTAACTTTCTTCTGCGATAATTTGTTGAGGAGTTAGTAGGGGGTGTTTACTTTTTTTTGTCCACGACTGTACATCATGCATTAGAATGCATAATCCTCCTACTTGAATATTACAGCTCCATGTTTCAATGAATTTTGGTACTATATTTCTTTCAAACTAATTCCAAGCACAACATTTGAGTTATCTGTAGTTTAAATGTCATTAGATTCTGAGTAGTAGACTTAATCCCAAGAGCCCATAAATGTGGGCAATTTATTTTTTGCTAACCCTTTATATGTACTCACAATGTTAAAGCTTATGATTAGCAAGAAACGAAAGATTAGCATTTAAAGTTACACATACGATGGAACATTTAAAATAACGTTTCGAAGAATGCTGCCTGAATTTAATCAGACATTAAGAGAGAAATTTGAAAATTTTATTTTAAGATAGATATGTTACTTAATAGTAGCAATATTTTTTTTAACATTTTACCGTTCGATTTATAAAACAGTTAGTAAGAAATCAATAGTATAAGCAGCATGTAATTTCAAATTATAAATCAGAACTGATAAATTCTGTTCTAAAAATATGCATCATGTACATTTCCATCAAGTTTTTTTTTTTATTTAGTTTATTGTTAAAAATTAGGAAATCATAACTAATTTTAAGGAAGGCAATTATTTATAAGGGTTATAGAACGGGATTTTTTTAAAAAAAGCGTTCATAATCTTAAAACTTTTAATTTTATTAACTTTATATATTTTTCCTACTATAAATTTATAATTTTTTTTTACCCGACTGAAAAGAAGGGTTATGTGTTTCACGCGTATATGTGTATGTGGATTTCTTTACACCCTCGAAACATCCCAACGGCTGGATGGATTTTAATGAATGAGATCTCTGTCGATTCGTCTTAAGAGCCCGATGGTTATAGGCTAGGTTTTGTTTTTAAAAATTCAAAATGGCGGCCGTAAAATAAAAAATGGCGGTAGAGACGAAAAAAAGTTTTACGCACCCTATTGAGTAGCATATAATTGGATAGGTCTTTCAAAATGAAGGCGATGTCTCATTGACTATTTTACTGTCAGAAGCTTCGTTAAAATGTTATACAACTTGAAAGTTGTGTAGGTAGGATCTCTAGCTTTACTGCAACTCTAATCATCATAGACATCTATAGACCTCATCAAAACAGTGTTTATAGATAGGAACTAACAATTAAACACAACTTAAAAGTCATCAGTACAAGTAAATAAAAAATATAGGTAAGTAATATAAACAAGTAATATATATAAAAAAAAAATTAAGTCAATTTCCACTTAGGTCAATAAGAGATTTTTTTTCTTTCATTCTTCTTTCCTCCTAAATGGCGCTGAAACTGCCTTGATCAAGAAGAGGGCTCCCTCGGTCTTAAAATACCTTGATCAAGAAGAGGGTTCTCTCGATTATTGAAAATTTTTTAACTTAATTTAATTAATGAATTAATATTTGAAAAAACTGGATTAACATCAAGTGTCAGCCACTAAAAGTTAAAAAAAAATTATTTGAGCTTGATTGGATGAATAATAAGTATTTTATTAACGATTGGAAATTTGAACAAGATATATATAGCGAGAGTGTGAGCTAATAGTAGGAATTGAAAAAAAAATAGTTTCACGTTGATGAGAAATAATTAATTAGTTTGCTTTTTACGCAATCGGGTTTTTTTATTTTTAAAATTTAATTGTTTTCATTATCTTCTTCTGATCCAATATATTTCTAAATTTTATGTATTTTTTCTTCCATAAATATATCTCCTTTTAAAAATGTACAACTAGTTTTGAACAAAAAACTGTCATAACTGCGTGAATTGGTGTCCCTAAGTTTAGTCACCATCGTCTTCTTTTTCAACATTTTTTACATTGTCTTTTTCCCCCTTTTTTCTAAAATTATTAGCATATCTCATTGTGCAAGATATAAAAGATAAGCCAAAAAAGAAGTCACTCTGAAATTTTCATGCGTCTTTTTTTCATTGTTTGTTTATTTAAAAAAGCAAACGGTTCGCACACAACCATCTGAAAATACGATCTTATATATAAACTTTTTCAAAAACTTTTTAACACAAATTTTTGTTTAACACGTTCATACCGGCACGGTGGGTCACACTCGACTGTCTCAGAGTTGTCAAGTTTCCGTCTTTTTGCACACCACTAGTATTTTAGGGAAAATGTTGTTCCTTTAAATCGCCCGATTGTTCTAATTAAATAAAACAACATTTTCTGTATTAAAATACTGGTATCCGAAAAGCCGGAGATTTAGCAGCGCCGAGACAGTCGGGTGTAACCCACCAAACCTGCGTGAGCGTGTTAAGAGAAAAAGTATTTATTTATGTATTTGAATAGCATTTAAATTTATTACTTTTTCAAATGAATAATACACAACATATTTATCATGTTTCAATCCGCATTTCTTGTGACATATATACCAGTTATATTAAAAGTTCTGAGATTTAAAGGAAATGAATGAAACATTTATTGGGAGCAGAAAATATCAGTAAAAATTATTTTTTTAACTAATTTAAAATATAAACTATTCATGGATGTTTCTGAAATAATACGGGTAGCAATTTTATTTTAGAATGTTTTGACGAAAGCATTATCTAAAAATACCTCTTTTCTAAGGATTATGAATAATGTGCGACTACATATGAAGATTAACCGTTGCAGTTAGACAAATTGGGAACATTTCAATTAACTTTCAAGAAAATCTTTAGAATTTAATCAGACATTAAGAGGAGAGTTTGAATATTTCATTTCTCTTAGAAATCATACGTAAGAAAACGATTAGAAAATATTTATATGTTAGAACAATATTACAGTTAGGCAGAAGCTACTCTTATTAACAATATTCAGTTTCAAATTACCTTTCTTTATCTTGCATGAAATAAGAATAAAGATAAATGATGTTATTAGTAAATGAAAAAATACATTTATTTTAAAAAAATATATTTAATTTTTTCTTAAAAATTGTGCAATCTCATATACATTCCATGAAAGTATACAACTTTATTTAACCTTTCTAAAATTAATATTGTTTTCTATATGTGTCAATGATAGAAAAAGCGGTGAAAAAAATCAGTTTGAAAACTATATTTTTTGTTGTTATTGTTAACTTATGGAAAAAAACATCCTCACAGAAAGAATTTGTGGATATTCTTTATTCGGATATTCGGTAGCTATAAACAGCAGAAAAAAACAACAAAATGTTCAAATGACCGTCAGAAAACAACTTTTTGAAAAAGTATATATTGTATTATTTATGTGAAAAACACAATTGAGAGCAGAAATATAATTCTTTAAGTGGGTCTTTTTTTTATTTCGATGGGGACTATGGTAATTACAATTTAAAATTGTAAAAGAAACAGAAAGTATGAAAAACGATCTCCAGAAAATAATTTTTTTGAAAGCGTAATTCATATTTTTTTAATGAAAAATACCATCAGTACCATAAAAGGGCAATAGGTAAATATTGTTTTTTATTTTATAAATCCATCCAATCCCAGACGATTCAATTTTTAAATGCATAGAAAAGAAAAAATATAAAAACAACCTTCAGAAAACAATTTTTTTTACATAATAAAATTTCATGTTTTTTTTTTTTTTTTTTTTTTTTTTTTTTTTTTTTTTTTATGAAAGATATACTCAACACAACGAAAGTGTATTACAAAATATTTTCATTTTATTTTATAACGCCGTCCGGTCATGGCGATTGTAATTTTAAAACGCAAAATAACGAAAAATTTTATTCTCGTGTGTTAGTTGCGTGTTTGGAAAACTACGTTTTAACCTCATATGGGTTGGAAGAAGCGATTATAAAACCTACGAATTGGGGTAAATTGAAGCTTTTTCATAAGCGTTAGATGAAGGTTTTTAAATAGTATATGGGCTAAATATCAAAGAATGAAAAATCAGATTATCGGGTGCATTGGAAACTGTCTTCGCCTATCCGGTACCAAATTTCAAGACTTTTATGTGTGATATATTTCCCTTGACATTATCAACAAACAATTAGTCAGAGACACAGACAAACATCTTTCTTTGATTAATAGAGATTTAATTATATTTACAAAACTTTTTATAAAACGTTTTAAGGGGACCGGGTAAGCGAACTTCAACCAAAAAAATCGATTTTTACTTTTAGATATTAAATAGTTTAAACTTTTATCTTTTCAACGATGTATTACACATGTTTATATATAAAAAAAGTGTTGTGTTTTTTCATTCTTTCTAAGAGCACTTAACAGCAGTGGGCTACTTTTTTAAAATTCAGATTTCTTGATTGGCACCACTTTTCTCAAGTGGTAAATTTCCCATTGTTTTCGCCTTAATTAACATGTTCTTAAATAAGGCGAATTTTACTATTTCAAAAAAGTGGTGCCAATCAAGAAATCCGAATTTAAAAAAAGTAGTCCACTGGCAACACTGCTTCACAGCTTTAATTGACTTTTTCTTAAAACTTCGATTTTTCAGGTTTGTGTTCCTTTTTTCAATATCTATTAAACTTAAGATTCAGATTTTTCTAAATACTTATGTTATAGTGCATACTTTAACACAGGGACTTAATGATTTGTTGAGAATTATTTATTTTAGGCAATGAAATCTTACTAAAAACGCTAATTTAAAAATGCCTTCCAATAAATAATTAATAATTAATTTTCAATTTCCCTTAGAAAGAAAATGGTGTGTTAAAATACATGTTATGTATGTTATTCATATAATATGCATGTTATGCATGTATAAATGCATGTTATTCAAACTACTCTAAAAAATCTAGGCATCTATATTTCACCATTTCTGAGAAAAATGTGCATAAAATTGGTGTATTTTAACATGGCCGAGATATAGCTTACGCGGTCTCCTTAAATGCAATTTCTACTTCAGAAGAAAAGTGCATTTAAAATATATATTTGAATACTATTTAAATTGACTCGTTTTTCTGTAATCAAAAATATTCAGAATTGTTATCATACTTTCATTTCTAGTTCTTTTAAAATGTATGGTAAATATGTTCAAATTTCTAAAAATAGAAGTTAATAAATGGTAGAATTAAAGAACAAGAGACACAAGAGTACGTATTACATTTTAATAATACCGTCAACCGCTGTGACTTTGTATCTTTTTTTCATCTTGTTTCCTTTAAAAATCCAAAAAATTACTTTAATTTTAATTTTAAAAATTTCTATTTCTCTTTTTTTCTAGATTCAAGTTATCAATTGTAAATTTTCAGATTCACATTTCGTATTTTTAAAGAATAGTTTTTGAAAAATATATTATTGACAAAGTGGGGGTGACTTTGTCTCATAACTATAAAATCATAAAATAAGCTTAATTTTTTTTTAAATAATGAAAACCCATGATAGTATATTAAAACCTAATTAAAAAATGGCATAATTTCGAGATAAAAAACGCCACAAATTTTGTGTGAAAATAAAAATAAAAACGATTTTTTTTTTTTTTAAAAAGGAGCATTATGAAAATGCATGAAATGTAAAAGCAGTTAACAATTAATTCTCTAATTATATTAGATTAATAATTTTCGATGGAAAACAAAATTTTAGAGATATTCACGTATTTCTGGTTCTGAAAAATCATTTGTTTTAGAAGAAATAGCTCTTTTATTCGGCAGTGGTGACGAGAAGGGAGATACACTTTTTTTTTTTTACCTTATGGCTTATTCTTTAAAGTACAGATGGTTATTGAATATTTTTAAGCGGCTTTTGTTTGACTAATAACAATGTTGTAAATGTTTTACAACAACTACATCTACGCTGTAAAAAAAACGGACTAAAATACGAAAATACTATTGGCAATCTAGACGCCAGTACTATTTATGTATTTTAACGGAACTTTTCCCCAGTAAATCACAGAAATTTTTCCGTTAAATTCCAAAAAAAGCAGAAAATTTTCTGTAATTTACCGGGAAAAAGCTCCGTTAAAATACGGAAATAGTACTGGCGTTTAGATTGCCGTAGTATTGAGTAGTATTGAGTAGTATTGAGTAGTATAGATTGAGTAGTATTTCCATATTTTAGTCCTTTTTTTACAGGGTACCACTTTCTGAAACGTTTAATCAGTGTAATTTTTATAACTAATACCCACTAGATAGCCTACTAAATAACCTTCTGGATATTTATACGCAGAAGCATTATTACACAAGTATCTGCACAAAAGAATAATGTATATATACTAGTACAGAATGTATATTTGCAGAGAATGTTTACGTTTAGAATTTTACTTTCAGAAAAATTAATTTTAATAAATAAACTAGATTTGTAGCGAATTTGTTCTCAGACAATCTCAAAGTCGATTTTTTAAAATTCAGTATTTAAAGTATGATTCAATTCATAATCTAAAGTATCATATTAATTTATATAAATCTCATTGATTTTGAAAGAAAACATTTAACGAATGAAAAAAATGTATTTACCAACCATTTTACAGCATTAAGCATAAATAACTTTTCCAATCAAAAGTTTGATCCAGTAAAATCATGCGCAAAATAATAAACATAACAACAACCAACGTGAACTCAAACTCAAATTGTAAAATACTAAATTAAATAAGTTATGTTTAAGATACTGCCACACTCTATCAGAATTCAGCATTACTAATTAGTTTTATTCTAAAAAAACTTATTTATTACACGTTTTGTCTTTATATGAGGACTAGGATAGGGTTCGTACGAGTACCGTTATTTTTAAGGCAAAATATCAGTCTTTTTCTATAGAAAAACAAATCTAGTTTAAACGCGCAAAATTTCGTATTATTGAAAGAGAGATTTTCTAAAAAAAAAAAAATACTGGTTCCCGAGAATTTCTTAGTCTGGAAATTTAAGAACCAGTACGAACCCTGTAGAACAAAGTCACTCCAGTTGACGGTAACTTAACATATCAACTGATTGCAAGCTACTTATGAAGGTTTCCGCAAAAAAACTGAAAACAAGTTTATTTTTTAATATACTGACCAATTTTTAATCTCTAAAGACCTTTTCAAGTGATTATGAATTTGTTGTAAATGAATTTCAGATTTATATTTATAGTTTGACGAAAATGGGACATTTGCAAAAACATTTAGAATTTCTGTAGAATTTAATCAAAAATTAAAAAAAATTCGAACGTTTGTATTTTATTTAAAAATTTAATTAAAATATAAACTAAATGCTAAATTATTCTGAAATAATGATAAAATCCAGTTTAGTTTAAAATATTTTGACGAAAGCATTATTATGAATACTAATTTTGTATGGATAATGAAAAATGCCCGTCTGAAGAATAACATTTCTAATTAAAAGAAAACATTTTCAATAACTTTTAGAATAATTTAATTTGAAGTTAATAAGGCATTCAAAGGAAAATATGAATATTTTAGCTCAAGATGGAAATAAAATGTGTTTTAATTCGAAAACTTTCCAAATACATTTTAACGATGGTATTTATAACAGACATAGCTAAAAGTCAATTTTATAAATAGCATCCTGTTATGAAATTGTCATTACCTATCTTGATGTTAAAATATAACATAAGGCCTGATGAATTGTTTTATTTTTAGAAAATTGATTAACTTACATTCTTCTATAAAAATATTTAATTTAATTTTGTTATAGACGTTGAGTAATTCCAAATATTATTTTGTGAAACGATCTAATTTGAGTTTTATTTGTCATTACATTAGATCAGCTAAATTTTTTAGTCATAAAAGGCGCACGCTCGAAAGAAAAAATCAGCTTAAACAAGTCGGAAATTATACGTAAATTGTGGCTAATGAGGTGCGTTCGTACTATAACTAGTTTTATAAATATTCAGATCTTGGTGCAATTGCTATTGCACTGTTATGCAAAAAATGCATGAATACAAAAAGTATTACGATTATATATATTAAATTCAGTAATACGGAAACAATAGGACTCCATCTTAAATAGGACAAAATTACCATGGCAGCCTAGAATCATTACCTATCATGCAATATCATTGAATTAATTGCATATGATAGGATTTAATAGAATAAAGAAAACATTTATTAATATCTTTTTTTTTTTTTGTTTTCATTATATTTTCATAAAATTTGAAATGACTCGGCAAAATTTTACAATGATTATATATGTTAAATTACAAACCATTCGGTCGGGCAGTTTTTGCGCTGTTAAATGC
This sequence comes from Maratus speciosus, assembly GCA_963932465.1. Classification (NCBI taxonomy): domain Eukaryota; kingdom Metazoa; phylum Arthropoda; class Arachnida; order Araneae; family Salticidae; genus Maratus; species Maratus speciosus. The sequence continues at coordinate 366,500,069 of OZ010799.1, read as the reverse complement.
GGGCAGACGGGAAGACCTGACAACCAATGTAGGTGCTACGAACATAATTACAAACGAACCTAAAAATGTTAATTATTTTGGAAAAATGTTTGTTTAAAATAAAGTTCTCGGTTATTTTTCTTTATTCCTTAAAACTACTCGAAACTATTTTCTCATATACAAACAGTTTCATAAAATAAATAAACATGATTTCTACTTCCATCGAATAGAGTATATATTATTTTGTTTTCGAATAATTTTTAATTATTTTTTTTTTCTGATGAATATAAATTTATCTTTTGCAAGTGAAGAAACAAGAAATTAATAAAGTTTGTTTAAATAACGAATATTGTTTTTCAACTGATCAACAATTCAATACATTTTGTTTCTCTGTATTTAAATATTATTTTTATTTCAGGCATATTTTGACCTAGAAAAAAAAATTATATTTACATTAGCATAAAACCATTTGGCTGAGTTATTCTTTAATAATTATTTTAGAATCAAATTATTGTTCTAAGGAATATTTTTTATTTTTCTATTCTTGACATTTTATTTTATGAAAAATGAATTTGCATATGTAAATAAATAATTATATATGCATATTTATTGAAATATTTACATTTTTAATATAAATTTAAATTAGTTCGCATTTTAAGTTTACATATGTACTTGTTACAAATGTATTTGTTAATCAGTTACTCTTTCCACAAAATATGTGTTATATATATATATATAAGTGACATTTTAGGTTAAATTATTTGCAATTTTAAAAAAAAGTGCATTTTTTCTACTGTTATATTCGGTATACTGTTATAGATGGCAGCACTAAATACTATTACATCTGATTTTAGTCTTGAACTAAATCATATATTGACTATCTTAAATTTAATTTCTCATAGTTCTGCTAGACGGCAGCATTAGATAATTATTTATTTTGTTCTAATATTATAAGGTTGCCATGGACTCATAAATTATTCTTATATTAGTTATTATCTCTTAATTATTAATTGTTTAATTTTAAGCAATTTCTTTAATTAATTCCAGGATCATTATAATA